>CACTHL010000317.1:0-108239 GCA_902712375.1 Dioscorea dumetorum
CCAATGGCAAGCCTACTATGCTTGCTAGAGATACCCTAGCATCATCCATGGATTGTTTACCACTTGTTATTGATAGGTCATGGAGACCATGCATAAAGCTAGTGAATGGACTGTAAGTATTAAAATTACTATTTTTTATGTATAATTGTTCGTGATGAGCTACTTAATTTTTTCATTGTCTTTCATTGGTTGCATCCTTCAAGATATTTGTGCTAAAAAAATCACATTCATCTTTAAGGAGAGAATGGACGATAATGGATAATGTTGGAAAAATGTCTCCGAGACAAGGGACTTCTATTAGAATGAATTTCGGGTACTTGAATTAATAGTACTTAATGTGAACTTCAAATCTTATTTATTTGTTGTACATTTCACTAATGTTGTTACTTAGTTTGTTCTTAAATTTAAAATCTTTGGTGAATTTGTGAATCTTTATTACCATTGTGAGTATTGGTAAAATAAATAATTGATCCGGTTTGTGGGACTAAATAAATTGAAAGTCAATTTGTTTATTGAATTATTAATTGTATAGTTTCAATTTCGCTAAACAAAACTTTTTTTAAGTATTTTACTATAATTATAACTAGGAATACATTAATAGTTCTAATAATGATTTTAATTCCACTAACTTAGAACTTTTTGTTATGATTTTAATTCATTTTTCCTCGTTATAGGTTTTTTCATCTACAACTCATCAATATATAGTAGTATTGCTTAGTATGTTCTTAAATTTGTAATCTTTTCTGAATTTGTATTTAAATTTGTAATAATGAATTTATACATTCTTCTTATGAATTTGATATTGATGTGGGACTAAATAAATCGAAAGTTATTTTTTATTAAATCATTAATTATATACTGTCAATTTCACTAACTTAGAACTTTTCTTTTAATATTTAACTATAATTATAATCAACAATACAATGATAGTTCCAATAATGATATTAATTCCACTAACCTAGAACTTTTTGCATGATTATTATTTTAATTCATTTCTCCTTAGTATAGGGTTTTTTTCATCTACATCTTACAAATATTGTTGCTTAATTTGTACTCATATTTGTGATGTTTAGAGAATTTGAAAATCCTTATCATAATTGTTAGGATGTTAGAAAAATAAATAATTGATGTTGCATATGGGCTAAATAAATTGAAAAGCCAATTTTTTTATTGAATTATTAATTATATCGTGCCAACTTCAATAAGCTAAAGCTTTCCTATTTTTGTTAGTATTTCACTATAATTATAAATAGCAATGCAATATTAGTTCCACTTACCTAGGATTGCACGTGCTTGATTTTAAGTGTAGACCTTTATTGAATTATTAATTATATTGTTGTCATTTGTTATCAAGATAGTATGGCAACATAAAGTTGCGGTATGATATAGAACATCAATGTGTAGTTTAAGAAAGGGGAAAGAAAAGTTCATCGATGTATTTAACTTTGCATGGGAAATATGGAACAAGGCATGGAACTCTCTAGAATTTAAAACTCAAAGTGAGAAAGCTATTGCAAACTGACTCAATGAGACTGCAAGACCTTAATTTGGTATATCTTGATACACAGGAGGCTCCATTTCTCATACGTCTTATTCGGATGGACTGGAAAGATAATTATATCAATATATATAAATGTGTTTCTAAAGTGCAAGATTTAGTTTATCCCTAATTATAACCTAATTAAATTAAGTGAATGTTTACAAATTAGTAATATTTGCTTGTAGCTCAGCTATATTCGTCTTGTAAATAAGTTTGCAGTCTGAACAACGGAATTAGAGCTTAACGGTTGTTTTTAGCGAGCCCTTAATTTGCGGGAGTTATTGAACCTAACGTCGTAACTCGGAACCAGGTAGGCTCTCGCACCCGTATAACATAACTTTGTATTCTTGTGGATGGTTATATAATTATTTTATTATTTTATTTGATTTATTTATGATGTTCTTACATTATTATGATGTTATTATATTCATTATTCTGTATTGGTTAATTATTTAATAATTTAAGTTAATTATTTTCGCGAAGTGAATTATTTGGTATTTTTCTCTGTCTATACTCTGTATTTCTGCGATTTTAGTACATCTCCAATTACTGGCAAATTGCCCAGCTATGAGGAGTAAGTCCTAGCCATGTGCACATGTCTTCTGTAGTAGCGCTACCATCCGACTGCGGTCGAAGATCCGGCTTCGGACGTTGATATTCTGTCTGTTCTGTCCCGACTTCACAGTCGAAGATCCAACCTCGGGGTGTTGATTCTGTTATTAGTCAGGGAGATGTACACGTCTGTTTTCGCGTATTTTTTGTATTTCTGATTATTTCTGTATTCTGAGCATTTTCTGTATTTCTGTCTGGATTATATTTATTCTGCAATATCTGTATTACCTGTTATTTCTGTGATCCTACTAGGCCTTGTGGCTCATACACTCTGCGATTTCTTCTCTCGTAGGAAAAGATTAAGCTTAGGATCGGGGTCATCTTGGAGTCGCATTTCTATCTTTGGTTGTAGATCTTTAGATAATCTTCCAATGTGAGTGAGACTTGTATCCTGTTATATTTTGGGTTCACAAACTGTATGTGTGGTACTGTATCCTGAAGGAATGTTAAAGCCCATACCTGTATGAACTCTGTTATTGTTGTTATATTCGTAGTACTGTATTATTACTGTCTGTGTTGTCTGTTGGGGTTGACTCTGACTAGGTTGGACATCTGGGCCTTGCACCCAGTGGGGCCCAGCTCTATCAGGAATGCGGCCGGTCTGTCAGTGGACCCGGCTGTGGGGCTGGGGCGTGACAGATTAAAGTGGTATCAGAGCCTACAGTTAGATGTCACCCCTTCTGATTTAAAACTCTGTCAATCTTTGAAAGTCTTTTTTCTGAGAGTGGGATTGGGTAGTGTAGCTTGTACTCAAGTTCTGACTGTTATCTGTGTCTCAACAATCATGCCTTGGGGTAAAGGGCGACCACGCAGAAGGCCTGCAAGCCCACCCCCAGAGCCCATTCAAGAGGAGCAAGAGGCCCCTAATCAGTCAGAGGGGGAAGTACAATAAGAAGAGCAGCCATATCCCACTTCTTTGATCGACATCATGAGGGAAATGATGTTGATGATGCGTGCTCAGCGTCAGCAGCACACTTCTGCCGGTGGTCATGATTTATTGGCTGAGTTTGGACGACACGCACCGCCACCGTTCGCAGGGACCGCTGATCCGACAGTAGCGGGTTACTGGATCAGTCAGATGGAAAGGACTTTTCGAGCCATTCAGAGCCCTGATGAAGACAATGTTAGGTTGGCCACTTTCATGCTGCGGGACAGTGCAACACAGTGGTTTAAGAACGAACTGCGTCTTAAGGGAGAGAGTTCTTTCAGGACCTGGAATCAATTCAAGGAAGCCTTCTACGCCAAGTACTTTCCTTTGAGTCGTCGAGCTCAGATGGAGAGGCAGTTTCTTAATCTGAAGCAAGGATCAATGAGTGTAGAAGAGTACGAGGCAGAGTTTGACCGACTATCGCAGTTTGTTTCGTCCATGGTGTCAGACGAAAGAAGCAGGTCCCGTTGTTTTGTGGATGGTCTAAAACCCACCTTCGGAGAGCTGTGGTACCATTTCTGAGGTTGATCTATGCAGAGATAGTCGACATCGCCAAGGACTTAGAGATCACTTGGCAGGATACACAGGACCCGCGCAGGCGCGAACAGCAGCGACACCAGGGCCATAACCCTCCGAAGAGTCGGTCTTCCTGGAGTAGCTCAGGGCACTCTAGAGGGGAGTACCGGTCACGACCGTATAGTAGACCCCTAGGTTCATCATCTGGTTCTGGAGGCAGGGGATCTTCTAACAGTGTAGCTCAGGAGGTTCGGTGCCCTACATGTGGAGGGCACCATTCACAGGCAGAGTGCAGACGCGCGGCTGGCGCATGCTATAGATGTGGTAGTCGAGAGCATTTCGTGGCCCAGTGTTCACGAGAGGTGGGCTCGACTGCGCCACGGAGGTGCCCTACACTCGGGCCACGAAATGCTCTCGACTACCACATCTATAGCATGCGCCGCCCGCGTCCGCACTCGCCCGTGAATGGCGCCCCCACATGTAGGGCACCAAACCTCCTGAGCTACACTGCTAGAAGATCCCCTGCCTCCAGAACCAGATGATGAACCTAGGGGTCTACTATACGGCCGTGGCCGGTACTCCCCTCTAGAGTGCCCTGAGCTACTCCCGGAAGACCGACTCTTCGGAGGGTTATGGCCCTGGTGTCGCTGCTGTTCGCGCCTGCGCGGGTCCTGTGTATCCTGCCAAGTGATCTCTAAGTCCTTGGCGATGTCGACTATCTCCGCATAGGTTAACCTCAGAAATGGTACCACAGCTCTCCGAATGTGGGTCTTTAGACCATCCACAAAACAACGGGACCTGCTTCTTTCGTCTGACACCATGGACGAAACAAACTGCGATAGTCGGTCAAACTCTGCCTCGTACTCTTCTACACTCATTGATCCTTGCTTCAGATTAAGAAACTGCCTCTCCATCTGAGCTCGACGACTCAAAGGAAAGTACTTGGCGTAGAAGGCTTCCTTGAATTGATTCCAGGTCCTGAAAGAACTCTCTCCCTTAAGACGCAGTTCGTTCTTAAACCACTGTGTTGCACTGTCCCGCAGCATGAAAGTGGCCAACCTAACATTGTCTTCATCAGGGCTCTGAATGGCTCGAAAAGTCCTTTCCATCTGACTGATCCAGTAACCCGCTACTGTCGGATCAGCGGTCCCTGCGAACGGTGGCGGTGCGTGTCGTCCAAACTCAGCCAATAAATCATGACCACCTGCAGAAGTGTGCTGCTGACGCTGAGCACGCATCATCAACATCATTTCCCTAATGATGTCGAGCAAAGAAGTGGGATATGGCTGCTCTTCTTATTGTACTTCCCCCTCTGACTGATTAGGGGCCTCTTGCTCCTCTTGAATGGGCTCTGGGGGTGGGCTTGCAGGCCTTCTGCGTGGTCGCCCTTTACCCCAAGACATGATTGTTGAGACACAGATAACAGTCAGAACTTGAGTACAAGCTACACTACCCAATCCCACTCTCAGAAAAAAGACTTTCAAAGATTGACAGAGTTTTAAATCAGAAGGGGTGACATCTAACTGTAGGCTCTGATACCACTTTAATCTGTCACGCCCCAGCCCCACAGCCGGGTCCACTGACAGACCGGCCGCATTCCTGATAGAGCTGGGCCCCACTGGGTGCAAGGCCCAGATGTCCAACCTAGTCAGAGTCAACCCCAACAGACAACACAGACAGTAATAATACAGTACTACGAATATAACAACAATAACAGAGTTCATACAGGTATGGGCTTTAACATTCCTTCAGGATACAGTACCACACATACAATTTGTGAACCCAAAATATAACAGGATACAAGTCTCACTCACATTGGAAGATTATCTAAAGATCTACAACCAAAGATAGAAATGCGACTCCAAGATGACCCCGATCCTAAGCTTAATCTTTTCCTACGAGAGAAGAAATCGCAGAGTGTATGAGCCACAAGGCCTAGTAGGATCACAGAAATAACAGGTAATACAGATATTGCAGAATAAATATAATCCAGACAGAAATACAGAAAATGCTCAGAATACAGAAATAATCAGAAATACAAAAAATACGCGAAAACAGACGTGTACATCTCCCTGACTAATAACAGAATCAACACCCCGAGACTGGATCTTCGACTGTGAAGTTGGGACAGAACAGACAGAATATCAACGGCCGAAGCCGGATCTTCGACCGCAGTCGGATGGTAGCGCTACTACAGAAGACATGTGCACATGACTAGAACTTACTCCTCCTAGCTGGGCAATTTGCCAGTAATTGGAGATGTACTAAAATCGCAGAAATACAGAGTATAGACAGAGAAAAATATCAAATAATTCACTTCGCAAAAATAATTAACTTAAATTATTAAATAATTAACCAATACAGAATAATAAATATAATAACATCATAATAATGTAAGAACATCATAAATAAATCAAATAAAATAATTAAATAATTATATAGCCATTCACAAAAATACACAGTTATGTTATACGGGTGCGAGAGCCTACCTGGTTCCGAGTTACGACGTTAGGTTCAATAACTCCCGCAAATTAAGGGCTCGCTAAAAACAAACGTTAAGTTCTAAGTCCGTTGTTCAGACTGCAAACCTATTTACAAAACGAATATAGCTGAGCTACTAGCAAAGATTACTAACTTGTAAACATTCATTTAATTTAACCTCTTTTTTTTTTACCCGAATTCCCACCAATAACCAACTAATACCCATGCTCCAAGCTTCTGTAACAAAAACACCCATGCAAAGGATTATGATCAGCAGGTATACAATAAGTACACTTCAAAACATCCATTTATGAACATCTCATCCAACAAATAGGGCAATTTCTCTAAGACATACTTTCACACTTCAAAATGTTCATGCTCTAAATACAACCTAAATGTTGGTTTCTAAGATGCATAGCAACGTCAAAACCCACATAATTCAATTCAGCTAAAAGCATATCAATTCACTTTAATACAAGCACATAAACAGGCAAGGTTGAGAGCTCAGCCTTATAAAAACATACTTTAAATCATTTTCCAAGCTGCTCTGAAAACACTAATTTTAATTACATCAACTGATCAATGAAGGAAGCAATTAACAAGAAGGTTTGGTGGTAAAACTGCAGAGAAGTAAGCAAGTCATGCTAATTATTTGACAAAAACGGGGCAAACTCAAATGTTGTAAACTAAGCAAAACTCAGAGACATCAAAAGAACATCCATGCAGAAAAGACTCATTTAACTGACTGGCATTCATTGCAACCAAAATTAAGTGGAAAACATAACATTATCCTCTACCTAAAACAATTAATTCAAAAACAAAACTAAAAGAAAACAAGAACTGGTTTACTACCTTGAGAGCTTCTCATAATCCAACCTTACAACCTCTACACTCTCACCAACACAAGCTCTGGGAGTTCACTAGCAAGTCAAGAAAAGCTAACGGTGGTTTTCAAAGTCCGCTGAAGAAGAGAACCAGAAGGTGAGAGCTCTTCAATCATTTCTCTCCCTCTCTTTCTCTCACATGTTTAAAATAAAACTCAGCAAAATGCCAAAGAATGGGACCAATAGTCAAACATGTGGGGGTAGGATTGTAGGAAGCATTGGTATCCAATGCCTCAATAATACAGATGTCACACTATATATGGCTTATCTTATGCTTGTGTTAACTGTGATGGTGTGGTTGTTCATGTGATGGAGTTTCTAAATAAAATATGTTTGTGTTTGTGTTTATATATATATATATATATATATATATATATATATATGCAAATGCTTTGAGTGTTTGTGTTTTTGCAAGCTTCATGAGTTGGATGGGATTCATATTTAAGAAATTTATTTTTAAAGAAAAAGATCCTTGAAAAATTACTTTAGAAAGAGAAATGGAAAGCGAGTCATATCTTTGATGTATTTAGTATGATGGAATGGATCCATCTCCACCAAATTTAGGAAGAGAACTATAGCATGTATTTGAGTGCAACTAGAGATAGAGAAAAAGAAAAAGCAACACCGACCATGAAATGAACAGATAGACTTGTCCATTAATGGATAGATGTTTATTTTTTTTCTCTTTTGTCATTTAGTTATAATATAAATAAAGAAATTTTAAACAAAATAAAATTTATAATGTATTTTAAAAGAAAAAGGTTGAATAAACTAGTGGAAACTTGTGGCTATTGATCAAAATAACTTGTACATATTTTACAATTTTCTATATTAAAATCGTCTATATATATATATATATATATATATATATATAATATTATAAAATTATGTAACTCTTATTAATAAATTTCCTCCCATGAACACAACCTTTAAAAAGTTATGTATAAACCCATTTTAACATTAATTAATTTATACACCATCATCTAGTTTTTCCTTTCCGGGGGAAAGACAAATTTTATGAACATGTAATTTTTTTTTTATAAAATAGATAAATCACAATTCATTAACATCAAAAACTACTCTTATTAATAAATTTACTTGAATAAACACAACTTCTAATTATATGGCATGATTTGATGAAATATTTTAGGTAGAATACCCTAATTGATCCCTTTATTTGTCACAATCTGCTCTTTTAGTCCTTTTACTTTAATTTGGCCCTGATTAGTCCCTCTACTATCAATTTGAGGCAAATCAAGTCCAACAGCTAACCGACGTTAGGTTGTCCGTCTGAGTTTGTTGATGTGGCTTTATAATGGATTGGTAGCATACCCTAATTGGTCCTTTTATGTGTCACAATCTACCCTAATTGGTCCCTTTATTTGTCACAATATGTCATTTTACTCTCTTTACTTTAATTTGGCCCCGATTAGTCCCTCCATTATAAAACCATATTAGCAAACCCAGACGAATAAACTAACGTTGGTCAGTTGTTGGACTTGATTTGCCTCAAATTGACAGTAGAGGGACTAATCGGGACCAAATTAAAGTAAAAAGACTAAAATGGCAGATTGTGACAAATAAAAGGACCAATTAGGGTATTCTACCGATATTTTATGATTCTCCAAATTTTATATTCACTTAATAAAAATTAAAAAAAATTATTTTTATGACTTAATAGAAAATTATATAAATTTATTTGACGAATGAATCTGTCTTCATTTAAGAATATGAAAACTTGTCCTTTTCGATACAAATAGCGCTTCCATCATTTGGTAGTGTGACAATATCAAATATATTTTATTTATTCAAAATTGAACATACAAGAATATGACAAGTTACCGTACCATTTTAGAGAAAACTTATGCATAAAAAATTTTTTAGAAAATTTTTTACACATGTATTTTTCAAACTGTTTGCTCATTATATTAAACACTAAAAAATTCAAGGGTAATTCTCACTTAGATACAAAATATATCATGAAAAAATTTTAAATGAAATAATATGTAAAAATATAAATCAAAATTAATATATATATATATATATATATATATATATATATATATATATATATATATATATATATATTCAATACACTTAAGTGTATGAATAAAAACAAATAATATCAGCAACTTGGGTTACAGAGGGTGAGCACTGGTTAGGACTTTGATTGTGAAAATATGATTATCCATTTTCATTATAAATTACATTGTTCTACCTGGGTGATGTGATTACCTTTTGTTTTTAATATATTTTACTGTTAGGATTTTTAGAGTATCATCAATATTATTACCATTTCGAAAGTGGTGATATTTTCATAGGTCATATTATTGTCATATTAATGCATGATGTTTGGAAATACTTTCACATTAGTGTCAATTAAATAGTCCCTAAAAATAGTGTTATATTTCTGCAAATAATATAGATGCCAAGTTAACATTCATATTAAGATTTATGTTATTCGATTCACTTTAGTATTCATATAATTCATTCGTTTTTAAATCCTAAACTCTATAAAATGCTATAAAACCTTAAACCCAAAATATTATAAAATTTTAAACCTAAAACGAAAAAATTATAAACATAATCAAACCCTAAACCCTTAAACTCTAAATCTGACAGGAAACCCATAAGTTTGGATCATCTTGTGTTCTATAACTGGTTTTATTTGTAAAATTCTTTATATTTTAAAATAAATTAAAAATATATTAAAGAAAGAATTTAAAAATTAAACTGAAAAAAGTTAAAGTAGTTGATGACACAAATGACATGTTAAAAACATAGAAATTAGGCTGCGTTTGATTGACAACATGGAAAATGGGTGGAAAAGAAAATTTTTCCATGGAAAAGTTTTCTATGGAAAAATTTTCCATGGAAAACGAACAAATACACGTTTGATTGGCATTATTTTCTAGCCAGAAAATCAAAAACTTTTCATGAAAAATTTTGATTTTGTTGTTTGATTGCTTGTATTTTCCATGGAAAATATAACATTTTTCATGGAAAAAAGCCACATTTGTTGTTTGATTGTATCAATTTTCCATGGAAAATTTTCTCCATGAAAATATTTTTGCCTACCTAAAATGCTATTTAATTCCAATAAATCATTGTTTAAGATTTTGTAATAGATATTTTTTGTGTACACAAGAATTCAATCTCAAAATTAATTCAAATTTTTTTCGATCTCTTTCTTTCCTATTGAAACCCTAAAAACAAAAAAACGAGGGTTAAGGTGAAATCGATAACTCGCAAACATAAACTCATCCATGGACAGTGAAGAAGATGAAAAATTATCAAGAAATTGGGGAAGAATTGATAAAAAGAAAAAAAGAAAAGAAACACCCCCCCCCCTTTTTCTCCCCCTCTCGCGATGATGATCTAGCTTGCAATTTGCATATCACCCCCTAAATTAATTAAAAATCCTAGCTCTTTAATTTTTCAAAAACCCCCTCTATTTTTCATGGAAAATTTTTCCTATGGTTGAGGTAGGAAAAATTTTCCCTTGTTTTGAGGGAAAATAGAGTCACGTGACCACCTCCATGGAAAAATTTTCCATGGAAAATTTAGGCAATCAAATCATTTTTTTGTGGAAAATGGCCCATGAAAAATTTTTCTATGGAAAATTTAGGCAATCAAACGCACCCTTAGTGATTGAAGAGGGCTAAAATATGATGTGGTGCAGCATTTTCATCTAGTCTTTCGCATTTATTTATTTTTTTGAATTTTGCTTAAAAGAAGGCATTTTTTCTATTTTTATTTTCTAAATCTAAAAGAATGATTTTTTTTTTTTTGCAGCAGCGGTCATGTATGCATCGATTATCTATTTTGTGGTGAAAATATTGATAGAACTAACATTGGATTCACCCTAGAGACATTTATTCTCATATAAAGAATTGACTATTCAAATCCCTCACAAGAGACATTTATTATTCTCATATAAAGAGTTGACTATTCAAAACCCACACAAGATATATTGAGCAAGAGCTCACTATCATGCATGGGTGGTATGGAGTTTCATATGTAAAGAATGCCATAGGCCTTTGCTGTCGAAGTGAGCTTGCAACTCAATTTCTCTATAGCCAAATGAAGGTGCATACCTAGATGTTCAATTCTCAGCTGCGTGCACGTCCTTACTCAAACACCAAAATAATAATAATAATAGTAATAATAATAATAATAATATTGAAAGAAGGTGCAAATGGCAACAATTATTAGGGAAAAAAGAAAAATTGAAATTTTGTTACAACGGCAAATTTAAGCAATCTACAGGGCTAAAATGTAAGTTTACCTTTTTTTTTTTTCTATAAGAAAAATTTTTTTATTGCCAGATCGAGAAAATAAAGGCCATAGCTTTTTTAGGGTTTGGGAATTGGAGAAGAAGAGATGCATCTGTGGCCATCGCCGAGGATTCGAGAGGCCTTTAACCATGCCTATTTGATCAAGCTTGAGTGGAATCTCCAGCGCATGAAGCAGCACCCACTCTCTGAATCGGAAAGGGAGGACAAGAGCAACCATCCCCTTCTCTCTCCATCCCCACAGTCAAAGCCCATGTCCATCCTTCAAGACCTCTCCATTATCTTTTGTTGCGGAGGTGATCCTTTTCCTCTTTCTTGCCTTGTTTTTTTTTTTTCTTAGCCCTGATATGAAAATCGACTCCAAATTTTTTACTTTTGATCTATCTACTTGTTGTATATGTTTGTATGTTTACTAGCTCATAATCGTTGCTCTGGTATTGTTTCAAATTCAATCTCCATCATTTTATGTTGCTGAAGTGATCCTTCTCTCTGTTATGCGGTACTTTCTAGCCCTGATTAGAAATTCTTGACTTTTGACGTTGTGTCTACTTCTTAGTAGTGTTATCTTTGTTATTGTGATAATGTGTGCTTTTACATGATTGGAATGGCATCTATGTGTTGTATTTGTTCAAAATTTCAATCTTCTTGCTCTGAGAATTCTCCATAATCTTCTGTTGCGGAGGTGATCATTCTTCTCTTTCTTGCTGTATTTTCTTGCCATCTTTTGGAAATGGAGTGAAGTTCTTGGCTTTTGATCTGGTTTTTACTTTTAGTAGAATCAAAGCACGATACTTGCTGCAAAAATGTCTGCTTGTTTGTTGGTGTGAATTTGAAAATTGATGCTTTCATCTGATTGAATATCATCTTTGTCATGTATTGTTTCAAAAGTCAAAAACTGTGAGAAATTAGGAGTGCTGTTTTGCTTGCTCTTATGGTTTTAGGAATTTTGTGAAATATATAAATTCAATCAATTTTAAATACAACTAGTGGGAGGTTAGTTATTCACAATCTTGTTGACATTGTAGTAGGAAGATTGGTTGTGGATTATGAAAATCACTAGAGGGGGAAAAAATCTATTAGTTGAATATGCATGTGGAATTACGTTTTCGATGAGTGTTTCGAGTATTAGACACTGATAACAAATTTCTGTGGCATATTGTTTGAGTTGAATAATTGTGTCTTTCCCCTGTTATTTGGAAGATGCTGACTAGAACAAGGTTGGTGTAATTATTTATCTGACCATTTTTAAACTAATACTTAATACCCTAATATGCCACTATGGCGTTGTAGCTTTTTTTGATATCATCTATCTTTGATCTCAGCACAAACATTATTGTGGTAGGAATATTTACCAGGAATGGAATAGTTTACCTGATTAAAGATGTACACCATCTACGCAATTTGCTTTATCTCTGGGAGTGCTAGGTAAATTAAGATTGGGCATGTCATTTTGTTCATTTCCAAGAAATTTAAGTCTGAAGTAACCTGTTTCTATTTTTTTCATTAGCCAAACCTAATGGTAATATGTTCTTGAAACAAGAGAAAAGCTGATAGGGAGGCTGCCTTTCAAAAGAGAATGTATGATTTTACAGGACAATGCATTTATCTGTATCAGACAAGCATCATCTTAATGATAGTGAGGGATAAGCTCTAAAATTTAATTCGCTGCATGATATGCAGCAAGCATGATGGATAATTTAACTTCATGAAAATAAAGTTACTGCCTGTGTCTACTGAAAATTTAAAGCAGCTTTATTCGCATGTGGTATATTTATAGCAATAAGCGTCACTTACTTTTTACCAATAAGGCCATGTTTTATAATTAAAATAATGAATAATAAAATATAATCAACAGTTAGTGTACTTTAGTTTATAACTCTCAACAGACTTCGGTCATTTGTCAGTTGTTTTGGATTGGTTAATTATGTGGTGGCATCTAATAAATTTTTCTCTTTCTATGTCACTCCTTTGCTTCTATTTTTAATTCTGAGTATCTGTGTAATGATGATGTGGTCCTTTTCCCAATTTCAGGTTGTTTTGATGAGAAGTGACTTAGTAGTTAAAAGGACCTCCTGCCACATAACCAATCGGTGTCTGCGTGGAATAAATTGGCCCAGCTAAGTTGTAGCTTTGTTATATTTGATTATTGATCATTCCAAGGAAGCTTAACTTGTAAATAGATAAGATTTGGTTTGACTGATTCAGGTGATAGTGCTTTATGTTTATTTGAAATGACAAATAAGTTTGGAATGTAGAAACTTGTACATATGACATACCTTTCTTTCAGGGAATATTAGGTTTTTTTCATTGTTCTGTGACGTACTTGTGTGATTTGCTATTTTATAATTTCTTTGTGCATTAGCATAGTCAAAACTTCTATCACAGAACCAGAGTTAATTGGTATATTTTGGTATATAACAAGATGAGCACGAGATTGTTTGAGGCTTTGTAAATTGACTGGCTTTTGCTTCATTGTAGTGTGAAAATTCATCTTGTCGATTTTGGTCAGGTCTAAACTTGAGTAGAATGTTACCTATTAAATTCACAGGATGTATGCTCAGGAAATGAGGAACATCTTAATGGGAAAATTGACATGTGAAGCATTCAATCTGGTTTGCCAAGGTGGAGATGGAAAATTCTTGTATTGTTTGAAGTCTTGCTATCTTTTTATGTATAGTTGATTGAGGAGCTTAATACTCTTTTTCATTGTTGTTTTCTCTTGTTATGATAGCTTGATACTTCTGAAACATTGTGTGCTCTCCTCTTTGCCCAAATAATGTTCATCCAATTGCACTAGTTAAATGTGAACTCTTCTTTATATATAAAGTCATTTTTGTTCATTTTCAAAAATATTCAATATGATTTCTTTATATGTATATATTTTGCATTTTCATCTTTGTATTGTCTAGTGGTGAATGTAGATGTTGTTTGACATATGATCTAAGGCATATTTTTTTTATTTACTAAATTATTCATTTATTAAGTTGATTAGATTTCATAGTTTGTATGAAGACCATATTGAATATTTTGGATTTATTTTGTCAGAGGAAAAGAAGTCGACATCCCTGCATGAAACTGGTGCTTTAGTGTTGAATGATTTGACAGTTGTAGAAAGTAAAAAAGATTAATGGGGTTACAGGGGGAAAGCTCTTTGTTGGTCTTTTGCATTTTTCTTTTTCCTTTCCTTTTTTTTTTTTATATATTGATCTTGGTCACTCTAATTTGTTCTATTCAAGTTTCTCATTCCCAAGCTCAAGTTCTGTAGCTCAAAAGATTTTGGTTCAAGTTAGCTCAATTTAGTTTGAAATTGAAATCAAATTGATTGATTGATTTTTTAGATTTCAAATGTGTTTTAGTTCAAAACTGAAACCACAATTATAACTTGATTTTTGTTGTTATTGGTAAAAATTAAATTATGTAATATCTTTACTGTAATGGTATATTATATGATGATATTATATATTATAAACATTATACGAGGAAGGGACCTATATGTTCTTGTGAATATTAGATATGGTCAATGAGAGTTATGAAGAAGTCAACCACCGTTCTTGTCCTGGGTTATTTAATTTTTTATAATTAATTATTTTTTATGAAATGATTTTTTTTTTTTACTCATCTCTTTCCTCTATTATCCTTTTCTCTGTTTTTTTAATCGGCGAGTTTGTCTTGTGCTCTCTCGATCTCACCAAAGCTTGTTGGGGTAAGGATAAGTCTACCTTTTTTTTTTTGTCAAGAAGAACGAAACCCCTAATGGGCCCGCTAAACTAAGACAGGGGCGTGCGCAAGGATAAGTCTACCTTGGTGACAAAGAGCTTGCTTATGACTTGGGCAAACCCCCACTCAGTGAGCCCTAACGAGGTTGGGCAAGTTCACCAAACCTTTGATGAAGTTCGCTGTAGTCAAGATAGCTTTTTTGACCAAGGAGGCTTGCCCATGGCTGGGGTATAGCTTACGAGGTTGAGTAATCTCGCTTAGTCCGCGACAAGACATGTAGGGGCTCATTGGCATTGAGATAAGCTTTCGAGGCTTGCCTGTGGCTCGGATGGGCCAGTGTGAAGATTGCTTCTCTAACCAAAACGGATCTTGCCTAAGGCCAGGCAAGTCCACAAGGTTGGGTAAGCTTTAATCAATTCTCCGCAAGGCATGTTTGGGCTTCTCAGGGCCAAGATGAGCTTCCCAAGCCAAGAAGGCTTATTTGTGGTTTGGGTAGGTCCATAAGGTTGGGCAAGCTTGCTTACGTGGGGGCTCCCTGAGGTTGTAATGAGCTTCGTCTGGTTATGGAGATTCTTTATGGTCAGGGCAAGCTCACTGCCCTTGTAAGGCGCCTTATATCTCCCCATGCAGAAGCGAGCTTGCGGAACCTGACAAGCTTACCGTTTGCTTGGTGAGCTACACTAGGGCTTGATGGGGTCCATACGAGCTTTCTCGACCATGGGAAACTTAGTCAAGCTCATCGGGGCAAGACAAGCTTGCCTATCCACAAGATGCTTGTTAGTGGTCGAGGAAGCTCATCCTAATGGCAAGTGGATTGAGGTGAGACCGTCCTGGTTTCATGAATCCCTGTTGCTCGGCCTCGCTTTAGCTAGGTTGGGCAGGGTGGGCTTGTCTTGACACAGCCCAAGCACCTTGTTGTTAAGCGAGCTCGCCCGACGCTAGCGAGCTTAGTCCTCCATGAGTTATAAGAAAATAAAAAAAAAACAAATACATCAGGGGTAAAATAGTAAATTCAAAACATAGAGAGGTATAATTATTTTCTTAAAATTCTAGGGTTTGTCTGGTGGGGGCGAATTTATAGGGGCCTAGATGTCCTTTTAAAACTTAACAAGGCTCTTGATGTCATTTTTCCAAATTATAATCTTTTATATATTGCAAGCTATCGAGTGCTGTTTTGGGTCACACCCGCTCAGCTAAAAATTTCAGCTAACTTAAAAAAAGAAAAAATACACTCAACCTCTAGCTCGGTTTGAAAGCTAAAAATTACAAAACCAAATTTGAGCTGCTCATGAGTAACTTTATCGGCTGACTTCCGTAGACTGCACTGCATATAATTTATGAGATAAATGCAACATTTAACATTGGCATCTGTTAATGTGTTATTCAGAAATAAAAGAATTCAGAACTGACTACTGGAGACAATTTGGAGGGGGAATAAAAACAGACAGTAAATCTCAGGGTCAACTACCCTTACATTTCAAATGATTAAAGACTTCATGGTAATCTCATACCAAAAAGTCACAACCTGTTTCATCCCCAGATCATAACATGAAATCAGTGTGTGTATTCAACCTCATCCCAATTCTATGGACACCCACCACGTGGTTCGAAAAATACACATTATATGTCGATATCGGTCCTGAATAATATACAATCCTCCAAACATTGACATTGACTGAACGATTCATTAATGAGCATTGACAAACAACAACATATAATGCCTCCTTTTAAAAATATCTTTTGATGCATTTTATCACCAAACTGAAATCTAAGGCCTCTCGCAAGCACACAATTTGCACCTAATGTTAAAAAAGATGTTTCTTGGATCCCATCATAGATATCCAATTGAATAGTCAATTAGTCCTACAAAATGAGAGGGTTCATAGAAGTTACGATGAGAACTAAATGCATGCAGAAACAACTGATGGAGAATTGAACTGGTCCATGGAAGCACAAAATATAATGAAGACTTTCAGTTGGAAGCGATAAGCAAAGCGAAAATGACATTAAAAATATGAAATGTCTTGTTGTGTCACAAACAAAACTTGCGGTTCAAGATCATTTACTTGGCAATGAAATCCAGCTGCTTCATTGAATTTTCCTTCCAATTAGGCATTGCAGCACAGCACGCTTCTCTTGTGGATGACAAAGGTTGAAGATTTCAGCAATTTCAGATATAATTCAGCATGAGTCCGGACATGAGTCAGGTTTGTTATCAGTCTTGCTTGTTATGGCACAAACAAAACTTGCAGTCCAATCTCAAATGCTTCATAGAATTCTTATCCAACACAGACATTTTCTTTACATCACCCGGCATTATTCATTGTGAAATTGTCAATAACATAGCTGATAAACTACAAGGAGTAGAATCAGGACAACGAAGAAGAAGAAAGCAATATGACGATAAAAAAAAAGCAGTCAAATGAAGGAGATGACAGCATCCGTCTGCAGATCATCCCACAACCAAGTGCAGACAGTAGCAAGTTCAATGACTCCGGCGGCTCGTTCTTTGAACCTGGAACAGACGGCAGCAATAGGAGCAATCCAACACCAACTGTGTCAAGAGAAACTGAGAGCCCTTACAGGAATTACTGGGACAAAACTCCCGAGAAGAAGCTGACTCTCTTTGCTCTTCGTATGGCAATCCTTGAAAAAGCAGCCAGTGGGTTGGGAGCTCTCGGATTCATATGGGCAACTGTAGTTCTCCTGGGCGGATTTGCTTCCGCTATGGAGAAGAAAGATTTCTGGTTTGTCACTCTGATCCTAATTACTGAGGGTACCAGAATTTTCAGCCGAAGTCATGAGCTTGAGTGGCAGCATCAAACAACATGGACAATCGCCGATGCTGGAAAGCACAGTCTCCGAGCAATTGCATCCAGTTCCCGGTTATTCATTCGAGTAATCAAAGCCATCTTTCAGCAATTCTCAACAATCAAATCAGAAAATCAACTACAGAAACATATCACTAATGATATCCAAACGATCACCCAAACTCCTGTTCTTCCTCGTACTAGACAACAAACATGGATATCTTCTGATGTTACAAAGATGTTGTATAGTAATTGGGTCTTCTTATCCAAAAATATCAGCAGGGCATTGTACTGGCTTCAGCTTCTATCTGCGGTCGCTTGTATGACTCTCTCATTGATGCGTCTGATTCAACAAGACTATGGAGAGGACCAGCCTGGAACTGAGAATCGGAAACCGGCACTCAATCTCTTTTATGGCTTAGCATTGGCTGAAGCTCTCATGTTCTTGCTAGAAAAAGCATACTGGGAATGGAAGATCAGCGTCTGCAAGTTGCTTGAACAAGTTAACCGAGATTGCGATTTTGGAACCACGGATATAGGTATAGTGCCAATCAAGCGATTCTTCTACGATGCATATTCGAGTTGCATCAATGGTAGTGTTTTTGATGGCTTGAAGATGGACCTTTTCTCTTTTGCTGGGGAGCTCTTGGATTCAGATTTCCATGATGAGCAGCTCATAGGCCTTCAGATACTACAGAAGTTTGCAGACAGTAACCGATTTTCAAGCGACACACTTCGAAAGATAGGGACTTCAACTTCAATGATGGAGAGGCTAGTTGATATGTTGAGTTGGAAGAACCCAGCTAAAGAGAAGATCAGAAGGTCGGCAGCTGAGATCGTGTCAAAGCTTGCTGGGAAGAAGCAGAATGCGCTTCGTGTCGCTGGAATTCCAGCCTCGATGGAGTGTGTCTCTTCCCTGTTATACACCGGCCGGAAATTTGACAACAAGCCTTACGAAATCTGGGAAAGGGACATTGTTGCAGATCAAATAAACTATGAGTTCTCTGCCTTCAATTTGTTGGGCTTACTGATACTGAAAAAGCTTGCCAATGATCACGGGAATTGCTGGAAAATCGGGAACACCAGAGGCCTCCTAGCAAAGATTATAGACTTTACAAGCACCGGAGAGCGACTCCTGAGAAATGACCAGGTGACAGAATCTCAGATCAAAGCAGTGAAGAGATCTCTGCAGGTTGTAAGGAAGCTGGTGAGCACAACTGGTGAGACAGGGAAGATGCTTCGACGGGAGATATCAAACATTGTTTTCACAGTGAGCAACATAAGAGACATCCTGCACTATGGAGAGAATCATATGTCTTTGCAAATGCAAGGAATCGAGATACTAACTAGTTTGGCAATGGACCAGGATGCGAGAGAGAAGATTGGAAGTACTGGGGGAATAATCAGATTGCTTCTTTCAATCTTTTTCAAGCCAAGGTTAACAGAGAAAGAAAATAAATTGAGTGTGGAAGCTGGCGAAACACTAGCATTACTAACATTAGTGAGCATGCAGAATAGCAAACGTGTTCTGATGGAGAGCGGTGTCGTAGATCAGTTAATTGACTCGCTAACAGACCCGGTACTCCAAATTAATTCATCCAGGATACTGAGGAACTTGTGTGCTTATTCGGGATCAGAAAACTTCTTCGACCTGAGGAGAGTGACTGTCGCTGCACCAACTGTAAGTCTTTTTCTGAAAGTTTTTACAGCAGAAAAAGTAATCATCAGTTATTATTTCTTTTTACACTAGAATGAAAGCATTGACACAATTATCATATGAAGAAGAGAAACAAAAAAGTTTTAGGTCTAGGAATCAGAACTATTGCAATGAAAATTATGGTTCTCTCTCTTCTACAAATACCATCATATAATAGAATGTAGATCAAGTAAAACTTAGATCTCTTAATTTACAAGCAAGAGTTCTAATTTGAGGTAAAAGGCCTGAAACATACCCAAGACGTTACTGTCTTTATTTGAATATATAGGACATCTTCTTAAGCTAAACTAAATTTTAGAATTTAATTTGTCACAAATGCCAAGAGGCATAAATTCTGAATGACAGTATGCGTATGCAAGCCCAATTATTCAATGCGAAAAATTTAGACCATAACAGCTAAGATAACTAGGCTTGTCGATCATTTCAATCATTATATTGAAAAACAATCACAGAATCTCTGTAATTTCTATAATATATAAAAGCAGTAACATGGCTGCTCATTACTTATAAAAAAATGATGCATGGACTCGATTCTATAAATAGTAAACTCTAGAAAACAAATATAAGTTGTGTATTTTCTTTTCTCTTTTCTGCAGGTGCTGCGCTCTATCATGGTGGAAGAAGGAAAACTCCTCCAGGAATCTGTTGGGCTCACAACACAGATCTTCAGATTCATGACTCCCGAAGAACACGATAAAGAACTAAAAAGGGCTTGTATTAGCACAACAAACTTTGCAAAGAAGCTATTAGAGATACTGGAAAAATATGATACCCCATGTGTCAAGGTTCCGAGGATAAGGAGATTTGTTGTAGAGCTGGTAATTTGGTTGATGAGATCACATGAGAAATACAAACAGTTATTCAAGACATTTGAAATGGACAGAGCTATCAAGAATGTTGCTGAAACCACATCTGAATTAGAATGCTTCCCTGTCTTTTCTGGTAGCATTGGGCTCAACAGACATGTTATAAGTTTATCTTCTCTTGTGGTTACGGCTTTAGAGCTGCTGGTAGAATATGAGAAGTAAGATATGCCAGTGAAAGAATCAAAGAGTTTGAAATTGATGCACGCCATATAAATAAGGTGCTAAAACAATGGCACAGAAGCTGATAGGGAACCAAGAAATCTGAAATCATTTTTAAGAGCCGAGTTTTAGAATATATATATATATATATAGACAAATTTGTATATATTGTTCATTTGTGATCATCCTGGCGCTTCCTATTGTTTGGATTTTGTGAGAAAAAACCTGTGTAGTTTGATGAGGGTTCTATATACAATGTTCATATTGACAAGTATTTTGTCTATAATAATTGTAACCTTCTTCTGCAGAATTATGGTTATTGCTCACAGAAAAAGGAAGAACAATAAATAACCAAACCATAGGGTTAATTGGAGAGTGCATGTATTGTGATCCTTTTTAAAATTTTGCAAAAAGAAGAGCCAACTAGAAAAGGATTAATGCAGTTTGATTGCATTAGGAAGTAGTGATGGAAGTATGTTTAGCAATAACCCCAAAAGAAATATCTGCTATTCTTTAGTCAATATAATATGCATATGTTGAGATTTTGGATGAAACACAAATGATAGCTTTAAAATAATTAGAAAAATCTATTACAATAACTAATGTGTACTCGACAATCACTAGATGGTCTAGTGGTAAGTCATTCAAATGGTGGGTGAGTGATGGGGGGTTTGAGTCCCCCAAGCCACATATGCAAATATTGTAAAGAATATTATCATAGTATTGTTCCCCCACTATTCACTAGGTTACTCCATTTTTGTCTGCCCCTTTACTACTCCCCTCATGCAGCTTTATAGTTAGGAAATGAAGAATTACAAGACTTTAAAATAGGAAAATCCCACAAATACAAGAAAAATATAAGTCAGATGAACACTGTGTTAGATATGACACTCAAATGAAAAATCTTAGCTTAAAGTAGGAATTCGAGGAATATATATTATTATGCATGTTGATTGCCGGATATAGTAAAACATAGTGTTTTGGCACTTTTTCATAAGTTGTTTCCTGTAGAGCCCTGTAAAGAACTTCAAAAAGACAAGTTTTTCTTTCTGAGAGAGATTGAGCTACACAGTAGCTAAGAGAAACAGAATACAACAACAAGCATCAGAATTCAAAACCAATACTACTAGTGGCTTCCATCAGCCAGTTAGGGAGTTCCAATCCTCTGAAGTATAGTGATAACTATGGATTCCTTTTTCCATTTGCTGGCAAAGAATCAGCAACGACATTATCTTCTCGATCATTCACCTCTGGTTCCAGTCCTAGCCAACAATCCAGCAGGCTTCGAATGTTGCACATAAGCTCTTCCATTCTCCATGTAATCTGTCCATCTCTTCTTTGGAGGCACATGACCAGATTAAGGTAGTCCGTGGAGGCTTTGTCTAGCATTAGATTGCGACATTTGCATTGCTCTAGCGCAAGCTTCATGCCATAAGCTTCAGCCTGAAGACTCGTTTCAGCAGTTCTGCCCATGGACCCTGTAATGATAATTGTTTTGAAATTAGCTATAATTAAGAAACCAAGGCCACTCCACCCTTCAGCATCAGTCCACGATGCATTAGAAAAAATTGAAAGTGAAACAGGGTGAGGTAAAGGCAACTCCTTGAAGTTGGAGGAGGTCTACAAACATTGAGCCCCATTTGTTGCATCCGAGCTAAAAGGATTTTCTTTACATCTTGGAGAGTGTTTCTAAAGATTCTATTACATCTAGCTTGCCAAATAGCCCACAAACAAGATGCAATAAGGCTTCTAGCAAAGGGTAACCTTGCGGCACAATTAAGATTATTCAACAAATAGTTTCTGAATAGAGGGTTACAAAAGTTTATAGCATTCATACACAATGATCAGCTACAATTACCCATCAACTCTGTGCCTCTCTACAAGCTCAAAATAAATGGTTAGTTGTTTCAACATGAAGTTCACAAAAAAGCACAGAGATTGGGCTGGCCAATATTTAAACGAAACATAAAAGCATAAATAGGAATTTTTCAATGCATGAGTTTCCAGATAAAAAATTTAACCCTAGGAGAAGTCTGCAGTCTCCATATCGCAATCCATCCATCCCAATGTTTAGTTGGAATCTCCTCATGATTCAAATTTTTATAAATTGTTGAAACAAGCTTACCAGTCACCGACGTTGGCATCCACACCCATTGTAGGGGAATTCAACACCAAATTTGAGCTTGGCTAACCAATGCCAGTCTACTTGGCCACCAAATAGCTCATAAATAGAAGCATAAGTTAAAGAAGTTCCATTCATTAAATCATATATAGAAATGCTTTCCAAAGGGCAATTAATGTTAATGAAAGTTGGTTTAAGAGCTAACGGAATATCAAAGCACCTACGTCCTCAGGAGCCCGCTGGATCAACTGTGGATATATTGGCGTCACAGGTTTCTATGGCAGTAATTCAAAAATGCAGCAGTAATCAGCAATGACCACAATGAGAATCTAAACCGTCAACATAACAAAAGTTGGAGAAGCAAGGATCTACATAAACCAATTAGTGAAAACTATTGATTATAGATTCTATCAGTTCAAAAGTAGAATGCTAACTTTAATAGAGTGGGCAGTTAATTAACATAGATAATATAACCGACTACAAGTCATTTCTAACAAAAAATTCACTTGCTTCATAGGATTCAATAAACATAAAAATTGCACATCAATTCCTTTGATAAAAATACTCAATCATAAATGTTGATCAATGAGAAAATGCACAAAAATCACAATAACTATTGTGAATGTCATACAATTCTATCAAACAAATTGACATTCATCTTCACCTTAAAGCATTTCCATTTTTCCTGGCAAACGTCATCAACTAAATTTACAATTCACAGTAATAGCTAGCAATGCATTCCAAATTAGCATAAAAAGCAAAGAGATTTCTTCAAGAATAAAACCAACCCATATTCAAGTACCTGATAGTCTTCATAGTGGATTTAATCAAATCCTTCACCTCCTCAATGATCAGACTCATTAGATGTACATAATCACAATCAAGATGGTCAAGCCTACGCTCCACGCTCCCCAAATCACATGCTCCTACTCCAAAAAACATTGACATATCGAAAGAGGGCAAACCAAAAACTAAAGCATGGCTACCAAGAATAGGCCAGTTATTCGATGGATTTGCTCACTCTAGTTGGCAGCCGTGATCTCGGCGACGGTGCCGGTGGCGGTGGCCGTGGTTGTCGTTGGTGATGGTGTCGGCGACGCTGTGAGGTCCCGAATGGTGGGATTTAGGTTTAGGGTTAGAGAAATGCTACCCGATAGGTCGTAGACGAAGTTCAGTTGTCGGCCGTGGTCGTCGGAGACGGTGCCGGTGGCGTCGTCGTCGTCGGTGACAGTGATCATAGTCAGCGATGGTTTCGCTCGTACTAAATCTGTCCGAATGGTGGGATAATGCTCTAGCTAGAGGAGAGATTTTTCTTTTGTTTAACATATTTAGTTGATGACGTGGATGTTCCATGTCATTCGGACCACTTATTCGGTCAGTGTAGCACTTCTCTTGTTCTACATTTTTTTTAATGAGAAATGCTATATTGACCGAATAACTCGTCCGAATGACGTGGAACATCCACGTCATCGTCTCACCACATGTTAAATCTCACAAACAAAAGAAATCCCACAATTCGGACGACCACTATCCCACCATTTGGACGAGGGTTTAGTACGAGCGAATCGGTCACCGCCGACGACGACGCCACCGGCACTGTCGCCGGCGACCACGGCCGACAACGGAACTTCGTCTACGACCTATCGGGTAGCATATCGAGCTCGAATAACACTTCATGGACTGAAAGCAAGAGTGATATATGTTATGACTATGGTGGGATGGAATCAGGAAGTCACTCTCAGACTCTTGGAAGGTTATATGCTTGGGAGAAGAAGCTGTATGAAGAAGTGAAGGTACCTTCTCTTTATCACTATTTGAATATCATCCCGGTTGAGAACTTCTTGATAGTGATAAGTTCTTTGGATCTTGTGTTGTTCTCTGAAAATTTAAATTTTCCTGAGGCCAGATATCAGTGTGCTTGCTATCTAAATATCTTGCAATTTGGGTTAGTGTGGCCATGCTCTGTTTGCATGGATTAGTTTTATGTTTCATAGCATTACAAATGAGGTTTTAAACTGATCAAATAAAAGTCACAAAGTTACTTAGTATAATATTTAAGTGCATGTGATTAGGGGTATGTTTACTGTCTTTGGTTTTATTCATGTGAAGATTTAAAAATTACTTATTGATTTAAGATGTAATCAGACCCAATATTCCCAACAGTCCTTTTGCAGAGGTTTTGTCTGTATCATGCAAAAAATTATGTTTCTCATCTTAGTATGTAACTTTCAGGACGGAGAAAGTACCAGACAGGTTTATGAGCGCAAATGTGCACAACTAAGGAACCAGGACGCCCGTGGAGCTGATCCACGGGCTGTCGACAAAACTCGAGCTGCTGTTAAAGACTTGTACACAAGGATCTGGGTTTCATTACGTTCTGCTGACACAATATCCACAAGAATACAGAAACTGAGAGATGAAGAGTTGCATCCACAACTGATTGAGTTGATGCAAGGGTAAGCCAACTGATATCATGCATTTCAGGAAACTCAAGCATAAGACGCTATAATTTGTGTTCATGGACTTCTAAGAGGCCAAGAAGAGGCCAGTTATTCGATAGATTTGCTCACTGTTGTTGGCAGCCGTGATCTCGGCGATTGTGCCGGTGGCCGTGGTTGTCTTCGGCGACGGTGTCGGCGGCGCTGCGAGGTCCCGAATGGTGGGATTTAGGTCTAGGGCTAGAGAAATGCTACCCGATAGGTCGTAGACGAAGTTCCGTTGTCGGCCGTGGTCGTCGGCGACGGTGCCGGTGGCGTCGTCGTCGTCCAAATGGTGGGATAGTGGTCGTCCGAATTGTGGGATTTCTTTTGTTTGTGAGATTTAACATACGGTGAGATGATGACGTGGATGTTCCACGTCATTCAGACGAGTTATTCGGACCAGTTATTCGGTCAGTATAGCATTTCTCTTTTTTTATTCATAATCTATGTTGTATACCCTTAGCAGTCTGACAGTGCTTCTTTTAAAAGATTATATATTTATATTCCCATGTAAAATGAAAAAAAGCAGATAAATAAAAAAATGAGGGTTTCAAGCTAAACATGATACCTCTATTGTCAGTTTACTGCATTTTTAAATTTGAATAATGTTGTAAAGACAAAAATAGAAAACCAGAACCATCTTCCAAACAAACACATCAAGCATATACCAACTACTAATTTTCACATTCAAACAGCTATTGATATAATTTTTCAATCAAGGACTCTAAACATGTCCAAATAAGCGATAAATGATCACCTTTGTTGTCAGAAAGAATTTTGCTAATTAGCAGAGACCGAAAACATTGTGACCTAAAAAATTATACAGCATACATGAAGATATCACATTACATATACTAAGCATGAAACAAGAAAAATAAAAATCATGTTGTTCTTCCTTCATGGTTTTAGTCCCTGGAGCCAAATGTCGATCAACATTCTTGTAATTCCAAGAGCTTGCGAATTTATGAAGATAGCTGTAAAATTAGGGCGTCAATCAGATGATCACATACAAAGCGAGCATAAAAGGAAGCAGAAATCTATAGTGTATCCACCTTTAATTATCTTCAGTAAGTTGGAACAAAGGAATGGTAATTCTTCGATGAATGTAGATATCAGTTCTTCACTTTGTGGTTAGACTTCTGATAACCAAATGTAGTGCTCACCAAAACCTGAATGTGGTTAGACTTTCAATGATCTTAGTTGGGCAGATATGCAACTTACCATGAGCACTGTGATTTTCGTATTAGATGAAGGTGCGGTCTAAAAGCATGGCAGCACATATCAGACCAAAGAGGCAAAAAAGGGACAAGAAATTGACAATTCCATTTGAAGAATCATGAAAGAAGTAAATTTTGTGTTTGTCACTGTCGCCCCGAAAGCCTCTGGCTATCATCGCCTGTCAGAAAGCTTCTGAAAGTCAGAAGACCTAACCATAAATAAAGCTGTACCAACATATGAAGGAAACTGGATTTTCCGTGCAATAGAATGAAGAGAGGATTATAGTTGAGCTAACATGGCAATGATACATCACAATGATTTTAGAATCCAAAGCAGAAGAAATGAAAATAAAAAGCAGGGCGATGGTTGGACATAGTTGCCTTAGGTTCCACATGTATTAGTGCAGGTTAGCATAACCATTAACTATGATTTCAAACTCAAAAAGCAATGAAAACTAGCAATTACAGGATATAAAAGCAGGTTCAAACTTACAATAACCTTTTCTTTTATAAGTTTGCCATATATTTATGTCATCAACCAATTTCAAGGACAGGTATGCTAGTTTTTTATTTTGAGTTTATAACACATTTTTATAATGGATGTAATGAAGGATTATATTGAACATGCTAATTACCTGCGTGGTAAAATGGAATTCACGTGCTGACCCACATTTACAATCAAGACCATGCTAACAATAACTAGCAATTTTATATTGTTTTCCAAATAGAAGGAGACAAAGTGATTTTAAAATATATTGATTATTACATTTGACTGTCAAGTTGGATGAAAAGACCTTGTAGCTTTACAACTTCATAAAGTATTTACTAAGCAATATTATCTGCAAATGGTATGGATATTTTCATTATTTCATGTTAAAATTATTCAACAATAAGGTAGGACAATATATGAAATTGTGATCGACAGGAGTGTATGTCAACAGCCTAATTGTACCACAAAACAAATCCCGCAAAGGCAAAGATACAATTCAATGAAATTTGAAATAAATCAGATATAAAGAACTATGGACCAAAAATGAACCTTAGAAATCTGCTCAGCATGACTAAAAATGTTCTTGAAGATCCTATGAACATACATGAAGAATACTGCAAAAGTCAACAAAATACACAAAATATATAAGTATGGTCTTTCTGCAACATTAAAGGTCAAATCTTCTATATTTCTTTCTTGCGAAATACGATGAGGTCGCCAAATAAAATGGTCAGTATGGCATGTGAACATGAGTGGGTAAATATTTTATACACAAGCAGGATTGAGACAATTTGAATTGGCCATGCCAAAAATGAAGGGAAAACAAGAATAGATATAATAATGATAAGAAATGATAAAAAAGAAATGAAGTTAGTATAAAAATCAAGTGCTTAAAATCGAAATATTAAAGTATGTGCTTTTGTGAAAGTGAAGATAGCCTATTTTCTTCCAAACATTTTGTCCATGGCTTAACAAATTTCTGATTCCTGAACTCAAGTTTATGTAATACTCTGTAAGGACAACTGAAAAGACAATAGTGAGAACCAATTGCAATGGCATTAAAAATTCAACGAAATTAAAGCAAGCAAAGGAGATAATGGAGTTTATCACAAACCACAGTTAGCATGTGCCAGCTTTGTAACAGTAACTGAAAACGTGTATGGCCTTATGCAAGCTCAATAATGTCAGATGTTCCTTAGATATGTTTAACTATAAATAACCAGCCTAGCTCTCATGGGCATATGCACATAAATAATCTAATATTAGTAATAATATCTCTAACAGCATCCCCCGACTGGCGTGGTGAATCAGAATAGTCTGCTGCCAACCAGCCTAGCCTAGCACACCAAGCCCTCCAAGAGGCAAATTCTCTACCTGCCTTGAAAGATGCCACTTAAGCAACAGAACCTAAAGCAGCTACTTCGACCGTCCGTCTTGTTTGAAGGCTTCGGTAAGAAAAAAAAAGCAGCTGTTGGGAAGGGGGAGTTCGGGTAGCTCGTTAGTCAAGGCAAGCGTTGAAAGAACCAAGGGCTCTTTGACCGGTGTTCCAACGGTCGGGCTGTTCACTCTTTAAACCAGTATGTGAGCTGGGGGGGTCAGAACATCATGAGAAAAATTGGTCTATATCCACTATCCAGTGCTGGCATTAGAGAATGCCGTGAATCCTCTTGAAAGAGTGGGGTGCCCTCAAGAACACAGACACAGGTGGTGCAGTGATCAAAGATCATCACAGACCTATGCATGTCCACCATGGACCAGCGGCAGCTAACCTACCTCTCGTGTAGGGCTCCAATGCCAACAGGAGAACAAGACAGATCATTGGCAGAGGGAAAAGAAAGATGTCAATGATAAATGGATTCATTCATAAGGTCAACACCATACCATCATCAACTATTTGCCTAGAAGCTTCTATAATATCTTGAACCTGTAATAAAATATATATTCATAGTTATTCTCTCTGATACTTAAACATTGCTTTACCTATAATTTTCCCTTCGTCAAAAGGAGATGAAGCAAAACCTGAATGCATAATGCTCTGAGCTACCCCTTATGCATTTAAAGGAAAAAAAAGATGGGAAGAAAGTCATCACCAATTTTTTTTTTTATCTTTACCACACCAATGACCAATCATTCAAGATTTTTGACAGATACCTCAAAGATATAATCTTCAATTTGTTTGAACATGGCCATACTATGTGGGTGGGTGAATGCCTTATCCAGACCATATTACATAATACGAATCCTTTTGAACCAGTTTCAAGCAATGATCTAAATAAATGAAGACTCTAATATGTAGAAAGTTGAGGTTTGAAAAATGGACTATGATTCTAAGATGCAGACAGCTCACACGTCATGAAAAGAAGAGGGGGAAAAGAAGTATGGTGTCTTTTTTCACAGGAAATGCAGAAGAAACCCATGATTAGAGTATTGGAGAAAGAGGTAGTTAAAGCTTAGATAACGAGATCAAAGTCATGCATACATGTTCTTGGTAGAAAAATAACAGTACCATACAAAAAAAGTTGAGATTTCTTTAATGTGCTCAAAGAATACTTCACCATGGCTTACATTTTTTTGTGCACAAAGAAATGCTAATATATGATATTAGAGCAATTCCAACGCTGTCACTCAATCTTAGAGCAACTATAAATTAAAAACCGTACGGCAGACCTATTTTTGTAGCGCCTTTAATAATTCTCAATCTCATTCTCACTCCTAAGTCCTAATCATAAATCATATAGTACAGTTGGTTCCACTGCCGATCTAAATCGAGATTCCTCTCCATGGATTACATCAACGCAAAACAAATCATTTTGGAGACAAATAACTAAGGAAATCAATCAGTTTATATATCAACATCAAAGGACAATTTTTTTTAAAAGTATAGTACCTTCACATAAAATTTAAGATGATAAAATTATGTCTAATTAGCTTCTATGTTATCTAGCACTAATGTTTACTATTTGATACTTACCATCCAACGATTCCATCATGGTCAACTGTTTCCAGTTTATCCGGCGAGCTACAATCCCTAATGCAGCATTACGGACCTAACAATTATCACAACCAGAGAGAAAATTAGAGGAAGCTGAAGAAAGAAATGAGTCTACAGAATAAGAATACAATAAATTTTTACTCTTTTACATCAGAAATCTCAGTAGATTTAATACAAATTGCAAAAGATTAAAAACAGAGGAAGCTATTATAATATCCATAGATTTGGTCAACTTAGGTATATCACCTCAATATAAACAACATAAAACTTGCCTCATCAAAGACCAAATTTATAAACCTCAGCGACAGTAGTAGAGTCAGTATTATCTCAGCAACTGGAACACCAAGAATTGTGAATGGAACCATAAACCACTGCAGTGCAGAGGAAAGTTGCTCCGGAGTCGTGGTTATTAGGCACAGACTTGCGCTTTGAAAGATCTTCCAAAAATGAAATAACAAAAGATTCTCTGTTCAGTTTTCATCGCACATTTTGTAAATAAAAAGAACATGTTTTAAACTGACATCTAAACTACAATTCAAGTTGAGTCAGCAAAGATTGGAAGAAAATCTAAAGGAGAAATACCAAACTTAAGAATATCAACCTGCCATACAGTCAAGAAACAGAGAACATGGTCCAATAGGAATCAGCATGTGATCAATTCGTTAAATCATCAAACGAAGGTTGCGAATAAATGTAAGCAAAAATAACTTCTTACATTGAAACAGAAGAAATGATGGGAAATATCAAACCAATATATCCATGTAGATTAAGATGGAATTGCAATTATAGCCCTAATTCACATCAAGGTATATGCAGAAGAGAGTAAACTGGATGGAATTATCATTGGTGGTGAGACAACAGAAACTATGCGAACTTAGAATAGCTGAGCATTCCTCTTACAGGCACAACATTTTAGAAGACACACTCATGAAACAAATGGAAAAAGGTCACAGCTAAGGTCTCTGATGATATAGGTGCAACTCACGAAGGAAGAGAAAAGGGAAAAGAATACTTACTGAAGCAGTCAACACTCAACACATTGTGCCACGAGAGGAAGAAACAATTACAAATCAAAATCATGTAAGAGAATAGTCTCAAAAAGGAAACATACTGTGAATGATAGACATGCAGACGTACTAGCTAATGACAAGCCTTTCCTCGTTAATTGCAGTGGTCCAAGCTTCATAATCAAATATGAATAGCCACTTAATGATGAAGGAATATCAGGCAGTCCTATCAATGATGGAGGAGGAGATCTTGATTGAAGAAGTGGTGGCACACTGTCTGTTCCAAAACCCAGCATCACAAACAAAATAACTGAAAGGAGAGCTACTCTGCCAAGTTGATCCTACAAAAATTAAACAGCAAGTTTAGCAACACAGCAAAAGCAAAAAAATTGAATATTGCTCATATCATACCATATGGGTATTCTAGGAAATTGAAGCAAAAAGGAAATTATCTGATAGATGGAAACCAAAAGTTGACAGTGATCATCATATAATCATGTGTCCTGCAAACAAGATGAGGCCACCATGTAGTAAAGACCAATCATAAATGTACGAGTAATTGATTAACTCTTACACTTCAACTTGGTATGGAGTCCCTGGTCAGCAAGACTCACTAAAATGTTTCTGTTTCATGTTAGGCGAACTATCTTATCACATGGGCAGCACTGTGGTTTATGATCTCCAAATGTAGCAGAAGAAGACAAAAAGCAATTACGGAGAACAAAATGAAGCAAAAACTAAAATGTAAATAATACATGGAAGGAACTTGTATATTTTTGTCCTATGAAGTGAGTGAAGTTAATTTATGAAGATGATCATGCTTAAAGATACTTTCTTCAAGGGATATGCAGTTACTAGAACTGCACATAAGTTGCACACAATCTCTTAAATAGCAGTACGTCATACTAGAACAAGATCACACGAAAGCCAAGTAAAATGCTCATTGAGCTTACCATCCAAATTTGAGTCGGAAGAACTGAAATTGACAAGATCGAGAGGCAGCCAACCAGTCCAAAGCGTATGTAGATATTTGACCTTGCCGGTAAAATTACAAGAGCCAAAAGCCATATCTGTTGATTACGACACCATCAACAAGAAGAGCATAACAACACGATGACCATCAATGAACATTAAACATGCATATGTATACATAGACACATAAAAAATACATGGTATGGTGAAAATAACGAAAAAAGTTTAAACACAGCAAAAGATACAATTTTGAACACAAAATCTAGCAAAAGACCTAGTGTAAAACAGCAATGACCAAGGACATAGTCCACAAAACTGAAATGCAGACTATTTCCCAACCGGTTAACCAATTCTACAATCGAGTAAAATCAATCAAATGCCAAAAGCACCGATCATACTCTAAAAAAAAAGGACAGAGAAAAAAAAGGGGGAAATCAATTAAAAAAAGACAAAATAGAAGGAAAAAAATTACTTTTCCCTAAATTGGTTACAAGCCAGCAAACAAATTCAATCTGAAACCAAAATAAAGGCCAAAAAATTCAAAACAAAGCAATTAAGAAAGGAAAAAAAAGCCAACCAATTTGATTCTCGGATCGACAGAATGGAGGAAGGTGCGAGGAGACTCGATGAACTGGCAAATTGGGCTGGAGGTGGCACCGGCTATCAGCCTGAGGATCCGCTCGGGATAGATACCGCCATGGCGGAGCCAAGATTCCCATCCTTTCGAAGGTGTTCCCTCGTTATGCGGCTGCTGCGCCGCAAAGCAATTCAATGGAGCCCTCTTCTTCACTCCAATGGCGACAAGCTTCGAAAATCTGGAGAAGATCAGAGGAGAACAATCGAAGATGGAGGAATGCGAGAAGAGAAGGGTATTTCGGTTAGGGTTCGGGGAAGAGAAGAAGGAAGAATAGAGAAGAGTAGAGGAAGACATGGCGGGTGAGAGCTGAGAGAGGTTGGGTTTGAGGTCTTTTATATCATTATTTTATTTATTTATTTATTTATTTATTTATTTATTAATATAAAACTTTCATGTGTTTAAAAATAATTATTTATTTATTAAAAATAATTAATTGCGAATTACTACTTGGTTTATACGCATTGGATTGTCCTATTTATTCAAATGAAAAGCATGGGTCTTGTAAATATACTGGTACTAGATATTCAAACTCATTAACTAAGATCTTGTTGATAAAAAATACAATATTATAAATAATTTTTTTTATTTAATTTGTAGTTTATATTTCAGAATATATGTTTTTAGGTATTAATAATATTATTTACTGTTTTGGCAGTTTAGGATTCAGAAACTGTGACGAGAAGTGTGATAATTTTCTTTTGGGAAATAATTAAAAACATTTTATATATTTTATTATAATTAAATAGTCCGTGTGACTTTTTTGTTTATTTTTTATTTTTGAAATTTTTTTACCTTTTGCTCTCTACATTTTAATAAAATTTCACTGGTGTATTACATTATGACAACGTACGTGTGAGTAAGATGAAGGCAATTGTTTCACTTAAATTTAATTTAGACTCAAAAATAAATTTTTTAAAATCAGGATGAAAGATTTTTTAAGGAATTAAAAAAGTTGGAGGGATCTGCAATAACTTTCGTTTAGTTGTTTTCGAACTCACATTTTATTTGTACTTTAAGAAAATATCTATAATTAAAACCATGTGATGACTACTGAGAAAACAGAATTCACATACTATCCTATGTTAGCTCCATATTAAAAGTGAGTGCCACATACTGACATAAAAATTAAAAACTTGTTTTAAAAAATATTAGTAATCCATCCATATTTTCTATGAACCTCAGCATGAAATGCCACGACCTCAGCATGAAATTGGCATTTCATCTTGAGTCATTACTTATTCTAAAAATATAAATTTGAAACCATAATTGGAAATTTCAGAATTTCAGATATATATATACAATTTAATAAAACAATTAATAATTCATCCGTTATATATATATATATATATATATATAAGGGAAAAGTTATATTATATGGTGATTATTATATGATCTGCAGTATCAGTGAAAAATAAGAGCTAAGAAAATTAAATACATCGTCCAGACAATATTTTAAAAACTTCAGTGGACTATTAATATAATACTCACACTTTAGAAGAAAATACATAATATAAATTTTAATATAAATACAGTGATAAGGTACACAAATTTGATAACGGTACACAAATTTCTCATAAAACAAAATTCATTTCCTCACTATCAGCAAATAACGTAAATATCTGAGTTCTATCCACATTTTACTGTTTTGTTCTGGCTGCCAAAGTACACATTTATGGGAAACAAGTACAGAGTTTGAAAAAGACTAAAAACATCGCCGGGTCTCTTGGACTAACAATATCAGCCTGATGAAGAGATTAGAAGCTTCATTTTCCAGAAAAAATCCATCTGAAGAACCAAATCTTTATGCAGAACTGGAATGGGTTAGCACGGTGATCTCATTGTCATCAGCCTTCTTATCTGGGGGTGTCGCCTTTTGTTCTTCCTTCTTTTGAGCTCGAATGAGTGCACGACGAGCGCGTGGCCGCATTTCACGAACGGTCCGAGGAGGCATCACATATGGCTCGAGAGGACGATCTGTAAATGGATGCTCATTCCCAGCGAATATTCTTAATTTACGGTCCCGGTCCTATGTACATGAAAACTATGTCATTAGTTTTGTTTCATTTCAAGTATCAAGAAAGCTTGAAGAGTTGCTGGACTCTCAATTCCATCATCAAAAAGCAAAAACTTGGCATAAAAATAATTCAAATAATATAAGAGGGGTCATGAATTACAAGAAATAATTTTGTTCAATTTGATAATTATTCTTGAATGTTAGTTGTCAAAATTTTAAATATGGATTCTTGTTCAAACAAATAGATTACTTAGCATATGTCGGCAAAACAGCTCTTTCCTCAAATTAAATGGCAAGCATGCAGAGTTGATATTTGACAAGAAAACAATTAGTAAAAAGTAACAACCAAAATCAAAGCAAACAGCAAGCTAATTAATATGGACACATTTAAAAGTGAAGATTTTAAGAAGTACTTGCTTTCCATTCATAGGAATATTAAAATTGAACATAATTCATAATGCATCTTGATACAATAGATTCAACACAATTTTCACTTGCAAGTATTTGAGGAGAAACAGTGGTAGTTTGCCATGAACTATTCAAATTCAGCCCAGATACAAAACAAGAAAAACGAAAACTGTTATCAATGCCACATCATCTTCTACATAAGGATTTGCAGCATGCTCATTCTAATCTTAAAGGGGTAATAGCATTCACAACATATCTTTGAAAGCTTTATATTGTAATTAACAAAAACTGATGTATATGTCATATCATGGCTCAATTTGTTCCACTTCATATTATCACACAATTCTAAGAGCTTGGAGACTTCTCGCAAAAAATGAGAAGCATTTGACAATATAGTTGACTGGGACAAGAAAAATATGTCAGCATCACCTTACCTAATTCCTTCCACAAAGTATCACCCTTCAAGCTCTAATTTCGTTGCCTCGGCGGGGTCAGCAAAGTCCCCTAACAGTTATTTCTCTAAAATCTTTAATTTGCCTTTTGTGTCTTGGCCATGAATAAAGCATATCATGTAAAATAGCCAAAATTGCTATAGTAGTATTATTCATATTCATGGTTATCACTGTACTTACTATATGTTTATTATCCTAGTTTAGTTCAAAAGGTTAATAATGTCATTTTGGGGTTATAACCATGAATTTGTCTTTATGAGAGTGTGGGAGAGGCTTCTATGTGAAATTCGAGGGCTACTTCTGAGCTTCTAACTCTATATTTTCCTACATTTGTTTAATTTGTTTACACCTAACCAGAATAAGTCTCAAACCCACATTTAAATGAACTTCTTTAGAACATTAATGGAGATCAACATCATAAACTCGCAAGAAGGATCAAAATGAACTAAACTGTTGATCAAGAATGATTTCCTTCCAAAGTTCAAATCATATCATTTCCACTTGGTCCCATTGACAGTAATACAGAATCACAGATAACATTATAAAATTACAATATTTTATACAACTTGAAAAAAAATTCTTAAACATAAACTTTTTAGTAAGCTGCAAAATAAAGCCATTTCTACATCTGCAATAAGGAAATCTTACATTATTTCTAGAAAATAATATAAAATGCCTACCAGTTTTTTTTCCCAATCTTTCCCTCTTGCGTACCACTTAGCTGCCATGCCAAGGTCATCACTAAATAGTCTATATTGTACACATTTGATCAGTCCGAACATGAAAGTAAGTTGAATTTCATCATTAGCAGAAGTCATAGTGTGATAATAATGTTGATAAAACAGAGCATTTTAGATTCTGGTCATTCAGGAATTCTTCATTTAGATCAGATTCTAAACAATAAGTATGCTGGCTTACTTGGTAAGTAGTTCCCTTGTACAAACTTTTGAATGAATGTTGTATAGAATTATGAGCATCAAAAGCTAGGATAAGCTCAAATTCTAGGGTAGAAAAACAAAGCGTTTATGGGTTTGCATGGCCCACATGCAGCTTAAACACTTCATCAAGTGTGGGCTCAATTTCTTAAATTAAATTTTAAGCCAAACAAACACTAAGTAATTTGCCCACACAGGCCCAACCATTTCCAATGCTACAAGCCCATTGTTTTGTGAAGTCTTATTATTAATATAACAAAAATGCAAAATGTTGTGATCAATAATTTTATTTATTTATTTTTCTTGCACTCAGGTAGCGCAATTTAATTCTATTTTTCCTCTACAATCATCAAAACCACAAGAAAAACCAATTATAGAAACAGGAAGAAAATAATGTTTAAGTTTGAGAAGAAAAAATAAGATGAAAATCTAGATGTAATTAAAAAAAAAAGGACGCATTCATTTGGGAGGAATGACGTTTGCCGCTACATGACAACAAAAAGAAAAACATTGTAAAGCTTTAAGAAGCAACACTTACGTCACGCAACTTGTTATTAGGAAGCATTCGCAGAACAGCTTTGCGAATCACTTCAGTCGGGTCCTTAGCTAGTTGGTCCTTCAAGCTTCTCTCCTTTAGATGGCCAACATACCTATACAAAGCCAATACATATTATATCACCGTTAAATAATAACATACTTTCAATTGGAAATGGTACAACAGATGAAAACAAAAATATGGCAATAAGCTTTCACCCAGTATGCCAACGGTAGAATTTATCAGTCAATTTCCTCCCAGTAACACAAACATCTTTAGCATTAAGAACAACACACATATCCCCATCATCACGATTAGGAGTGTATGTCGGCTTATCCTTGCCTTGTACCACAACAGCTATTTGAGAAGCTAGTCTTCCAAGGACCTAGGAGAAATGTATGCTCATAGCCAATCAGAGCCTTCCCAACAAATGCAACTACAAGCTCAAAAATGAGGACAAGATGCAAACGAAATGATAACAAAGGAGTTCTCACCTGCCCCTTCGCATCAAACACTCTCCACCGCAGCCCCTCAAGATTGATTCTCCTAATTCCAGCCAGTGCTTTCTGAACAATGGATGGTGTGAACTACTCAATCAGAATTCAAAACATCATCTAGATTAAAAAAGATTTAAGATTCGTGAAGGAATACCTTCAAATTCCCTTTGAATGGCTGGGTTACAGCTGAAGTAGCCGCCATGCTTACCACCTTTCTTTTCTTCTACTATGCAATTCAAAAAATTAATTTGTGAGGGAAAAAAAGGCAAATACATACTTGAAAAGGCACTGGAACTCAAGATTTGTCAACTCAGACAAGTCCTGTTGTCTACTTTTTCTATTTTCTACAATCTCAGATAATTACAGAAAAAAAATCATAACAATCACAGGAAAATTTTGGAAATTATCTAAACTTTATAAACACATTGGATCATAAAAATAGAACTTCAAGAACAACAATAACATACAAATTTCCAAACATTATAAGAGAACAACGTCGACACATGGAAATTGTTTCGAAAGGGCAACAAAATTAGGATAAGGCACCAGAATGCAAGATCAGCCAACTCAGAAAAGTCATTTTGATTATCATTATTATTTTCTAAAATTTCAGAAGTAAAAAACCAAAGCAAAAATATCTAAAAACTAAGAAAAGTTCCAGAAATTTTTGAAAAATTACAAAATTTCCAAACTTTAGAAGAACAACAACAAGGATCAAGCAATAACCAATTTAAAATCTTAATAATTGCAATCAAATGAAGAATGACCTGGAATGACCCAAGATTTACTAAAATAAGAGAATAAACACAGAAAAAGAGAGATAAACATAGAATATATCAGAAAAACAGAGAAAACGAATCGTGAAAAACAGATAAGAAATTGCAATATAAATCAAAGAAACAAAATAAATAAGAAGATTGAAAGCAAAACCTAGCGAGAAGGAAATCGACGAGGCTCGAATGGGATCAGTTGAGCAGGGGGAGAGAGCTGGGGAGGAACAAGGGTTTTACAAAGAGCTTTGCTTTTGCATATACACCCTCAAACAATATCATAATTATATCTAATTCCATAAAGTTAAACACTTACATGTAGGTCCCTCTAAAGTTTTTAAAACGTTTTACATTTTAAAAAACTTTATTTTTTAATCTATAAACTCTTTACCCTCTTTTCTCAGCTTGCATGCCATTTTATTTTATTTTTAAATCTTATTTTAATTTTGAAAGAGTTTCACTTACCACCTAGTTAAAAATAGCGAAAAAAATGTTTCATTATTTCATATTGTAATTTAAAATAAAATAAAATTTTCCGAATTTGTTTATATTAAATATTTTTATAATGTATAATAAATAATGGTTTTATTAAAATTAAAAGGATATATATATATATATATATATAACAATATTGTATTAAAAAAGGTCAAAACAATAATTATTTTATGCAGCCCATTTACACATATACATGTGTGATTGGAGGGGAACTTAAAAAAAATTATAGAACTTTTGAAATAATTTTTAGTTATAATTGTAAGCAAAGAACAGATTTTTTATGATAATTTTTATCTTTCTCTTCTCCTCGATATCTCACCATCATCCTGCTTTTTATCTCCATTAACACAACTTCATCTTTGGCTCAGGCGTCGGAGGCCATGTCCTATGACTATTTTTCCCGGTACATCATCATCATCTGTGACACTGTTAACAGCTAAACTAGATTGGTAGAATGTAAATAATGCAACAATAAAGAAGCAGAAGGTGAAGTTCAGCAAGGGAAAAGAAACAGTGAAAGGAAGAAGAAGGAGAGGAAATTCCATTAAGGCTTTGCTTGGATGGGGTTTTTTGGAGGTTTCATAAAGTAAGGTAAAGTAAGATAAAAGAAGGTAGAGGAAGGTTTTGAACCATACTTTGCTTGGATAGAAGGTAATGTAATTAGAGGTTTTGAAACCTTATCATGCTTGGTTGGGAGGTTAGTGGAGGTAAGATTACATAGTATATTACTAAATTACCCTTGTGGTTAATAAATAAAGAAAAACAATGTTATAGAATTTCATTTTCAATAATAAAATTAATTAAACAATATTATTAATAGATTAAGTAATATTTCTCAATTTATAAAATTCTATATTTCTTTATCATTTTTATTATTATTAATTATAATTAAACATGTAAGAGTTTAAACATTATTATTAATAATTAAGTAATATTTCCCAATTTTTTTTATCATTATTTATTTATTATTATTATTATTACAATTTTAATAATTTTTTTAAATTATAATTAGACTAAGTGAGGAAAAGAATGATGCCTCAATAATTAATGATATAATTAAACAATTAATAATAATAATAATAATAATATTATTATTATTATTATTATTATTATTCATAATATTATTAATATTATTATTAATAATAATATTATTAATATTATTAATAATATTTTAATAAGGTGTGGAATTATGTGAAATGTACAATGGTATTTTAGTCAACAATAAAAAATACCAACTCAAAACCTCCCCAACCCTCCAATTTGGAGGGTTGAGAAAACACCAAAAAGTGGAGGTTTTAAAACCTCCACTAACCTCTCCCAACCTTTACCTCCCCTTAAAACCCCCCATCCAAGCATGGGTTCTTGAAAACCCTTACTTTACTCTACATCCAAAAACCTCCATCCAAGCATACCCTAAGTACCTAGGGGTTATTACAACAATTACACACATCTTAAAAGGGTAGAGTAGTCATTTCACTGACTTAGAGGGAGAGAGAATTACATAAGTTGCCCATTGGGTTATTAGTCGTTACACTAGGTCAAGTGGGCAAAAGAGCAAAAGCAATGTGTCTGATGGCGTGGCAAACGCAGGCGGCAAGTCAAACTGAGTAGATGATGTGTTGGCATCCGAGGTGGCGATGGAATGGGTATAAGCGGATCGGGAAAGGGTTGAGAAGCGTCGAAGATAGTACTAACTTTCCCTTTCTCGCTCTTCTTCTCCACTTGTAATCATCCTTCACTAGAGCTAGAGTTTGGGAATTCTCTCGGGCTTCGCCCCTGGATTCCATTGAACTTCCTGTAATTTTGGTTTCTCGGGCTTATAAAGGAGTGTTTTGATGGGGTGTGGTGTTGGATTACCTTGTGCTTGTGTTATGTGTGATTTTTGACAGGAACGAGGTTCGCACCGTGCTTTTGAATTTCCATGGGTTTTCCACTATCGGATCGGGAATGCATGAAGAGGACATTGGGAAAACAACCTTCCGCACACATGAAGGGCACTATGAATTTTTGGTGATGCCCTTTGGCTTAACAAATGCCCCTTCAACATTACAATGTCTCATGAATCAGGTATTCAACCCATTCCTCATAAAATTTGTGCTTATATTTTTTGATGACAATCTAGTATGTAGCAAAACAGGAAGGGGGTGGTGGGGGCGCATCTGCAAAAAGTTTTTGAGACATTGAAGGCTCCCCAGCTATATGTAAAGAAAAGTAAATGTCTCTTTGTAGCTGTGTGGGATCGAAAATACGCACCCTGGTATCGTGTCGGTGAAGAGACACCAGGCCATATATCGAATCACAAATAATTTATTTTTATTATTTATTATTATTATTATTATATTTTTAATATATATATATATATATATATATATATATATATATATATATATATATATATATATATATATATATATATTTATTATTTTTATTTTTTAAGTTGTGGACTCTTCCATTCCTAATAGAGGCAAGCCTCTATTATTAATTACCCCAGATTAAAATCTTGGGAACCTCCGATTAAGGGCTTTGAGTACAAGTAAAGGGCAAAATATTTCATACACATAATGCAAATCGTAAAAAAAAATTATTTATTTATTTATTATTATTTTTATTTCATATATATATACATATATATGTATATTTGTATTTATTACATCACTTATATATATATATATATTGTTGCCTGTCCCTCGTCACCGCATTGCATGTTTCGTTGCTGTCATAAAATATATATGTATAGTGTGGCCTGTCTCTCGTCCCCGCATTTGCCTGACTCATTGCAACGTCACATTTCTCATTCAACACGTCATATGCTTTGTTGCCACCTTGAAATATATACATATATAGTCGCTTTGAATTCGCATATTTCCAGGTAATTCACCGGAAGAGCTGTGGGTTAAAGAAATTTCAGCACATATGCCTTTTGTCTCTGGAGTAAATAGTTGATTGACGGCATGACCTACACTGCGATGCTTCATGCTTGTAGCAGTGCTTGCATGGTTGATGAGGGGAAGGTTTTCTTTGATCAAATAAGCGAGTCCTCGAGGCCGAGTATTTTGCGGGATGCTTTGATAAAGCACAAAATTTCATTGAGAAGCATCATATTGGATCCCATGCGGAAATTCAAAGAGCACTTCGAATGGATGTAAAATTCACCGCAATGTGAAACCGGGCAAGGGCCCCGTCTTAGCCGAAGGATCCGGCGCCGGACACAGGAGGGCTCTCAATCCTGCTTTCCACATTGACAAACTCAAGATGATGACCAAAACTATGGCTGACTGTGTTCTGAGCATGCTCCATGAATGGAGCATTGGAAGCAAGGGAGAAGTAGAGATGAGCCGGCAATTTCAAGAGCTCACTGCTAATATCATCTCCCACACTGTTTCCGGGACCAGCAACAGCATCCATGGCAAAGCAATCTTTCTGGCTCAGAAGGAGCTTCTATCACTGACGTTGGTGGATTTAAATATCTTCATACCAAGAGAAATCTCAAGAAGTGGAAGCTTCTGGGATTGATGCTCCACTTCTCTATGACTGGTAAGAACTCTCGCCTGAGCATTGATGAGATCGTAGACGAGTGCAAGACCTTCTACTTTGCTGGGCATGAGACCACCTCGCATCTACTCACTTGGGTCATGTTCTTGCTCAGCATCAGCCCTGAATGGCAACAGAGGCTTAGAGAAGAAGTCCTGAGCGAACACTTGGACCATGTTCTTGCTCAGTATCAACTCTGAATGGAAACAGAGGCTCAGAGAAGAAGTCCTGAGCGAATGTGGGGTGGAGATCCCCAGCGCTGACATGCTCAACGAGTTCAAACTGGTATGTGTATGCATGGAATCATAATCATTTTTAACTCATGACCCCATGCTTTTCCAGCTTTGGTTTCTATTTGCTTTTAAATATTTCCTTTTTTTTTCTCTTTTGACCTCATTTGCTTGTAGTTTTTTTTTTTGGTTCTCTGTTTTCCCCTCTTGTTTAGTCCTTTAATTTTCAATAAAAAGCCTTCGGCTTCCAATCACTCTCTGGAATAATGGTCAACCCATCAGTCTGAATTTTGCATGAAAACTGTGAAATTAGTTTCCATACAGATGAGAGAAGCTAGCATTTTAACTCTTTTAACAGCACAACAAACAAAATGGTGCCTTTAAAAATAGCATGTGATATCACAAGCATTCCCAATTTGAAGAGAATACCTTTCTCAACTATTTTGTGAACATAACCAGATAAAAGATTCAACAGCACAAGCACCAAGATTGGAAACAAATATAGTTTCAATAATAAGTATTGAATTTCTGAAAGCTGATGTAGAAGAAATAATGACTAAAATATTCAGTATAAAAGTATTAGGTCACATGCTTGATCAATGGTAAATCACTCAATCCCATCTTTTCCCTTCTGTTCTGTGACGTCGGCAAAACCCTCGGATCGACGACCAAATCCAAGATGAAGATTTCAAGGAAATCGTTTACCGATCGTCGATGGCCGGAGAAGAGATCGACCATGGAGGGATATTCCACCCTCGCATGGCGTCGGTGTCTGTAGTGAATGATCGACGATGGCGGTGACGGCAACGGCAACGGCAACGACAGTGACGACGGCGTGACAGCGAAGACCTTCTTCATCTCTCTTTTTTTTTTATATCATTATTTTTTATTATATATATATATATATATCTATATATATATATATATATATATGCGAGAGGATTAAAGCAAGAAAACCTTCTTCTTCTTCGATTCTCCTTCTACCTTTCTTTCTTTTTTTTTCTTTCTTTCCTCCCCCCTCTGAATCCTTCTCTCTCGTTTTCTCTCTCCCCAAAAATCCTCCCCTTTTTCTTTTCACTCACCCTTCTTTTATATCTCTTTTAATTCATTAATTAATTTTTTTTTTAAAGTTAGTGATTCATGAAGAGATAAACAAGACTTCTTATCCACATCTTTTGATTTACTTATATATATATATATATATATATATATATATATATATATATATATAATCCTTATCCACATCCTTTTTTTTTATTTACTTTTATATATATATATATATATAATTATTTTTTTTACTTGTTATTTATTGATTGATTTTTTTTTAATATCTGCCTCGTGATGCGCACTCAAGGATAATCTTGAGATGTCTCGAGATTTTTTTGTTTTGTAAATAATCCCAGAAATTGAATATATATTCTTTTATTATTTAGATTGCCTCGAGATCTGTACTCTTGGCTAATATAGGGATTTGAATAATTTTTAGATCACCTCGAGATCTGTGCTCTTGACTAATCTTGTAATTTAAATATTTTAGATTGCCTTGATATCTGTGCTCTTGGCTAATCTTGCAATTTAAATATTTTAAATCGCCTCGAGATCCTTGCTCTTGGCTGATTTTGTAATTTAAATATTTTAGATCACCTCGAGATCTGTGCTCTTGGCTGATCTTGTAATTTAAATATTTTAGATCATCTCGAGATCTGTGCTCTTGGCTAATCTTGTAATTTAAATATTTTAGATTGCCTTGAGATCTGTGCTCTTGGCTAATCTTGCAATTTAAATATTTGAAATCGCCTCGAGATCCGTGCTCTTAGCTGATCTTGTAATTTAAATATTTTAGATCACCTCGAGATCTGTGCTCTTGGCTAATCTTGTAATTTAAATATTTTAGATTGCCTTGAGATCTGTGCTCTTGGCTAATCTTGCAATTTAAATATTTTAGATCGCTTCGAGATCTGTGCTCTTGGCTGATCTAGGGATATATATATCCAAATAATATCCATTTTATTTATTTTAATATTACATCGTAATTACATTAAAATTTGGACACATGTAATTAAGATAAACCTATTTTTATTAGAATATTGGATTTTTTTTTTAAATAAACTCATTTTGATTAAAATCAGGATATCATAAAATTTTATATAAACAAGCTGCTCATGTGGACTACTTGGGACATGTTATTACCAGTGAAGGGGTGTCCATGGATTAGCAGAAACTGGAAGCCATTGCCAATTGGCCTACCCCCAAGTCATTGAAGGAACTGAGGGGATTCTTGGGATTAACAGAGTACTACATAAGGTTTATCAAGGGATATGACATCATCACCAAGCCACTCACAGAATTATTAAAGAAGAATATTTCCATTGGAAGGAAGAGAGCACTTAGGATTTTTACAAGTGGAATTTGTAATAAAAACAATGGCTATGATGAGGGGGTGGGTGTTGTGCCTGATGCAGTGGGGGACCAAAGTGGCCTACATGAGTAAGGCCCTTTTAGGGAGACATAGTGTGACAGTCAACCCGTTTTGACCACCATGATTAACCCTAACCCTTGATTTGTTTAACCGCTTCAGTCAAACCATCACTACAGGATTTCCGGATCTGGTCGGGGTTTGAGAGAGTGGTCTTCTTCTTCTTTAAAGCTTGAGGTTTCAGAAGAGGGGAAGCTGGCCTTCCCGTTATCTTCACCATTTCCTTCTTCTTCTTCTCCTTCAAACCAGCCCAAGCTTTTCTCTTGGAAGTTTAGACATTTGAAGAAGGCAGCTGCGAAGACTTTAGCCAGACTTCTCGGCACCACCGGAGACGTGGAAGGACGAGGTTCGGCCGTTTGTTCATCGTCGAGGTTCAAGGTTAGTTCTTAGGTTCGGAGAAGCTGAAGCTTGGAGTTTACTTGGTGATTTAGTCTTGGATTGAGCATGCTTGTCACTTGTGAGTTGTGTTGAGGTTGTAGGAATGGTCTGCCTTATTTTTATGAGCATGAATCTTGTTTTCAGTCTGTTTATTTTGAAGTTGATGATTGTCATGGTATGTATGCTTTTTAGGGGAATTATGTAATTACTTTGAGATTAGTTTTTAACCTTGATGCTATAATTTCTTTTGAGTTTAATCATCCTGAATTTATGTTAATAGTTTGTAATTTGTATTTTATAGTGCCATGCGTTTTGTATCTTTGATTGTTTGAATTTAATTCCATGTTTGGGTGAAACTTTAGTTGTAGTTGTTAATTATGATGGTATTGTTTAATTGAGATGGGATGTGGTGCTTTGTGATTAGAAGGCTGTGAATTGAATTTCATGGTTTGTAAAACCCTTACTTTTGAAAGTTATTATTATTATTATCATTATCATGGAGCTTGTCTAAGTTCAACTTTGATTTGAAATTAGGAAGAATACCATGTTACTCTTTTAGTTGTTAATGTTCTAGTTTTAGCTTGGAAGTGTTTGCGGCTTTTGTGATTTAGTATGCACTTGGCTGAATTGTTTTTGTAAGTAGCTTTTGTTATGTATTTGCGTGAATACGGGTAAATTATCTGTTTGGTTGCGAGTTGGTGGTCTTAATTTGTAGCTCAGTTGTATTTTTTTCGTCTTGTGAATAGGTTCGCGGTCTAATCAGCGGAATTAGAGCTTGTGGTTGGTTTTAGCGAACCCTTAATTCGTAGGATTTAGTAATTACACATTCGTAGCTCAGAACCAGGTAGGTTCTCGCACCTGTATACTATAACTCTGTATATTTGGTGGATGGTTATAAAATTGTTTAATTATTGCATTTTATTTATTTATTATGTTTATTATGTTGTATTTGTTATTATTTAATTTTTTTAAGATAATTACTTGGCAAAGAGTTTTATTCCGTATTGTACTGTCTGTACTCCGTATTTTCTGTTGTTTTTGGTACATCTCCATTCCTAGCAAATTACCCAGCTAGGAGGAGTAAGTCCTAGCCATGTGCACATGTCTTCTGTAGTAGCGCTACCATCCGACTGCGGTCGAAGATCCGGTTTCTGCAATTGATATTCTGTTATGTTCCGACTTCACAGTCGAAGATGCAGCTGTGGTTGTTGATTCTGTTATTAGTCAGGGAGATGTACACGTCTGTTTTTCCGTATTTTCTGTATTTCTGATTATTTCTGTATTCTGAGCATTTTACTGCACTTCTGCCTGAATTATATTTATTCTGCAATATCTGGATTACCTGTATATCTGTGATCCTACTGGACCCCTGTGGCTCATACACCCTGCGAATTTCTCTCTCGCAGGAAAAGATTAAACTTAGGACCGGGGGTTTGTCTGGGAATCGACTTCCTGTCGTTGGTTGAGGATCTTTTAGAGAATTTTCTGTGTGAGTGAGATTTGTATTATGTTTGTCTTTTCGGTCCGCAAACTATTTGTGTGGTATTGTTTCATGTAGGGCTGTTAAAGCCCGTACCAGTATGAATTCTGTATTACTTTTATATTCATAGTCCTGTATTATTTGCTATCTGTGTTGCCTGTTGGGGTTGACTCTGATTAGGTTGGTCATCTGAGGCCTTGCACCCAGTGGGGCCCAGCTCCATCGGGATGCGGCCAATCTGTCAGTGGGCCCGGTTGTGGGGCTGGGACGTGACACATAGGTTGTTGTCAACATATGAGAAAAAGATATTAGCCATAGTAATGGATGTGCAAAAATGGAGACCTTGTTTAGTAGGGAGACATTTTAAAATTAAGAGAGATCATCATAGCCTCAAATTTCTGATATAGTAAAGAATCATCACACCTAGTCAGCAGAAATGGCTGGCTAAGCTTATGGGGTATGATTTTAAAGTATTATATAAAGGGGGTGTAGAGAATTCAGCTGTTGATGCTTTATCCAGAAACCAACATTGCTAGCTATATCCACTACCAATTAAGAAATTTGGGAGGGAGTCAAAGATAGTTGGCAGAAGGACCCTGAATTAGTTCAACTCATTCATCAATTGCAGAACAGTGAGAAGGGTGTAGGACAATACTCCTGGGCCCATGATCAATTAAAAAGAAAAAGGCAAGTTGAGTTTGGTTCTCACCTCTCTTTACTTTGAAGTCAGTGCCACGGGATTGCGCCTTGTTTTTGTTAATACAGGGACCCACCACCCTAACTTCTCCATAACTGCAGTTAGAGGGAATGTTTGGTAAAGGTATATAAGACTAGAGGGACTCAGTCCCGCAGGCGATGTGGGACTATGGACCTGTATTAACCACTACATCCCTAACATGCCCCCTAGGCCCACAGCGGATGTGGGACCCAAGGTCCTAGCCACAGCACAGCCCTAGATACCTAAGCTCTGATACCATGTTAATTTAGTATGAGGGTGAAAGATCACACTACATTCATTAACCATGAGTGTTACATAAATAGGCAGATAAGTAGATATACTGTATACAAGCATAGTATAACGTATGTATATACATCTAACATATATACATCTAACACCCCCCCCCTCAAACTCAAGGCGGATCATCATACTTCTTGAGTTTGGATAACATGAAAGTATGTTGATGACGCGTCTGTGCCTCAGTGAAGAAATCAGCAATCTGGACCTCGGTAGGCAGATAGTGAAGAGACACAGAATGGGCACGAACATGACAGCGGGTGAAGTGAGCATCGACCCCAATGTGTTTGGACAATTCATGTTTGACCGGATCAGTAGCAATCTGAATAGCACTAGTACTATCACTGTGAAGAGGAGTGGGAACAGAATGAGAACACCAAAATCCTGAAGTAAAGACCGAAGCCATAATACTTCCTGAACAGTAGAAGCCAAAGCACAGACCTCGACCTCAGCACTAGACTTAGCAACAGTCGCCTGTTTCTTGGTCTTCCAAACAATAAGAGAAGGTCCAAGAAAAACACAGTATCCAGTGACAGAGACACGATCATTAGGGGAACTGGCCCAAGTAGCATCAGAATATGCCTGCAGCTGAAGTGTGGATAGTCAAAAATAGAACAAACTACGAGATGCAGTGCCACGAAGGTAGCGAAGGACTCGGAGAAGATGAGCATAATGAACAGAAGTGGGAGCTGCCACAAACTGACTGAGGATGTGAACTGCATGAGAAATATCAGGACCAGTGACTGTCAAGTAGACTAGACTGCCAACCAAATGTTGATAGAGTGAGGGATCAGATAAAGGAAGACCATCAGAAACTCGTAGCTATAAATGTAACTCCATCGGGGTAGCGGCGGTGCGTGTATCAGTCAAACCAGATCGAGCTAGGAGATCAAGAGTGTAACGCTGCTGAGATAGACGATAACCATCAGCATGAGAAGTGATCTCGATACCTAGGAAGTAACGAAACTGACCCAAATCAGTCATCAAAAAAGTGTCATACAGTTTCTGCTTCACAAGACTAATGTAAGCAGAGTCATCCCCAGTAAGAATCATGTCATCCACATATAGAAGAAGTATGGTACGGCCTCGAGAAGATGTATGAATGAATGAATACCGCTTGGATCATGAATTGCTGGCGGTGAAACCCAGCCGCCTCAACTACAGTACTGAATCGCTCAAACCAGGCCCGGGGGGCCTGTTTGAGACCACAAAGAGCACGACGTAAACGACAAACAGAGCCTGGGGGAACAATACAGGGACCCACCACCCTAACTTCTCCATAACTGCAGTTAGAGGGAAGGTTTGGTAAGGGTATATAAGGCTAGAGGGACTCAGTCCCGCAGGCGATGTGGGACTATGGATCTGTGTTAACCACTGCGTCCCTAACAGTTTTCATGTATCCTTTCTATTGTTTCTATTTAGTTAACTTGCTCTGCAAATTATATATGGAACTTCTGATAACAATTAACAGGATCTGTTGATAATTGTTAGGTTGGCTAGGGATCCTTTAGATGCATCACTAGGTCCTCTTGCAGGGGTGCACCAGGAGCTCTTCTAGTTTATGATATCACCATATCACCTTTTATCTTCCATCTTCATTTATCTTCTTGATGTTGGAATAGACTCCATTGCTAATTATTTTTTTTGAGATAGGGCGACAAGCGCCAACTCTCAGGGGCGTACGCGTGGCGGGGGGATTGCCACAACGTCCTCACCCTCTTGGAAAGGGGGGGCCCGGGGGGGATCGCGGTTCGGAGGGATTGAACTCGCGTCTCCCCCCACGAGGGGACCCGAGGTACTGCTGGGCTACAAGCCCTTTGGTCTCCATTGCTAATTATGCCAATTATGTTTATTGTTTTCTAAAGGAGAGATATATTTAATCACCTAGCAAACTGGCTTAAGGATGCTTGACAGCATGCAAACCTAAACATGAATAATGTTGATTGGTAACAAGTATGATCTTTCTCACAGGATAGCAGTTAGTAAAGAAGAAGACAAACAGTTTCCAAAGGATTATGGTTTAATATTTTTAAAGGCCTCTGATAAAACTGCCCAAAATGTGAAGGAGGTATTTTTCTCATCATTTAATTATTTGACTATTTTCCTCCAAATCTATTTGAAAATTGAAGTTCTATGTATCCAGTTGTTTCTTATTTTTGATTTGTGACTGCAAATTTTAGGCTTTCATAGGCGCTTCTGCCAAGATCCTTCAGAAGATCCAAGGTGTATTTGATGTATCACAAGAGGTTAGTAAAATTGAAGACTTAAAAATATCTACAGTAAAATATTGGTTTACCATCGAGCATTGTTCATGTTTTGGCAATTTATGTCATATACTTCCTAGTGATCTTCTTCATGCTTCTAGCAACTTACAGGTTTCCCTAACCAATGAAATCCAATTCAGCCCTGATCAGATTAAGGCTCCAAATATAGTTGCTGGTTTTCATAAATGCAAGTTGTCTAATAAATAACTGCATCCATCCAAGAGAACAACTCTTGGATACATTTATAATTTGTAATGGTGTTACCGACTAAATGCTTCACCTTAGTTTGGATGAGAGAGCCATGCCAACATGCTCTCTTTGTTGGAATTACTCACTAATTTCTTATCTTTAGCTTGCTTCCAAGATGAACATTGTGTTGAAGCTAGTCCCATTGTGCCTTGAAAACATCTTATACCATTACTAGTGATGTCGACAATATCTATTATTTATAGAAACATTCTCAAATGCTGAGTTTTTGTTGCATTCTCGAAAATTTACCCAGGAAGACGGGAAAGTAGTTGATATTGTTAGATGTATATATATACATACGTATTCATTCATATATACTCATACATCTACAGTATCATATATGTACATCTCTTTATCTATATGTACTCACCTTCATTATGTGAATGACAAGCAGTGAGGTTTTACACTCAATCTCTCTATCTAACATGGTATCAGACGACTAATCCTTTCCAACTCCGGCCATCTCCGCCCATCTCTCCGGCTCTTCCCCATCCTCTTAACTCTTGTTCTGTGACTTTCGAAACCTCCTCCACCCGACACAACCGACAACCCAGCCGACACACCGCCACCAGCCCACCACCCAGCCATCTCGACCGCCAGTCCACCAGCCTTCTACCGCCAGCTCTCCACCCCGCCCTACTGCTACTCACTCCCAGCGGCCCCGCCAACTCCGGCCCCTCACCAACCTCTCTCTCCGGCTCTCCTCCAAGCCAGTCTGGCCGCTGTTCACTCCCAGTCCCTTGCCACCAGCCCGCCTTAAGCTCTCCACGAGCCTTGAGCTCTCTCCGGCCCCTCACCACCACCGGTCCGCTGCTCACTCCGGCCCCTCACCACCAGCCTTGAGCTCTCCAATCAAGCCCCGCCTTAAGCTCTCCGCCAGCTCTTCTTCAAATCCCACTTCACTCAAACCTCAACAGCACTTAACCTCCGCCGGTCGTGCTCCGGCGAACCTCGGACTGTGTGCTCTTGACATGGCCCAAGTTCCCATGTTTTCTAGCTTCTTTTCTGGCTTTTTGACTCTCTTTGTATGCTGTCTGGAATCTTATATTGATTCCAGACAAGCATATCTTATATATATATATATAAACACATATTAAAAAAAAATAGTTGCTTCTGGTTTTAGTGCTATTCCAGAAGCTCGTCATCGCAATCTCCAATCTTCTGATATAATTCTTGACGGCACCAACTACATTCCCTGGCGTCTTACAATTAAACGGATTCTCGACGGTATCCGTGTTCTAGGACATCTTGATGGCACTTCTACTGTTCATGTTCCTCCTGCAGTTCCTGACACTCCCAACTCATCCCTAGAGGCACCTGCTCTTCTTACGACCTTTGCACATAAGTTAGAAAAATGGGCAACTGATGACTCTACCGCCAAGATGGTTATCTGCCAAACTGTTACACTTGAGATTCATACCCAGATAGTCGATCTTCCCACCGCCCGTGACATGTGGGACTATCTGGAACATCGATATTGTGGATCCAGTCAGGCACAGCTATACACTTTGTATCAGGCACTTGGTACTCTCCAGCAGGGAGATGATACTGTTGATTTCTTCTACAGCAGGTATTGTGGTATATGGCGACAGATTGATGCTCTCACTCCTTCCTGTTGCACCACTCATGCTGCTCAGATATTAGCTTGTACTAAGTTCTGTGCCCGTCGTCGTCTTCATGACGAAACTAGACGGATGTATGAGTTCATTATGCGTCTTCGATCTGAGTTTGAGTCGACACACGCCCAGCTCCTCCATGCTCCCTCTGCCTATACTTTGGATGATGCTTTTGCTTTTGTCCGTGCTGAGGAGACTCGTATTCGTACTTCCATTCCAGGGGGGCAGTACTCTTGTTGCCTCTCGCCCAACCTCGATTCTTCCTACACCGCCTTCTTCTTCTGTTTCCTCTCGAACCCATGTTCGGTCGAGACGCCCAGTGATCTGTCACTACTGTAGTATTCCGGGCCATCTTGAGCGTGACTGTAGGAAGAAGCAGTGTGGTTTTCCTCGTGCGATCACTCCTTCACCAACTCCACCTCTTCTTCCCACACCTCCACATCCTCAGGTACACTCTGTTCAGTCCTCTTCTACTCTTTTATCGCCTACAGATCAGCAGATTTTGGCGATGTTTCGACAATTTCAGCAGTCTCATTTAGCAGATTCCTCTGGTTATGCACGCTCTGCTCAGGTTTCGCCCCTTGCTCCAGGTATATACTGTCCTCTATGGCTTCTTGACTCTGGTGCTTCTTTTTATATGACTCATGATGCCACACATCTGCATAATTCTTGTTCTCTTTCTCCTATCACTCATGTTCGTATAGCTGACGGTACACTTCTTCCTGTTTCTTCTACTGGTCATCTCTCATCTCGTACTTTTTCCATCCCTTCTGTCTCCCATGTCCCTCACCTGTCCATAAATCTTATGTCTGTTGGACAGATCACCGATTATGATTGTCAAGTTATTTTTGACCGTACCTCTTGTCGGGTGCAGGATCTCAGTGGGACTGTCATTGGAACTGGTCGCCGTCATAAAGGAGTATATGCATTGGATTCTCTTCATCTTCCTTCTTCCGTCGATCGGGTATCTTATTGTAACACTGCTATTCTTCCTTATCATATGTGCCATCATCGTCTTGGTCATATGTGTCCATCACGCATGTCCTCTCTTCTTCGTAATGGTGTTTTAGGAGCTGTCTCTCCTTTTTCTGATGTAGTTTGTGTCGGCTGTAAGCTAGGTAAACAACTACAACGCCCTTATCCGTTGAGTCAATCTAAAACTACTTGCTCATTTTCAACTTATTCATTCGATATTTGGGGTCCCGCCCTTTTGTGTCAAAAGGAGGAAATCGCTATTATGTTATTTTTACCGATGACTACACTCACTTTACTTGGTTATATTTTATGCATAATCGTAGTCAATTATTATCCATTTATCGCTCATTCACCACTATGGTTCACACCCATTTTTCTACCTCTATCAAGACTTTTCGGCTCGATTACAGTCGTGAATACACTTCTCGGGCCTTTCGTAATTTCTTGGCCTCTCGAGGGCACCTTACCCCAATTATCTTATCCCGGAGCACATTCCCAAAATGGGGTTGCTGAACGTAAACATCGTCACATTTTAGAGACCACCCGTGCTCTCTTACTTGGTGCTTTTCTTCCTCCTCATTTCTGGGCTGACGCAGTTAATACTGTCGTTTATCTTATTAACCTCCAGCCCTCCTCTCATCTTCAGCATCGTAGCCCTGGTGAATGTCTTTATGGCACTCCTCCCCGCTATGATCACCTTCGTGTTTTTGGTTGTCGGTGTTTTGTCTTGCTTTCTCCTAGAGAGCGGACAAAACTCACTGCTCAGTCTATTCCTTGTGTTTTCTTGGGATACAGCCTTGAACATAAAGGTTATCGCTGTTACGATCCCGTCACTCGTCGTATTCGCATCTCTCGTGATGTTACTTTTGATGAGTCCACACCCTTCTATGCTCCTTCTCCTTCTCCTGCGTCTGTCTCTAATACAGTTCCTCTGTCTTTCCTTTTTCCTTCCTCTTCTACTGAGGATACTCCTTCCACTTCTTCCCCCTGCCCTCTTCCTCTTTCTCCTGCGACTCTCTCTCCTTCTCTTCCTCTTCCTCCTCTAGATTCCCCATCTGAAGTATCTTCTCTCGATTCTTCCTCCCTTCCTCCTCCTCATCCGCCTGTTCGTTTCTCTTATCAGCGTCGACAACCTGTTGCATCTCCTACTCAGCCGGCCTATTCCAATGACATTCCTACTATTGATTCTACATCCGAGGTACCTTCTCACCTTTATTCTTTACATGATCGCTCCTCTTTACATCGTTCTGATCGTTATACTTCTACTAGCACCAGTGTCTCACTTATTCATGAGCCAGGAACTTACAAGGAGGCAGCTCAGTTACCTGAATGGCAGCATGCCATGGCCGAGGAACTTGATGTTTTATCTCGGACTCACACTTGGGATCTAGTTCCTCTTCCTTCTCATGCTGTTCCCATTACCTGTCACTGGATCTACCGGGTGAAAACCCGTTTTAATGGCTCTATTGAGCGCTACAAAGCACGTCTGGTTGCTCGTGGTTTTCAGCAGGAACACGGTAGTGATTATGAGTAGACTTTTGCTCTAGTGGCTCATATGCACACCGTTCGTACTTTGATTGTTGTTGCTGTAGTTCGTGGATGGTCTCTTCATCAGCTTGATGTGAAGAATGCTTTTCTTCACGGGGACTTAAAGGAGGAAGTATACATGACTCCTCCACCTAGTCTTCAGGTTCCTCCAGGATATGTTCGTCGTTTACGTTGTGCTCTTTATGGTCTCAAACAGGCCCCCCGAGCCTGGTTTGAGAAATTTAGCACCGTCATTGAGGCTGCTGGTTTCACTGCCAGCATTCATGATCCGGCAGTCTTTGTTCATACCTCTCCACGCGGATGTACTATTCTTCTTCTATATGTCGACGATATGATTCTCACTGGGGATGACTCTGCTCACATTACTTTTGTAAAACAGAAATTGCGTTACACGTTCTTGATGACTGATTTAGGTCCCCTTCGTTACTTTCTGGGTATTGAGATAACTTCTAATTCTGATGGTTATCGTCTTTCTCAGCAGCGTTACACTCTTGATCTCCTTGCCCGTTCTGGTTTAACAGATACTCGTACTGCTGCTACACCGATGGAGTTACATTTACAGCTACGAGCTTCTGATGGCGTTCCCTTATCTGATCCTTCACGCTACCGACATTTGGTTGGCATTCTGGTCTACTTAACAGTCACTCGTCCTGATATTGCTCACGCAGTTCATATCCTCAGTCAGTTCGTTGCAGCTCCTACTTCTACTCATTATGCTCATCTTCTTCGGGTCTTACGCTATCTTCATGGTACTGCCTCTCGTAGTTTGTTCTATTCTCGTCTATCCACACTTCAGTTACATGCTTTTTCTGATGCCACTTGGGCCAGTTCTCCTGATGATCGTGTCTCTATTACTGGTTATTGTGTTTTTCTTGGCCCTTCTCTTATTGTCTAGAAGACCAAGAAACAGGTGACTGTTGCTAAGTCTAGTGCGAAGGCGGAGGTTCGTGCCTTGGCTTCTACTGTTCAGGAGGTTCTCTGGCTTCGTTCTATCCTTCAGGATTTTGATGTATTGATTTCTACTCCCACTCCTATTCACTGTGACAGTACTGGTGCCCTTCAGATTGCTACTGATCCGGTCAAGCATGAGCTGACCAAACACATCGGTGTCGATGCTCATTTCACCCGATGTCATGTACGCACTCAGTCTGTGTCTCTTCACTATGTTCCCACAGAAGTCCAGGTGGCAGATTTCTTCACCAAGTCACAGACACGTGATCAACATCTCTTTCTGTTATCCAAACTCAAGAGATATGATCCGACTTGAGTTTGAGGGGGGTGTTAGATGTATATATATACATACGTATTCATTCATATATACTCATACATCTACAGTATCGTATATGTACATCTCTTTATCTATATGTACTCATCTTCATTATGTGAATGACAAGCAGTGAGGTTTTACACTAAATCTCTCTATCTAACAGATATCAATGCAACATCTACCATTTTGGAGCCAGACAAAAGCACAAAGGGAGGATTATGTCTACCTTATAAAGATAGGTTGACATTCAGGCCCCCCTTGGCTAAAGTTGACTTTGGGTGTGTTTACATTAATCGATCTTTTCATGTTTTCTTTCATTTGTTGTTGTTGTTTGCTTGTTTTTATTATTATTATTATTATTATTATTATTATTATTATTATTATTATTTTAACTTTCACTGATAGTGAATCAGCCTTCTCTTAGAAGCCTTGAGATGACCCATCTAAAACTATAAGAAGCAACAACAAAATCATCATATGTTGTCAATCACCATATCACATTAACTGTAATCTAATTAGGTGGAAGTACCAATGATCGGAATGTAGATAGTCATTAGGAAAAAATTATAACTATCTGCAGCTAGGCTATTTGGTGTCCAAGGAGTAGTTCATTTTTTTTTTCCTGCAAAACAATACTATCTCAGTATTCTATCCAACTCTTCTTCCTTTACAAGACCAAGATTCTCCTAATTTAGCCCAATTTATCTGATCTAAGTTTGGTTATTTTACAATATCTTGTTCTTTGTGAGACATTATGATTGCCTTTTTAGTAGAACTTGATGTGTCTATTTTTCTTCTTATTGATGCAATTATTCATTTTCTTGTGCCATGTTTTTCATTTTTGTTATTCCAATCTAATCATTTCCCTTGCTTCAAGTGCCATTTTTATTTTTACATATCATTCATGTCTTGACTATCATGTATTGAAATCTCCTTTGTAATTGCGAAATGTTTACAATGTTTGGTTGTGATACGCTTATAACTGATTTCTAATTTTAGGGGTCCCTTTATTTCTTTCCAAATGCTTAGTGAATGATCTATTTTTTTTTAAAATAGGTTTGGATGAACTTGCTATTGTGAAAAGAGGATCAAATGATGAGTGGAATTATAATGTCCATAGCGAAAAACAAAATTTCTCTTTCTAGTTCAGTTGATAAATATAATACAAGATGTTTGGTTCTTCAGGATCAGAAGAATCCACTAAGGTCTCAGAAAGAAGGTGCAAAGTCATGCATCTTGTAATTACCGTGGAGCCAAAATTGAAGAAAAATTAATTACATCAAGATTGTTTTTTGACATGACTTATGTTTTTTGCTTTGACCACTTATATCTTCATGCTTGCTTGCAAGGCGCAGTAAACATTATTGCTAAATCACCAATGCTGAACAACTACTGACATAGAGATACCAAGCGTTGGATTATTTCTACTAATTCCCATTATTGATATTAGAAATTGATTATTTATAGGCTTTAATAGAACATAATATGGATTTCTATGGTTTAGATGATTTATAGCAACATGTATGTTGAAGCCTCATCAATTGATTCATCCATTTACTAATTGTAATGTAAATCAAATCAATACAATTTGTGAATATTGCTTATGCTCTTATTACTTCAATGTTAAAATTGCCTTTTGACTTCAGTTTATTACTCTAATATTAAGATCTAGTATTGTTAGGATAATAAATAAAAGAAGTGTATCTCTACTGTCATTGTGCATTTGTGTAGAATAATTGTCGTTGCCTTGATCTTTTCCCTTCTATTAATATCTGTATGATACATACATGAGAAATGAATATGCAGTGTAACTGAGCAAGAACAATTTGGAATTACTAGTATTACCATAAGGTTTGTTTGTAAATCTTGATAAATTTAATTGGTGTTTATTAACATTTACTTCTCTGATTAAGTGATCTTGTCATATATGTGATGATATATATATATATATATATATATCCATTATATTCAGTCCATAAAATGGTTAACAATCATTTCATTATTCTTGTTTCAAAATCTTCTATGGCTCATAAAGGCAAAGACCATCATTCTACTTCCAACAAAAAGGCTAAAAATGCTTCTCCACAAAAAGACATATTATTGACTTATATATTCTTCTTTTCATTATCATGCATTAATTAGTGAGTATTATATGATACACAAATGAGATTATCTTATTTTTCTTCTCACTTTTGTGAGTTATTTTTAGTGAACATTATATGCTATGGCCTAGCTGTAAGCAAATTTCAGGTGATGAACTGCTTTCGGAATTAAATACTATAGATTCGATGGAATTTCTGGCATGCTTGGAACCATGATAAGCAGCTTGGTTTTGTTTCTTTTTTGTTATGAAAGAACTGATTTATCAATTATGCAACTTGAGTAAATATCAACAAAAACAATGGTGTGCAATGAAAGACATTACTTGATTGCTCTCTGGTAAGCAGTCCTTGATTTGGTTTTGACCTTGTTAGAAGACAATTGATTATGAATTATTCAACTTAGTTAAGTATCCGAGGAAGAAAAAAAAAATACAATTTATTTAACACTCATTCTGCAGGTAGTGTCTCCATGACAAATTGATTAGATCTACCAGTTAGCATGGGAGAATTTATTTCCACCTGGTATATCTCATGTGCTAGCTGGGGCATCACCAGATGCACGGTTAGTGTCTCCATGGTTTTTTTTTTTTTTGTCAAGAAGAACGAAACTCCTAATGGGCCAGTTAAATTAAGACAGGCATGCACACGCCTCGACTATGGCTCGTGGAACCATCCACAGTTCATGCTCACGGCTCTCGAGACATGCACCCTCGCCCCAAGGATTCGAACTCTCGCCACTTGTGAGGCATCCTCATAGGGGACCCAAGTGCCAATTGACCCAAAGGCCGTTGACGGTGTCTCCATGGTTGGGTGGAAATACACCTTGCTCTGACGGTAGTGCATTGTAATTTGCTTATAGAATTAGTTTATAGGTTTTCTTGACACAACACATCAACACACTACTTCTCTCATTAATCTTTCTTTGGTTACAGCTTTAATGTGGGATCATGTTGCTCTTCTCCAATGCCAATATGTGTGTCTTGCTCCTCTAGAAAAGCTTCTGAATTTACTAGTGGCCGAAGAATCTCTTCTTGAGTTACGAAGTGGAAGGTAATAATTTGTGAAATCTGTTCTTTTTTGACATCTCATTGTTAGATGTATATACATGATGTATATACACTTTGTATCTACCTATCTCGCCTATTTATGTAACACTCTCATGGTTAATGAATGTAAGATTTATTCATCCTCATACTAAACTAACATGTATTAGAGCTTTCGGTCCCTCCAATCAACGCCGGATGCCGGTCGGCTCACCCTTGAGCTCGGCCCTCATCCAGCCCCCTCACCGGCCATATCTTATCGGCCTCAAATCAACGCCCGCCGCCCCTACTGTCTCTCTTTCTCGGCCATATTTCTACCTCGACATCTCCCCGTCTCGATCTTCTCTCGCGGCCCTTATCCTCTCTCCCTCATCGGCACCTCATCAACCTCCTCACCGGCCGGTCCTCTTCGGCTCTCATCGGTCTCCGATCAAGTCTCCGATCAACGCTCGCCGGCCCGGCCCCTTCCCGTCTCTCTCGTGCCACCGACCTCCTCTCGATCTCCTCTCCCGGCCCTTCTCCTCTCTCTCCACCGGTCCTCTCTCGATCTCCCGATTCCCTCCCCGGCGGTATGCACCACCACACCTTCCGGTCATCTCTCGATCTCCCCGGCCCCGGCCCTCCCCGCCTTCTTCCCGACTACGGCCCTCCTCACCGGCAACCGCTGGCCTCGCTGAAATCCGGCGAACTTTGGACCGTGTGCCACGGACACGAACACGACCTCATCGGCGCAAGTTCCCATCCCTTTGTTGCTTCTTTCCTGTCTACTCGAATGTTGTAATATGCTCGTCCGGAATCTCTTGATTCTAGCTCGGCCTCTCAATATATATATATATATATATATATATATATATATATATATATATATATATATATATATATATATATATATATATATATATATATATATATATATATATATATATATATTATATAAAAAACACTATGGATATGTATGGTTTTAGTGGAATTCCTTCGGAAGCTCGTCACAAAAATCTACAACACTCTGATATAATTCTTGATGGCACCAACTATATTCCCTGGCGACTCACTGTTAAACGGATTCTAGATGGTATTCATGTTCTTCCACATGTTGACAACACCTCTACCGCTCCAGTTGCTCCTGAAGTTTCTGACACTCCAAGCTCCTCCTTGGAGGCATCTCCTCTCATTACAGTTTTTGAACAGAAGTTAGAGAAATGGGCCGCTGATGACTCCACAGCTAAGATGATCATATGCCAAATAGTCACACTTGAGATACGTACTCAGATAGCCGATCTTCCTACTGCTCGTGACATGTGGGTATCTCTTGAGCATCGTTATTGTGGCTCCAGTCAAGCTCAACTATATACCCTATATCAGGCCCTTGGTAGTCTTCATCAAGGCGATGACACTGTTGATCACTTTTACAGTCGGTACTGTGGTATTTGGCGACACATTGACGCTCTCACTCCTTCCTACTGCTCCACTCATTCTGGTTAGATTCTAACCTGTTCTGAGTCATGCGCACGTCGTCGTCATCATGACGAGACTCGTCGTATGTATGAGTTTCTCATGCGTCTTCGGCCTGAGTTCGAGTCCACACGGGCTCAACTCTTTCACACTCCATCTGCGTACACTTTAGATGAAGCTTTTGCCTTTGTTCGTGCCAAGGAGACTCGTCTCCGGACATCCATTCCAGGAGGTGGCACTGCCCTTGTCGTCTCTCGCCCTGTCTCTGTATCTTCAGCGACATCGACTATCAGTCATCCGTCACCGTCTTCTGTTCCTTCTCGGCCTAACCTCCAGTCGAGACGATCAGTGACTTGTCACTATTGTGGCATTTCAGGTCATCTTGAGCGTGATTGTAGGAAGAAGCAGCGTGGATTTCTGTGTATTACCACTCCTTCACCGACTCCACCTCTTCTTCCTACGCCACCACATCCTCAGGTGCATTCTCTTCAGGCCTCCTTTACTCCTATATCGCCTACAGATCAGCAGCTTTTGGATATGTTTCGACAGTTTCAGCAGACTCATCTAGCAGATTCTTCCTCCAGTCATGCACGCTCTGCTCAGGTTACTCCCTTTGCTCCAGGTAGTTCCTGCTCACTCTGGCTTCTTGACTCTGGTGCTTCTTTTCATATGACTAATGATGCTACACAGCTTCATAATTCTCGTCCACCTTCTCTTATCACCCATGTCTGTATTGCTGATGGTACACTTCTTCCTGTTTCTTCTACAGGTCATCTCACGTCTAGTACATTTTCTGTACCTTCTGTCTCTCATGTTCCACACCTCTCTATTAATCTTATGTCTGTTGGTCAGCTCACTGATTATGGTTGTCAAGTTATTTTTTACCGTACCTCATGCCGTGTGCAGGATCACAGTGGGACCGTGATTGGAGCTGGCCGACACCATAAAGGAGTGTATGTATTAGATTCTCTTCGACTTTCTTCTTCCGTCGACCGGGTATCTCACTGTAATACTTCTATTATCTCTCATCATATGTGGCATCATCGTCTTGGTCATTTGTGTCCCTCTCGTCTATCTTTACTTCTTAGTCATGGTGTTTTAGGGGATGTTTCTCATTCTTCTAATGAAGTCTGTGTCGGTTGTAAGCTTGGTAAACAGCTACAGTGTCCTTATCTGTTAAGTCAGTCTAAAACAACTGACCCTTTTGAACTTATTCATTCTAATGTTTGGGCCTGCACCTTTTGTATCTAAAGGAGGAAATCACTATTATGTTATCTTTATTGACGACTACACTCGTTTCACCTGGTTATATTTTATGCATCATCGTAGTCAGTTATTATCTATCTATCGTTCTTTCACTACTATGGTTCATACCCAGTTTTCTGCCTATATTAAGATCTTTCGGTCTGATTCTGGCGGTGAATACACTTCTCAAGCCTTTCGTACTTTTTTATCTTCTGAAGGCACCTTGCCTCAATTAACTTGTCCAGCAGCCTATCCACAAAATGGGGTCGCTGAGCGAAAGCATCGTCACATCTTAGAAACGGCCCGAGCTCTACTCCTTGGTACTTCTGTTCCTCCTCATTTCTGGGTAGACGCAGTAAATACTGCTGTTTATCTTATTAACCTACAACCCTCCTCTACCCTTCAGCATCATAGCCCTGGTGAATGTCTATATGGCACTTCACCCCGCTATGATCACCTTCGTGTCTTTGGTTGTCGATGTTTTGTCTTTCTTTCACCCCGCGAGCGGACAAAACTCACTGCCCAGTCTATTCCTTGTGTTTTCTTGGGATATAGTTTTGAACATAAAGGTTATCGTTGTTATGATCCTCTCACTTGTCGTATTCGCATATCTCGAGATGTCATTTTTTATGAGTCCACACCCTTCTATGCTTCTCCTACTTCTACTGAGCCCCTTTCTCCCACAGTTCCTCTTTCCTTTCTTCTTCCTTCCTCCTCTACTAAGGAGTCTCCTTCAGTTTCTTCTCCCTGCCCTCCTTCTCTCTCATTCTTCTCCTATTCCCTCTCCTTCCTTATCTCTTGATTCTTCCTCTCTTCCTCCTGCTCATCCACCCGTCCGTCTTACTTATCATCGTCGAGAACCTACTGCATCTTCCTCTCAGCCGCCATGTTCCAATGCCACTCCTACTGCTGATTCCATATATGAGGTACCATCTCACTCTTACTCTTTACGTGATCGTTCTTCTCTACACCCTCCTGAATGTTATGCTTCTACTAGCACCAGTGTCTCACCTATTCATGAGCCAGGAACTTACCGGGAAGCCGTTAAGTCTCCTGAGTGGCAGCATGCTATAGCCGAGTAGCTTCATACCTTATCTCAGACTCACACATGGGATCTAGTTCCTCTCCGTTCACATGCTACTCCAGTCACTTTTCGTTGGATCTACCGGGTGAAAACCCGTTCTGATGGGTCTCTTGAGCGCTATAAAGCGTGCCTGGTTGCTCGTGGTTTTCAGCAGGAATATGGTCGTGATTATGAGGAGACATTTGCTCCTGTCGCCCATATGCACACTGTTCGCACCTTGATTGCAGTTGCAGCTGTTCGTGGATGGTCCATTTATCAGCTTGATGTGAAGAATGCTTTTTTTCACAGGGACTTAAAGGAGGAGGTCTACATGACTCCTCTCCCGGTCTTCAGGTTCTCCAAGGATCTGTTTGCCGTCTACGTCATGCTCTTTATGGTCTCAAACAAGCCCCCCGGGCCTGGTTTGAATGATTCAGTACTGTAATTGAGGCTGCTGGTTTCACTCCCAGCATTCATGATCCAGCAGTATTCATTCATACCTCTTCTCGAGGACGTACCATTCTTCTTCTATATGTGGATGACATAATTCTTACTGGGGATGACTCTGCTCACATTACTTTTGTGAAGCAGAAACTGTGTGATACTTTTTGATGACTGATTTGGGTCAGCTTCGTTACTTCCTAGGTATCGAGATCACTTCTCATGATGATGGTTATCGTCTCTCTCAGCAGCGCTACACTCTTGATCTCCTTGCTCGATCTGGTTTGACTGATACATGCACCACCGCTACCCCGATGGAGTTACATTTACAGCTACGAGCTTCTGATGGTCTCCCTTTATCTAATCCCTCACGATATCGACATCTGGTCGGCAATCTGGTCTACTTGACAGTCACTCGTCCTGATATTTCTCATGCAATTCACATCCTCAGTCAATTTGTGGCAGCTCCTGCTTCTGTTCATTATGCTCATCTTCTCTGAGTCCTCCGCTATCTTCGTGGCACTGTATCCCGTAGTTTGTTCTATTCTCGACTATCCACACTTCAGCTGCAGGCATATTCTGATGCTACTTGGGCCAGTTCCCCTGATGATCGTGTCTCAGTCACTAGCTACTGTGTTTTTCTTGGACCTTCTCTTATTGTTTGGAAGACCAAGAAACAGGCGACTGTTGCTAAGTCTAGTGATGAGGCCGAGGTCCGTGCTTTGGCTTCTACTATTCAGGAGGTATTATGGCTTCGTTCTTTACTTCAGGATTTTGGCGTCCTGATTTCTGCTCTCACTCCTCTTCACAGTGATAGTACTAGTGCTATTCAGATTGCTACTGATCCGGTCAAACATGAACTGACCAAACACATTGGGGTAGATGCTCACTTCACCCGCTGTCATGTTCGTGCCCATTCTGTGTCTCTTCACTATCTGCCTACCGAGGTCCAAGTTGTTGATTTCTTCACCAAGGCACAGACGCGTCATCAACATACATTCATGTTATCCAAACTCAAGCTGTATAATGATCCGCCTTGAGTTTGAGGGGGGTGTTAAATGTATATACATAGATGTATATACATGTATTTATATACCTAGATGTATATACACTGTATCTACCTATCTGCCTATTTATGTAACACTCTCATGGTTAATGAATGTAAGCTTTATTCATCCTCATACTAAACTAACAGTCATGTAGTTTTTAGGGAGCTTGTCATAGGAATCACCTTTAGATAGATATGTAATATTTCTATGTTTGAATTTTGAACTTTGACTCTTATTTGATTTTGAATTTGTTTACTAAATAGAGGAACAATGTTGGGAGGGGGTTATATCACTAATATGCTCATGCTCGAGGTATTTTGACCAAGAGCTACTTTTGGAGTCATGGTCTTGAAAATCATAAGCGCAACTTTGTAAAATCATATTTATTAGATAGGCTTGAATATGTGAGACAAACCAAAAAGCTTTTAATAATGTTTATGTCCGTTATTAGCGTTAGCATCTTGTTTAGGTTTCAGAGGCATATATAGACTATCATCAATCTCTTTAATGGCCATATGTGCCTTTCCACTGTTCAATAGCCTTCATCAAACCATGAGTACCATTTTAATGGTAGCATAAAGCTCCTTTTAAGAACAAGTTGTATGTAACAGACTCAGAATTAGTCCCACATCGGCTACTTGAGAGGGTTGCCATGTGCATATAAGGGGTGGGCAACCTTCCCTTCCAGGCTGATCTTTTGGGGTCCGCTCTCCTCACCACTTGTGTGCATAACATTGTAACTTCACAAATGAAACCAATGGCAAAATGATCACTGTATCAGACATAGCGAAGTGCTTTGTTGAAAAATTATTCGGAGGGTAATATCTTAAAATCTTGGAGTCTTGTTGTGCTGGCAAGTTTCAAGTGACTGGCCATTCATTGAATGAAAAGCAAAATATAAAGGATGAAGTCATGTGGAACTTTAAAATTATGGGGATAATATACAATTTTGAACTTTCAAAGGTTCAATGTCAAATCCCATAAAATGATCTCATTTATCTTTTCAGGGCATATGCTAGAAGAATGAAAAATAAAAAAAACAAGAAAATTGATGAGAAATATGAACTCTTCATGATTTTGAAAGGCAGGTCAAAAGGAAATTCTTGGTTGCGAGAAGAGTTTTCTTCTATTATTTTGATGAACAGTCTGAGGCCCTATGTATGGTGATCTGTTAAACGAAATTTGTTATGACTTTTAGTTCAAATGAAAAATCTTTAAAATTATTATTCAAGAAGACTTTTTTTCATTATATTTCCTTATGTTGAAATAATTCAGCAAAATTGACTGAATTACTTACCTGCATTTTGCAAATTATCATTCATCCTACATCATGTCACAAACTTTCTAGAGGGTGGAATCACAGTTATTCGAAATATCTCTTGCACTAGTCAACAAGCTCCATGTTGTTAATTCCTTATTGAATGTGAGCCAAAACCTTGAGTAATCGACGAATAAATGTCTTTACTTTCTTATATGCTGTTTTACTATTTGCATCTTTGTTAGGAGGCCTCGTAAGTATGATGCTTAGATCTTCTAATACCCCCTATGTTTTTGTAATAAATGCTAGAGTTTATAGTCTCGAGTCTCTGACGTATGGGCTTTGTTTTTGGACTACGATATCTTTTGCAATAAAATTATTTCCGTAAAAGAAGTTAGAGATCAGCTTAAGAACATTGTTAGTGTCGACCCGCGGGTCCTGGCATCACCGACACTACCTCCGCGACAACCCGCGGGTATGGTAGGGTCCACCCCTAACTCTCGAATCGCCGTAACGGGTATCTTGTGGCTTGGTATGACCTAATAGCAAGAGTACTGTCAAATAATAATACAATAAAACAGGGTACACCTCTGAACAACACTTGAACAAACAAAAATATCTACCACAAGCCAGGGTACACACTAATACCCGACGATCAACACGAACAAGAAACAAGTAAGCCAAAGACAAGACATAATACAAGAGAGTACAATACAAGTGGATCCCACCTATATGCACAAATAACTAGGAGATGTAACATACCCAAAAAGATATGCAAACAAAAATCTGGTGCAAACCCTAGCTTAACCAGACCACCCACACCTGCTATTGAGCCCTAACACTTGGAAAAGGAGAGAGATGAGTGAGTAACTACATTACTCAGTAAGGGAAACTGCATGGAATACATGTCGTATATATATACAAGATATACGCTGCAAATCCACAGTTTATATAAGTATGAAATACGAAATATAGAATTTACCATATCCCAGTATAAAATGTCCAAATGGTACGAAACACATATCATACCAAATAATCGTTCTCATAGAGTTTGTATAAAATATAGAATACGGACTATGAGATATAGAATTTACAATATTCTAATAGTTGTGCTTGCACTAAAATCATTTCATGTTATTAACTAAAGTAACATATTCGACTAGTATGAAATACATATAATAAGCTATATTCATTACCGTATAGGTTATACAAAGTATGGAATACGGAATACAAAATATAAATAGTGCTTAGGAAATAATAAGCACGAGTAATCATCCGTATTCAAAATACAATATGATAATAAACATTTCAACCGAATATGGAAAACATGTGTTGGTCCACAACCTTGTTCTCGTAATATAGTAATTTATCAGAGTCTATTAAAGTAAAACCGAGAACAAGTAACCAGCCTCAAAACCTTCCATCCTTTGCTGTAGCCGTGGCTAAGTACGGAAACACCGAAGGTTGCCCTCTGGTGTTGGCTACTGAGACCCCGTGTGGTGACCCCCGGCTCTCAGTCAACACTGCTAAGACCGAGATCCCTACGCGCCTAACACACGGTTGAAACAACTGGGTACGGGTTGCCACTCCCCTCGACAGACGGTCTGTGGGCCCATCTTACCGGTAAGTAGTCAGGGTAACATCCCTATGTCACCAACATAACCACCGCATTGACCGTACCACCCGAAGGCTTATGACCAGTACACCGCTCATAGGCAAAAACCATCTGTCGTCCGAAGACGAAAACAATAATATATCTAATGGTTGGAAATCCATATACTGCTCATAAGCAAATACAATAATCCGCTCGAAGGCTGTACACAGTGTAACTAAACTAATTTTTTTAAAGATACAACAAAATCATACCAACACAGCCTAAAGGCTAAAAACAATCAAACCCGTATGAAGGTCCGAAAACAATATAAACAATTACTGGCCCATTGGCTATAAATCAATATAACAAATTCATTTATGTAGATACAATATATTGTTTCCCACGTATTTTCGAGAAAACCTTCAGGAAACCCAATTCATAGCAATTGGTAGTTTTCCAAAACCAATAAATCGAGGAAAATACCAAAAAAGAAACAAATATTCAAAACACAGGATTTTCAATAAGATAAATGTAAGTATAAGCAATATATATAAAACAAGTAAACCGTGAATATCAATTGTTCCCACTCACAAATGTGGATGACCACAAGTCCAGCGCTATCCCTCCTCCGGTTCTTTGCCCTTGCCTGAGATCTCACCTCCTGGGACAAGTTAATTAAACCAACAACCAATTGGAAATTAGAGGCATTCCAAAGAAATATAAAATAGAACCTTCTACCCAAGCATGCTATAAACCCCCTAGAGTTCGCACATCGACCCCTAATTGAACCCAAACAAACCCACGAGCTAACCCCACTCATCTAATCCTCACAGGGGTAGATAAAACTAAGAGTTTTTCCAAGAATCCTTGGCCCTATACAAGCCCTAATACACCAACGAAGGGTTGACTTTGAATTTTTACTCCAAAGCAAAGAAATAACAAGGGATTCAAGTCTCTTGTTACTCCTACCCTCGTCCAAGGCTAAGATTCTCCAAAACGTTTTTGATTTAATTCGAGAAATCCAACCCAAATGCTAGACAAGAACTTACACTTAGGGGGCGTTTGGTTGGATGTAGTTGAAAATGCAGTGGATTTGTATTTGAAAATCCTTGGATTTGTAAATTCAAGAGAGTCAACCAGTGTTTGGTTGAATGCATTATTGGCTAGATTATATGCTATGGTCACCCATGATGAGATTACCCTACCCTAATATTATAAATAATTAATATATATTATGTAAATATGAATTCAAATTTCAAATATTATGAGTAATTAATATAATTAATGTATACTTAATTTATTATAATAAAATATAATATATTAATTATTTATTAAAATAATGAATATAATATAATAAATCAATTTTATATTATATTACTAGATAAATCTGTTAAAAAAATTTTAAAGATAAAATCTATTTGAATCCCTCACGTGAGTCTCATGTGAGGGATTCAAACTCTTGGATTTTGGAATTCGGCCAATCCCTGATTGTTGGGATTTAGAAATACAAAGATTTCTGAAATCTTTTGAAACAAACAAAGGATTTCTGAAATCCAAAGATTTCCAAATCCAAGTATTTGCAAATCCAGCCAAACAAACAACCCCTTAGATTGAAGAAACGGTCTCCAATTGACGATTCTGACCTTGTGAAACAGTAGATCATTGTCTAAAACTCTTCTCCTAATCTCCACAATGAAAAAGATGGAGACGTTTTAAGGGAAAACTGGTCGACAACCAAAGAAGAAGTGGAAGAAAACGAACAATATATATATATATATATATATATATATATATATATATATATATATATATCCAAGTGACTCAAATTTTAAAATATTTTCGCTCGAGTAAAAAAAACACAAACATGAACATGAACCAGTTCTCACAGTTAGCCCAAGAAATTTCAATGTTGTAGAATAACAGGATTCATGAGATTTTGTGATGGTTGCCATCTTCATTATGAAATATCTAATAACTGCATTTCATTCTTCCATGTGTAGAATGTACTATCGATTAAGTTCTTCACTTAAATTGTTAATACTTTTAAGTGAAATATCACTTTGTAATGATTTGCTTCTTGTATCAGTATGATTATTGATTTTTATTTTTGTTTTCCTTTCAAGACAATAGGGTTGGTAAGAACAATTTGATATTTGAACAGATATACAACATTACAGGTGAGATGCGTCAGGAAATTGATTGATATTTATTTTTTTTTTATTTTTAAATGTAGCGGTTTTATTTATTTAAAGCATTATGCAATGAATGATAGTTTCTAATAAATGGTTTGTGATAGAGTGAAACTTGTAACTCTTTCCCCACAACTTTGATATATCTTCTTTTCCCATATGGTAAGCACATCAACATGCATTTAAATTTTGCATATGTAGGAGTCATATTTAATTTTTAATTAAGCAAAAAAAAAAAATTCAAGATTGGTTTTATTTTTTAAAAGTAACCTTTTTTAATGATCTATGTAATATTCAGCATCACTGAAAAATGATTTTGAATATATTAATTTCATTGAATGTCTTGTTTTTTGTAACACCATGAATTTCTTGAGAAATATTGAAATTTTATTTTTATGGTATCATTGCAATTTAAGTACGTAGAGACTTAAGTTGAACTTTTCTGTTTACAAGCCAAAATGAAAATCACAAGGACTGATGTGAGATTTTATGAAAGACCATGAGCTTATAAACAAATGAATGGATTGGATTTAAAACTAAGGGGTTAAGCTTTTCTCTCAACTAGTGTAAAGGCCCATGCTTACAGTATGGGATTCAATATATAAAGCAAATTTGGCTTTAAATTGTATATAGAAATTATTTTATTTATTCGTAATCTTTATATTTGCTAATAGATTAAACAATTTTTAATAATAAAAATTGATAGGTTTTAGATATTTAAAAGGCATACAAATTGTTAATAATTTCTATTATATAGAAGACATATTAGTAAGTTTGAAATAAAAATGTAAAAATCAAATACTTGATAAAGATTTATTCATATATGAATTAATAATAACATAATTTAATTTTCTTTTATATTCTCATCCTTTGGGAATGACTATTTGTAATTAACTTGGTATTTTGAGTTTTGGTTACTACACCATCTTGATATGGCGGAATAACCGAGTTGTGAACATTTCTTATGCGTTAATTCTCATTTGCGGTGTATTTTGGACCTACGGAAGAACAACATATTAATCTTGGTTTTTGATAAGAAATAAAAATGAAGATGTTATTTTAGATTAAATAAAAATCATAATGCAATAACAACTCCTACATAGCTTAATCTAGTGTTAAATTCAATTCTAAATAAAAAATAATAGTAAATAATTCTGTTTGGTATTTCATTTTATACGAATTAATAGATATGCAGGTATCATAGGTATATCAAACATATTTCTTTTTTATTTTTGAAAATTATAAATACATATAATTGTTTATATGATTTTCTATGTATAAAACATTGCTACCATTTACCTCTAGCTGCTCGTCCAATTTCTTTTGTACTTCATTCAGAAAGCTCAAAACTTAGTGATTGATATTTCTTTTTATTTGAATAAATACAGGTCAAAATCCATGCATAATCCATCGGTTTTATTTGAGAATGTGATAGGTGAATCATAATGCAATGAATGTTATGAGGAAGCAGATAGATATAGTGAATCGTTTTGACATAAGTTGAATAAAAAATGTGGTAAGGATTAAAGTGAATGTTACACTTCATTGCATTATTTGTGGATTTCAATGGTGTAGCTTTGAAAACAATATACATTCTTCTTTAAATTTGTGGTGGTCAACGCCTCTAATCATCTTGGTTAGGTATTAATCAGGTGATTAATGTCACATGGTGACAACTTGAGCTAGGGGCCAAACTCCTTCATTCCGGGATTTTTGGATCTGGTCTGAGGCAATGCTTTGGCCTTCTTCTTTTAACCTTAGAAGCTACTTCAGAGGAGAAGGAGCTGCTCCCTTCCTTTCCCAATTTCTTCACTTTCACCTTCTTCTTCTTTGAGTCTTGTGAGTTGTAGGGGTCACCAACATCCGGAAGTGCGGAGGAGATGCCGGGAGGTCATCGTAGAAAAAAAAAAAAAGGCTGGTTGCTTTTAGCCTCTCTTGTGATTTTTTGGATCCAAATGTTGTGTTTTGGGAGTGTTTTAAAGTTCTTAATTTAATGGTTAGAGCTATTATTGTATTATGGATTCCTGCAGGATGTTTACTTGATGAGGATATTATGGGTTATTTTTTCAGTGAAATTTTAGTTTGTTGTGCATGTTTATGGTGGTTTTAATTTGTTGTTCAAGGGCCTCTAAATCTTTGGTTAGCAAGTCTCTAATAGTTAACCTCCAATATTACCCAATCTCATGTGAACGCCTGGGGTTAAGTTTACCATGTTTTTCTTGACTTTTGGTCTCTCAATTCTAGTTTGATGTTTTTTTTTAAAGAAGTGATGATTCTCCCATGTTCTAGTATTTATTAATCCTCCAGCTTTTAATGTTCTCAGTCTTGCCGGTTTATGTGCTTTTATTGAAGTGATCTAATACGTACTTGGTTGAATTGAATTCTGTGGGTTTTGACTTTGCTGCTCATTTTAGAAACCAACATTTAAGTTGTGTTCGAATCATCGAAATTTTGGAAGTGTGAAAGTATGTCTTAGAACAACTGCCCTATTTGTTTGAAGAGATGCTCATATTTGGATGCATTAAAGCATTTGTATATACATGGTAACCAGGACCCTTTGCAAGGGTGCTCTTGACAAAGAAGCTTGAGCTTGGGTAGCATTTATTAAGTGTTTGTGTGAATTCTGGTAAAATTTAAGTGTGTGGTTGCGAGTGGGTGGTCCTAGCTTGTAGCTTAGTTATTTTTTCCCGTCTTGTGAATAGGTTTGCAGTCTAAACATTGGAATTAGAGCTCTGTGATTGGCTTTAGCTAACCCTTGATTCGCGGGATTTAGTAAATACACTTTCGTAGCTCGGAACCAGGTAGGTTCTCGCACCCGTATAATATAACTCTGTATTTTTCTTTGTGGATGCTTATGTCATTAATTAATTGTTTGCTTTAGTTATTTATGATGTTCTTACATTATTTATGTTGGTATTATATTTATTATTCGGTATTTGTTACTTATTTTAATTATTTAAGTTAATTATGTTGCGAAATAATTTCTTGGTATTTTCTCTACCTATACTCTATATTTCTGCAGTTTTAGTACATCTCCAATTACTAGCAAATTGCCTAGGTAGGAGGAGTAAGTCCTAGCCATGTGCACATACTTTCTGTAGTAGCGCTACCATCCGACTGCGGTCGAAGATCCGGCTTCGGCCGTTGATATTCTGTCTATTCGTTCCGACTTCACGGTCGAAGATCCGATCTCAAGTCGTTGATTCTCGTTATTAGTCGGGGAGATGTACACGTCTATTTTTACATATTTTCTATATTTCGATTATTTTTGTATTCTGAGCATTTTTTGTATTTCTGTATGGGTTATAATTATTCTGCAATATCTGTATTACCTGTATTTCTGCAATCCTACTGGGCCCTTGTGGCTCATGCACTCTGCGATTTCTTCTTTCGCAGGAGAAGATTAAGCATAGGATCAGTGATTGATCTTGGAGTCGAATTACTGTCTTGGTTGTAGATCTTATAGAGAAATTTCCTGTGTGAGTAGGACTTGTATTCTGTCTGTATTTTCTGTTCACAAACTGTATGTGTGGCACTGTATTCTGTAGGGCTGCTAAAGCCCATACCTGTATTAACTCTGTTACTGTTGTATTCGTAGTTCTGTATTAATGCTTCATGTGCTATCTGTTGGAGTTGACTCTGACTAGATTTGAGATCTGAGGCTTTGTACCCAGTGGGGCCCAGCTCCATCGGATGCGGCCGGTCTGTTAACAGACCTGGCTTTGGGTTGGGGCGTGACAAAATTGGCGCTACCTAGCACTTAGAATTTTCAACCGTCTCTTTCTTTTACTTGAAGCTTCTGTCTTATTAACTCTAGGTACAAAAGCAAGTTTTCTCTAACAATGGGGCTTAGGTATTAAAAAATACTATACAAGTCACTTGGAGATTTTAACACTACAAATTCAAGTATACACATATCATAAATTAAGTAGGGAAAAAATGAATGTTAATAGAGTAAATAATAAATTTGTACATGCAAGCAACTAAAGAACCAAGACTATCTCAGCTTGAGAATTACAAGAACAACATAAAACTACAAGAATCTCACACATTTTCACCAAAAAAACATTCTTTGAGAATTACACAATAATAAAGAAGGATGGACAGAAGGCGATCTTAGATAGATTAAAGTTTATGGAAACTTGAGGGATTATGTAGCACCTTTGATCTAGAAGATCAATAACAGAGCAATGTTGGGGAACAATACCATAGTAGTTTATGATATGATACCATGTTTTACTAGAATAGCCACAAATAGCGAACAGATACACATATATAGATGGTGTGTTTGGCCTCTTCTTCCTTATTGTTGATAATGGTCCTCCAAGCATGACTTTTAATGTAGTCAACGGTCTTTGGGTCAATTGGCATTTGGGTCCCCCATGAGAACGCCTGGCAAGTGGCGAGAGTTCGAATCCTTGGGGTGAGGATGCATGTCTGAGAGCTGTGAGCACGAACTGTGGGTGGTCCCAGCGTCCACGTGTGCGCGGGCCCCACAGGCCGTAGTTGAGGCGTGTGCACGCCCCTGTCTTAGTTTAGCGGGCTCATTAGGGGTTTCGTTCTTCTTGACAAAAAAAAAACATGACTTTTAATGTAGTGCATCTACATCTTTAGTCAAGAGACATCAATGATTGCTTTGTGGGCTCTTCTAAAAATAAAATTAAATTTGCTTTGGATTTTTAAAATTTTTAATAAATCAATAAAATATATTGTTAAATCTTTGTTGAATTAGCTAAAGAACTTTGCATGGCCATTGGATGAGCGTTGTTAACGAGAATGCATAATGTAATGATGAGGGGAAAATAGATGGAGAACAGAGATGTGATGTGTGTTAGTGACGTAGAGTTTTTGAGTTAAGAAAAAAATTGTGGGTGATTCTTCCACAATGGACTCTGATAAGTGAGATTTCGAGTAAGTGTTTACAAATGACAAAGACATTATTTTGAGAAAAAAGATTTCATTTTTCCCCCTATCACATATGCCTCTTTGTCATTTACATAATTAATGCTAACACTCAATTATTTATTAAGAATGTGAAGATCTAGTTTTAGACTCATCCTAATTCACTTATATCTCATGTTTGTAATATATGCATCATTAAAAAGACATTATGAATTTTACAAATGCACTTTATAATTTTTAATTTTTGTTAGTTATTAATTTCACTTGTACCATACAAATAGTACCATCAGAAAAGCATAGTAAAAAAGTAGAATACCCTAATTGGTCCCTTTATTTGTCACAATCTGCCCTTTTAATCCTTTTACTTTAATTTGGCCCCGATTAGTCTCTTTACTGTCAATTTGAGGCAAATTAAGTCCAAATGCTAACCGACGTTAGGTTGTCCGTCTGAGTTTGCTGATGTGGCTTTATAATGGATTGGTAGAATACCCTAATTGGTCCCTTTATGTGTCACAGTCTACCCTAATCGGTCCCTTTATTTGTCACAATATGCCCATTTAGTCCCTTTATTTTAATTTGGCCCCTATTAGTCCCTCCATTATGAAACCACGTTAGCAAACTCAGATGGACGAACTAACGTCGGTCAGTTGTTGGATTTGATTTGTCTCAAATTAACAGTAGAGGGATGAATCGGGGCCAAATTAAAGTAAAAGAACTAAAAGGGCAGATTGTGACAAATAAAAGGACCAATTAGGGTATTCTACCTAGTAAAAACTAATAGACCCTTATTCTCAAGAATAGATTTAAATCGTATATTAATATGTATATCATTTGGTTCAATTAAGGTAGACGTTTAATCAATTAAAAGAAGGTTTGTTATTAATAAAATGCATGTTTTTTTTTTCCTTAGGGAAGATGAGTTAAGTAAGTTAAGTCAAGCAAGGCTTTTAAATATTAAATAGAAGAAAAGGTATATTCCTTTAAATGTTTTGAGATACATGCAAGCTTTTCTTTTCCTCAAGGTTACATTTTGTTTGAATTCTAGCTTTCCACCTTATACATCCCGGATAAATTGTGCATTGGAATCTATGCAAGATACGCTCATGTAACTATCTATGACATGATGAAATTATATATAGGCTTGCACTCTGTAATATAATCATTTTGTCAAAATAATCATTGTTGTAATGTTCGTTAAGTTAATTATTGACTTAAAAATGGTGATTGTGCTTACACCAACTTAGGATTTCTAGGCCCATTATTGTAGCAAGAATAACCATCAAGTGACTTATTAAGTCCTTTGCTGCAGATATTGCATGTGTAGTAAAGCTAATAATGAGGTCAACGGCCTTTGGGTCAATTGGCACTTGGGTCCCCTATGAGGACGCCTCGCAAGTAGCGAGAGTTCGAATCCTTGGGGTGACGGTGCATGTCTGAGAGCTGTGAGCACGAATTGTGGGTGGTCCCAGCGCCCACGTGTGCGCGGGCCCTACAGGCCGCAGTCGAGGAGTGTGCACGCTTCTGTCTTAATTTAGTGGGCCCATTAGGGGTTTCGTTCTTCTTGACAAAAAAAAAAAAACTAATAATGAGAAGTGTCAATTTTTTCAACACTTATATCACATTTGAACATAGTCATATGCAAGTACAAAAAATGAAAAAGAATCATGGCTTCAGTTTCAAAACAATAATTATAGATATATGTAATCCGTGACTTGGAAAATATAACTTCAAAGTATGTCTCGTTTTACTTACACTAATTATTGCATGGTCAAAATTTAATAGCTAATAATTTGTTGCATACATAAATTGTTCAATTCTTTCTTGAAATGTGGCTCTTGGTTTTGCATTGGAAGAATTTGTTGGACTTGTTGTTTCTGAGATTCCTTGCCTATTTTATACCATAATAGACGTTTGTTATTTAATAAACTAAATTGAACTTCATTTGTTTTAGTTTTGTCGCTATTCATAAATTGTTTTACTGTTCTTTAATAGCTCTTGTCTCAGGCATGTATAGATTTACATAGATTCTTGTTATTGAAGTATTAGCTAAATATATAATTTATGTTTTCATATAAAATGTTAGTAACTATTGTTTATTTATTTTAGTATAGTTATAAATTTCTTCTTCGCTTTTAGGCTTACTTTGGTATGTTTTAACAACAATGCCAACAATAAGGAATACAAGTCTTGACTATATTTGTAGTAGCTCATCATCTTTTAATGGAGGAAAGCGGGATTGCCATATAGTTATTTTAAATTCCTCAATACTTTTTTTTTTTTTTGGAAAATTGTAAGCATTGGAAACATTAAATAAGTATATGTGCATTAAACAAAAAAATAATTATAATATAAATTTTTTTCCTTTTGCTTAGCTTAGCTCTTTGACGAAGACATCACTTTTCAAATCTATTTTGTCAAATTTATCAATCGAATAGTTGTAATTGGTTCTATAGAAATCAAAGAACTAATTGCATCTGCACTGGCATAAAATGATTAGTTTTTGTTAGTAAAACAATTGCAAAATATGTAGTGCATGCATCATTGGTAAGATATATTGTCAATTATATAAAATTCAAAAAGGCCAAAAAATTTTACCTATGAAATAATTTTCATAAATTGTGTAAGATGCCCTTCATTGAGATCTAAAAATTAAAAGTAATATCTTGGGTATGGTGTTAGATAGGGATCCATCACCCTAACTTCTTCATAACAGCTGTTGAGGGGAAGGTTTAGTATGGGCATATGAACTAGGGGGAAATCCATCCCACATGCAATGTGGGACTATGGTCCTGAGCCACTACGTCTAGGATCATTGGGGATTAGATTTAATAATGGGTTGGATGTATAGAAGATACAAAATTCTCTCATAGTTATAAGTTTTTGATAGTTATTTTAGTAACTTGGAACCTTGATAAGTAATACACTACTCATTCAATCAATTTATCTCGAAAGTTTGTGTAATCATTTTCTCTCATTTGGGCGTGAATCGCATTAACATGACAAACGTATTCTTGTAGTTAGTTTGTTAATTCAAAAATAGAAATTGATTTAAATAACATTCAAAAATATTGAATTGGATATCAAATACCTTTGCCTTTGTTGTTAAGAATGAAACACCAAAGAATTTTTCTGAAGTTAGAATATAACAAACCCAATTCTAATGTTAATTGTTTGATTTTAGCAAGGCTGCTTAAGTTGTGATATTTCTTTTAAACCTATTAGTAAAGATCTGGAAAACAAAAAAATGACAAAAAAAAAAAAAAACAAACTCTTACCTGTGTTGTCCCCCTTTTTTTTTTTTTTCGGACATCTACAATTTTTTTTTCTTTTTCAATTTCCATAGATTTTGTAAGTCATTTTTTTATATAATTTTCAATATCTTCTACTCTTACTCTTTGTTGTTCTTGTATTTGTTGTTGCTACTTCTATTAATTATCTTACCTATCATCCTAATCTTACTGCTCATTTTTGTTGATTTTTCAATCACCTTGATCTTTTTAAAGTTCTTTTCAAAGATTTTAGGGTTAAGGTTCGAAGTTTAGGGTTTAAGTTGTTGTCTCTATTTTCTTGTTGTTTTATCATTCAATGCATCGTATCTTTATCTTTGGAGGATGATACACGTGCCTTTATTTCTATGTTTTTAAAGAGAATAAAAAGAATCGCGTTGATTATTCCCATCACCCTAACCTTGTAGTTCTTATTGTAGATTTTAGGGTTTATAGTTCAGGCCATTATTTACTTATTTATTTTTGGATCTTTTAATATCACTCTAACCCTATTTTTGGAGAATGATACAGTTGTTGTGTTATTTTATTTTTAATAAATAAAAAGATAACGAGGAAGTTACAATTATGAAAGAATTAAATTCAGTGCATTAAAAAGTATATGCAATACTATAATAGCATTCCCGGCAAAGTAAGATAGCAATATTTGTTATGCTTTATGAAAGTTAACATTAATGTAAGATAAAGTTAACTCAACTGTTTGGTATAAGCACACTTTCCATGCAAAGTTATTTTAATTCTCAAATGTGCCCTTTGCTCCTGTGAGTCCTATTGAAAATGAAGATCAATTCACTGATTCTTTTTTCACCTCGAAGCCAAAATACAGAGAAATCAACACTTGCCCAGCATCACCTCCATCATCCATGATCTTTGACTTACAATCATGGCAAAGAACAAAGAGATTAAAAAAAAGAAGAATCAGAGATGAAGATGAAGACCATGAGAGGAAAGTTTGAGAAAAGAGAAGCATTGATATATTTCATTGAAACTGACAATTAGAATGAAGTAATACAATGTTCTTAGCTTTTAAACTAGTGTATTAACAATGTACAGCACCAAAGGGCTTGTAGCCCAGAGGTACCTCGGGTCCTCTTGTAGAAAGAGACGCCAGTTCAATCCCCCCGAACCGCGCTCTCCCGTTCCAAGAGGGTGAGGACATTGTAGGCAATCCCCCCGCCACTCATACTCCCCTGAGAGTTATCTCTTTTGAAATAGAGAAGAAACTCCACCATCAACTTGGGCTTCTCTTACTTTCTCTTCTGAATCAGAGCAACATGAATAACTTGCTTCTCTTCCCTTTTTTATTAAATAACTTTGACTTCCAACGTTCCAGGCTTTTAAATTTGGATATTTGTATAAAATGATCTAGACAACCACCTGGATATTTGTATAAAAAGATCTAGATAACCACCTGATTATCCAAACCGCTTAAATTAAATATTAAATCAATCATTTACTTCTACACAAGAAGCACATATCAAATTTCAATATCAAAACAAAATTAAACAAAATCAAAGGCACTAAAAAGATAACCTAAAAAACAATCCGAAAAGCTATAGCGCTTATCAATAAGATCTAGTTGATTGATTAAAAGAATATTCAATGGAAATCTCTTGTTGAAGAAGTTGGGGATAGAAAATTTGGGGCTGTGGTTGTTGGAAGAAATTAAAAAAAAAAAAGACATTTTTTTTATAAAAAAAAAAGGATTAATAAGAGAATTTTGTATTCCTTACACTTTCATAACTCAACCTATAATCATTTTCACACTTTGAATCACATTCCCTCTGAAAAAGAAAAATGTTGTAAGAGAAAACGATATAGTTCATATACAAACCAAACATGTGAAAGTGTTTTATGGATTTTACTTTTTCTGTAAAATATTAATTTTTCTATTGCCAAACAACCCTTATATAAAAAAAATTCTATTATAAAAATTCAATTTCTAATATGCTATATATATATAGAGTAGAAGGGTGTATGTGCCAAATAAATAAATAAAAATTTTAAAGGTATGCATTACACCTCATTTATTTTTATTAAATTATGAAATATTTTATTAATAAAAATATAAAAAAAACAATTATTTTATGCAACACTATATTTACTCATGTGCCTGAGATTGAAGAACTTAAAATTTTTAAAGAAATTTTAAAATAATTTTTAGTTATAATAGTAAGCGAATAAGAAATCTTTATAGTATACAAGTAAATATTTTTTAGGATATATATATAAGAGGATTTTTTTAATTATAAAAATTCTATTTATAATATGGTATATATAGGAAAACATTTTTTAATGAGATAATTAAAACAATTTTTAATAAGATAAGGACGTAATTTTAAAAATACTTCAACCAGGGGCTTTATGATAATTTTGTAGTGGATCGGCGATCCTTTGATTTCTAAAACCCCAAGCTAGGGTTTTGGAAAGACATCCACCACGATGGACAGGGCTGCATCGATGCTCTTCGCGGGCATTCACTTCGATCGGAAGCGATTCGCGAGCGATATTGAGAGATTCAAGGTACTCTTCTCTTCCTTCTTTGATTTTTTTCTTTCTTTTTTTTTTAATTATTTATCTGAATATTGTTTCTTGTTCAGGAGAAAGACGCGGAACTAGATATCCAAATTGAAACCGCATCACAACCAATTGAATCTGCAGGAATTGAGAATGTGAGGAAGAGGAAGAGAAAAGCTAAAACTTTTGGTATCTTTTACTGGTTAATGTATTGAAATCATAAAAAAATTTCTCTTTTATGGTTATTTGTTTATATATTTATTGGTTTCTTCTTTTTGTTGTTTTCTATCAGAGGCTGTGGAGAGCTTCAGTGTTTTCAAGGCCTCAGAACCAGTGCATGTTGTGGAAGTTGATTCTTCTGACCAGAAGAAAGAAGTGGAAAAGGAGATTGAGGTTGTTGCCCTTTTTTTCCTCCTCAAGTAATTTTTTCTCTGGTTTTTGATAATTTTTTTTCCTTTGTGATTTCAGCAAGCTGCTCTTCTGCGGAAGAAGCATGGAATTCATATTTCTGGGCATAATGTTCCAGCTCCGCTTCGGAGTTTTGAAGAACTGAGTTCCAGGTCTTTTCATTAATGATATAAACTGTTTTTTCCTTAAACATGTGGTTTTGCCTCCTTGTCTTCGTATACTTGAAATATGTTGCTGTTTACCTTTGCTGTCTTCTTCCCTTGTGGCTCAAAATTTTTGTTAATTATGTGGCAGGTATGGCTGTAAACCATTCTGGTTGCGTAATTTATCAGAACTAGGGTTTAAAGAACCTACACCGATCCAAAGGCAGGCTATTCCAATACTACTTTCAGTATGTGTCTTGACAATCATCTGTTTGTAAATTTTTTTTATTAAGGTTTTATATTATTTTATTTATTATGATTATTATTATGATTATGATTATTATTATGAACTTGGGTATGCAGGGAAGGGAGTGCTTTGCTTGTGCACCTACAGGCTCTGGCAAAACATTAGCTTTTCTATGTCCAATTCTAATGAAAATTAAGGTAGAATTGATGTTTTATCCCCTTTTCAAGATTTTTTTGAGTGGTTATTATGATTGATTTTTTCCCTATGATTAGCCAGGATCTGGAGATGGCATAAAAGCAGTTGTCATATGCCCAACGAGAGAATTAGCTGCACAAACTACTAGGGAGTGCAAAAAACTCACTAAAGGAAGAAAATTTTATGTTAAATTGATGACCAAGGAGCTTGCAAGGACCGGTGTTTTTGAGAAAATGCCTTGTAGTATTCTTGTTTCAACTCCGCTACGTCTAGATTTTGCTATGCGCAAAAGAAAGCTTGACCTGAGTAGGTATGTACTGAAGGTGTATATCTTAAGAGGGTTTTAGGCTCTAGAAATCATGTTTTTTTTATATGTAAAATAACGTTTTCGAAGCTCTGCCTTTATTGTCTCTTGCTTACATGTAAACGGGACTTATAGTCATCTTGTTTCTTGCAATAGTTTTGAAATTGTTTCTCATGACATATGGTCATTATTGTGCATAATATAGTCTGCTCTTGTCCTGAGTAGTTGTTTTTGCATTGCCCGTGTTTTTGTATCATTGTCTGTATTTTCTTCATTATTTTATTTTGGTAAAATTTTAATATCAGCGTTAGCAACTTAGGGAACACAGTCTCAAAGGCATGCAAATTTTTACTTGGAAGCTATGGCTTCATGAGACGTTTGATGGTTCTATTGGGACTGAAGATAGCAGATGAAGGGCTAGAGATGTGTGGACACGTAAAAAAGAACATGAACATGCAATTTGAAGGGTTGGACCACTGTGTATAGTATAACTTTGAGTCTCCAATCCAACATGCGGATACCAGTTCTAGTTACTTTTGCCTGTACATGGGGACATTTTCACCAGCATAATTTAGCAAGGTTATACAAGCTAGTCTTGTGGTTGTCATCATTAAAAGTCAGAAATGGCTAGGTTATGACAAAATGTTGCACATGTAAGCCAATAAGCTGCCACATCATCCCTTAATTGGGTTCCTGCCACCTAGAATGGAAAGGTCAAACTGAGCGATCCCTGCCCAGTTGGAGGGCCAAAATGAACTTTTTTTTGGCATAAGACTATAAGAGAACAATATGAAAAATCATGTCAAGCGTGTCTTTAACTCTTTAATTTACACTAAATGAAAGTCTAATGTCCTTGATCTATAAAAGAGAAAACAGAAAAGTCTCAAACTTCTAGAGTAAGAGAAATTAGGATGTCATAACTATGCTTTAGAATTCACCACATAAGGAATGAGTTGTCTTGACCTATTATGATACATTTCTTGCCAGGCAAAAACTTTTGAAAAATATTTTGCAGATGTGTGTCATTACTTAATATATGGTTAATATATGGTGATAATGGTAATGCAACCCTAGAAGTCCTTATGCCTGCATCATAGATTTGGCTGATTTATAGTTGGCGTGTGATTCTGTATACGCATATAGGTTTAGGTTTTAAATGTCCTGTGACATCATTATTTGATCATTAAAAAAACCAATTTAAGATCTAATTTTAGTCATGGAGCTTTATTATATTGTTCTTTTCTGAATAATGATGACAATGTCAAAATTATGAGTATGGATTTTTTAAGACTTCCTTTTTAATCTTTTATGTTTCAACTCCTCTAAAGCTTCATAACTCTTTATAATCAAATTATATTATTCCTAAAAAATATTGATCGAGTCCTTTAGAATTTGATTGTTTTGATTACATAAACTTATGTGGGGAAATGAATTTGAAGGAAATGTTTCAACCTTTTTGTGATATTTTGCATCTGTTTCTGGCTCAAGCTTGGATTCCAATGAATTTGGTGCCCCAGCTTCCAAAGCGACCTAGGCCCTAAGATGTGTGCACCCTTGTCTGGTCTGGTCTGGGATCTGACAGGAATAGGTCTATGTCAAAGTTTGAAACACCTTATCAATAGCCACATCTTTGATAGAGAGGACCACCATAGGGCTTTTAGTGGCTAAGGTCTTTATTAATAAGTTTAAATGCAAAATATATGTTATCCTGTTGACATTGATTATATTTCTACAGATGGATAATGAGGGTGATATGTGTACAGGGTGGAATACCTCGTCTTGGATGAATCTGATAAGCTATTTGAGCTTGGTTTCGTAGAGCAAATTGATTCTGTTGTTAAAGCTTGTTCAAATCCTTCTATAATCCGTTCTCTGTTCAGCGCTACCTTGCCTGACTCTGTTGAAGAACTTGCACGGTCAATAATGCATGATGCTGTTAGAGTCATTGTGGGCCGAAAGTGAGTTATTCAATTAAAATTTATTCTATCATCAAATTCTGCACTGCAAGTTACTCATAAATATTGTTGAATATGTGGATAGGAATTCCGCTTCAGAATTGATTAAGCAAAAGCTGATTTTTGCTGGGAGTGAAGAAGGAAAGCTTCTTGCTCTACGGCAAAGCTTTGCAGAGGTTTGCTACCTATTTAATTTTACAAATACTTTTGACTTGTTACTCTGAGAAAAGAAAATTAATATAATTTTGACCAAAAAAAAACATGCAACATATCTAACTAAAAGCTGTAAATTTGGGCTTACTTGTTGAACATTTCCGCTTGTTGATTCGAACTCTTTTAATAATACCCCTTGTGTTTGAATGAAGATGCGCTGAGATACCTCTTTCAATTTAGAAACAAGAGGCCATTGACTGTCATTTCAAATTGCTGACATTCAAATTATTTCTGCCAATTTTGATAATATTTGCTTTGTGTATGTTGATTTTGTAAACTCTAGTTATCTGCGAACATCTTAAATGCTCAATATTGGTTGGGCTATGATTTATAGACAAGACCATTGGCCATCAATTTTGATTGTTGACAGTTATGGTTTCAGCTCACTTCAAGCATGTTTTTCTGAACCTGTATTAATTTTTATGTTCTAGTTGTGTTTTAATGAGTCCCTGACCTCAATTAGATCAAAGGCATTTGCATCATCAAGTGTGTAGTTTGTCCATGGAAATTTTTTGAAATATGCTATGTATTTCATCTGTGTATGCCCCTTTTTTATTTTCTTCATCCTTTCATCTTTGTGGCTCTTACAAATTCCTAATGTTCCTTCATCATAGAGTCTTAATCCTCCAGTATTAGTGTTTGTTCAAAGCAAAGAAAGAGCAAAAGAACTCTATAAAGAATTGGCATTTGATGATATAAAAGCCGATGTTATTCACGCTGATCTTTCTCAAGAGCAGGTAAGCCATATACCATTGTTTCTCTGTATATGATATATCTGTTTTTGTCATATCTTTTCCACTTGAACAAGCACTCCAACTTCAAATTTGCATCATATGATGTTGTGCCAATTCTTTCTGTGAGAACCATTATTCGGACATTGAGATTTCTCCTCTTTCCTAATAAGAATCTTGTGTTTTTTCTTTTCCTTCTCCTTCAGCGGGAAAACGCTGTTGATAACTTCAGAGCAGGCAAGACTTGGGTTTTGATAGCAACTGATGTCATTTCCCGGGGTATGGATTTTAAAGGTGTGAACTGTGTGATCAACTATGATTTTCCCGAATCTGCTGCTGCATACATTCATCGGATAGGTACAAAAAGTCATACCTTACTCCTAAACTCTCCAATAAAACAGTTCTTTTCTTTCTTTGTTTTTAGCCACTCATAAGCTCATCTCAGAAGCTGATAGATCAAAATCCTAATTCCTTTTGATTCATATTATGACAATTTCGAAGATATCTGACAAACAAACCTCTCTCCTACAAAACCTATCAAAAGTTTGGTGGCAAAGAAAGAATTTCATTGGCTTTCAAGACAATGTTTTGCTGAGCATTCACATTATCGTACTCTTTGCCACAGGCCGGTCGGGAAGAGCTGGGAGACACGGTGAAGCTATAACATTATACACCGAAGAAGATAAACCATTTCTAAGAAACATAGCAAATGTTATGGTGACTTCAGGTTGTGATGTTCCATCTTGGATACTCTCACTGCCGAAACTTCGACGGAAAAAGCATAGGCCACAAAGGGATTCGATATCAACCGCACCCGATGATAACGAAGAATAGAAACCGGAGAATTTGTTTGCTTTCCTTTGACTCTGTCATTTAAGGAATGAGTTAACATGGAAAACTTTGTCCTTCTTTTGTTGTGTGTACTTTGCTATAAATTAACGTTTAAGGTGTTGAAAGACTTGTATTCTTGTTTATAGGTGACTTTTATGAACCTTCCGAACAATGAATAGATGATTTATATGAGTTCATATATTTGTTAAAATAGAGTACCACAAAATAAATAATTAATTAATTAATTAATTAAAATAAAAGGTAGAGAAGACTTGCTTCCTTGTGTTTGGTCGGAAGAAAATAGAGTTTGTTAATAAGCATTACTAAGAATTACAGTAGTTTAGAAATAGTTATGAGATAATTTTATTTACTTAATTACCTTAAATACATGTTCATAATTGATTGTTTTGGTTGGAAGAAAAAAAAAATGAAAATGTAAATAAATGAAACAATTCCTTAACATGAAGAGTAGAATTTTTTTGAGATAAATGATACTCTTTTTTTTACTTGTTGCAGTTATTGATGTTTAAAATGTCATTTTTAAAATTATGTATAAAAACTTAATTCTAAAATGGAACTTAAAAAATTTATATTACAAAACTGATCATATTTTTGGTCATATAGTGGCCATAAAAACCACATATGTTTTTAAATTTTAGCCACACAGAAGTGTGTCATAATTTATGATATTTCGCTACTAAATTTTTAGTCTATTGATATGAAATCTCTATATAGAGTATTTGTGTTTTGTAGAAGAGAAGGATTTGAACCGCAAATCACCATGTACGTGATGTATTAACTTTATGTTTGTGCATATTCTTAGTGCATGACTCATCCATATTCATTTAAAAAAAACGATATTTTTATATACATCATAATTCTTTAAACCAAAGCAATTAAGTATATACCACCTTCCACTTTAATAATGGATTAGTAGTCAATTTTTTTTTAAACCTAGTGACATGGGGCAATAACATATTATCCAAATAATTTAAAAACTATTTTACTATATATATATATATATATATATAAGAAGAAAATAAGGAGAGAAATACAATAAGACAACAAAGAAATTGATATGAAAGAATGCCACAATTAAAGAATAACAAGAGCAAGATAAACATACCCACAAACACAACATTCTATATATATATATATATAATTAAACTCCTCCAGAGTGGTAGGCTGGGTTATTTGTAGCAGAGACTCCTGCATGAATGGCTCCTATGCAAATAAGTTGTGTGCCACTTAATATTATCATCAATGTCTCCATTGCCCTCTGACATTAACCAATATAAATATATATTCATATTTGATTTCTCATTTAGATATAAATCATATAATAATTAAAAATAATAATTCTCAAATTTTGAAAAAATCAAATAATTTTAAATAATGAATAGGATCTTACCAAGCTTGCAGGTCTATGACCAATGCTAATTTCCTTGCATGCCAACCTACAAAATTCAATAAAAAAGATTAGCATATCCAAACTTATTTCATATTAAACAATTGGATGCTCTGGTTTATTTTTATAGTTTATTTAATTAAATATGTATAATTATTAATTAATACTTAATAGGATATTAATAAAAATAAATTCAAATTAATTTCAATATCTCAAATTGATATTTTGTTTTTTTAAAGGAAAGTTATCCAAAAAAAAAAGGTGAATTTGTCATTCAAAAGAATGAATTTAGCCTTTGAGAATGTGTGTATGTATGTATGTATGCATGTATGCATGTATGTATAATTTTTTAAAATGTTTTATGGGCTATAAATATGATTTTTATGAGAATATATACATAATTGCTCACATTCATAAAAAAAATATATCTAAGTTCTCTAAATTTAAAAATTTTAAATTCAAATTCTACAATTGAAAAGGACCAAATTACCTTTTTCACTCTTCCAGCATACATGGAGACAAGACATATATTGAAGGGTAGTATGGTCTTTTACAACTATTTTTTTTATTTGATTTCTAGTTTCAAATGATACGTAAGTGAATAAATAAAATAATTTTAAATGAGTCTATAAGCAAACATGAATTCTACTATATTTAAATAAGTAAATGATGATAATTAGTCAAAGTTGATACACTGTATTGAATAGTTCAACTTGATATTGTTTATAATAACATTTATTTATTTATTTATTATTCTTATAAAGGTGTTTTTTTTATTTTTTTATTTTTTTTTTCGAAAACATTAGATTTTAATTAATAAATTATTTTTTTTTTTTAGAAAAAATATTTTTTAAAAAAAAAGAAGTACCCCATTGCAAGGAGAGTGAGAGCCCAAGAAGTGAGAGAGGAACCAGCGGCAGATAACAAGCTTGATGGCTTCCATTCCAACACATCATAAAGCCCTGAAAATGATGATGATATTCCAACAAGACCAGCCAAAAGTGACAAAATTACGAAAAAACCAGTTGCCAAATTCCCTATTGGGTAATATATTGGGAATATCCTTGCTGGTATTGAAAGCCCCTTCACTGTCCAAAAAATAAAGAAAAATAAAAAAAATTAAGATGTCATCATAATTGTAGTTACTAATATATCCTTGTAAAATGATATTTATTGTTATCATTCTCAACATAAATTAATTAAATATTGGTAAAATGATGAAATTATCCTCGTCGGCTTCTCTTTGGAAGTGGGAAAAAAAAAAATCAAGGTTTAATGTGTCTTGTTTATAAAATTTTAAGTTGATTTTTTGACAAAGATATATAAGCAAATAAAAAAGTTACATAAGGTTATACATTATAAAGATACCTTGACGATTGCCGATTTTTTTTAATAGGGGCATACATGTAATTTTCTATTCAATTAACTAGTTTTGAAAAAATAAATTTGCATCTTTTTTTTTTTTTTGCGACCACATATATAAACATCCTACATCTTCAAGCTATAAATTCTTGTTTCCAAGCAAACCAAAGCACAATAATGGCATTTTGGACATTTCATATATTTCAATTACTTATTTTTCAAAATGCAAATATTTTGTGAGATATATAAAAAATAACAAAACAGGACTTGGTCCATGTAGACCCTCACCAAATCCTTATTGCACATATACCCTTGTGCATATATATATATCACATAAAAAAAATACTTCAATTATTAATTGTTGTATATATCCTCCGTATATATAATTTAGCACATGTTTCCCCAATACACACTTATTAGTTTTTTAAAATCTAAAGATGTTTAATAGCAACAGTTTGGATCATGGTCTAACTGTTGCTATTTGTGGAGGTCCTGTAAAAAGATTACTGTAAGGGCTGCTACATTCTTACATACTATTACTTATTATGATATATTGTTTACCACAGTTAGGTATTATATAGGAATGGACAATGACAGTTAGATTTGTATTTTGCAGCCATTTTAGAGTGTATAATACCTTAATTAGTCCCTCTATTTTTCTCACTCTACTTTTTTTAGTCCATCTATTCCAATTTAATTCGAATGTCCTTCTACTTTTTAATTTGGGTCAATCGGATCCAAGCTAAAACTACGTCACATACCCCGTTAGTTTTGTTTGACGTAAATTTTTTCTAAATATTATATTATGGTATAATACCCCTAATCAGTCCCTCTATTTTTTCTCACTCTACCTTTTTAGTCCTTTTACTTTTTTTTTTGAAAAGAAATACAAACGGATATATGACGTCTTTTCGGTTTGGACCCGATTGACCCAAATTAAAAAGTAGAGGGACCTTCGTGATTAAATTAGAGTAAAAAGATTAAAAATGTATAATGAAAAAAGTAAAATCTAAATAAATTCCTGTGTGTGTGTTCAAAATTCACCATATAATTTTATAGAAGTATATATATATTCATAAAAAAAATATTTAAAAATAAAAGAAAAGAGAAAAGAAGAAGAAGATGATAGAAAATGAGTACCTGCTTCAGGAGTTTCATCGATGCCATAATTAAGAGCCCAAGCTGCAAGAGCCAAGACAGCGGCATACATGACTAGGTTAACAACAAGGATAAAACATGTCAAGGGTTTGGTACCCTCTGAACTCATTTTCAATGCTTCCTATTTTCACTTCAATTTCAAACGAAGATATATATATATATATATATATATATACAGAGAAGAGGTGATTTTTAGCTCAAACAAAACATTGGAATCACTTCTTGTTCTAATAACAAGGAAAGAATCATCATCACATTTTTTAATAATAAAATGACCAAAAAATGAAGAAGATACCATGCTTGTGTGGAAGGATGTAACTTTCCCTTGGGTGGAGTAATGTTTGTTCTCATTTAATTCCTACTTTATCAATATTAATTTAATTAAAAAAAGTTGTGAGCGTCTTTATTTTTATTTTTTTAATTTAGCTATATATTCAATTGACCACAAACTGTAATAGGGGAGTGATAATATTAATTTCTATGCAAAAAAATAAAATTAATTGAAGAAGATGTGTGAAATGATAAAAATAGTATTTTGGTTATTTTATACTTATTCAAAATTTGCAAAATATTATAATTAATAAACCAAACAAGAAATTTTTAAATTTTCAAGTTAAGAAAGAATAAGTGTTCTTTAGTATCAATAAATACAATCTATGTAGTTAATTAAATTTTTATTAAAAGTATGTTTGGTGGAATAACTTTTGGCAGTTTGGTTGACAACCCAAGCTTAGAATTTCTTGTTTGGAAATATTATTATAAACTTAATTAGGGTCTAGAGTTTGGGAGAGGTCATCTTTCCTGTTTTAAAAAAATATTTTATACACCATGTTGCACTATACCGCACTATACATTATTATATATATATATAACAAATAATACCCTAAACCCTAACTCTAATGCGTATAAAATATTATTTTTATATTGTATAAATAGTGCTCACACTAAGGATTTGCCTGGTTTCAGAACCATACAAGTTTAACTAGAGTTTGGGATTTAATTTAAAGGTAAAGATTTTGGACTTATTGAAGGTAAAAAAATTCAGATATATTTTCAAAATTTATATTTAACACTTGTTATTAAAAATAATTTATACATAATTTGAAGAAAAAAAAAATGTAATGCTTAAAAGTAGACTAGGTAAAAGTTTGATATATTGAAATATATTGTCAAATAATGTTTTTTTTTGCAAAATTCTCACACCATCTATCACATGCCAAGAATTGGAATCATTAGTCAATCTCCACATTAATTCTTGTTTAACTGCATATCTAAGATAAACGATTGTGATAAACAACGAAGAACAGCAGCAAATTCTATTCCATTCATGGCAACAACTGTAATTAAACATGGAATAAATCCAAGACAAGAAGCAGAAATTCACAGAAAAAAAAAGAAAATCATCCTGGAGTTACTAAACTCCACCAACAAACAATAACATCGACGACAATGTTGTTGTGTACAAATTCAGGAAGTGCCCATGAAGAAGAGAAATTTCGGCTTTTTTTTCATCAAACTTGTAGCTGCAACTTCTTTGCAGCCAAAGCCTCGGCCTCTAAGGTCGGCTCCCAAAGAATAGTCGTCTCCGCCAGCAATGAGGTCACCACATAAGGGTCCATGTTCGATGCCGGGCGACGATCTTCCAAGTAACCTTCAAAAAAAGATAGAGAAAGAATTCACAAAGATTGAATTAACCAAGCTTTGATACCATATTAGATACAAACCGAACACGTATCGCTCACTGTATACCTTTGCCTCGCTTCTCAGTGTCACGCCCCACACGAATTGAGCATCCACGATTTGCTACTCCCTGATAATCATATGACAAAAAAAGTTCAGTTGGAACAGAATAATGAATTCTTCGATGGGATTTCATTAGGGTGTACCCAAGAAAATGTGTCGATGCTGGCAGTCTCATGTTTTCCGGTCAATCTCCTTTCATTTCCTTCTCCATATGCGCTAATGTGTTCTTTGTGGCGAAGGGATAAGTTGAGAATAGCCTTCTTAATCACATCAAAGCCGCCGTCTTCACGCATGCTCTTGGTACTGCATGACGACATTTTTCAATCGGGCGTATTTGCATGCATCGGGGAAAAATCAGTAAAAGAAAAGCAATATTGTGCCAGTATTATGTTAATAAGCCCTAATTGAAATAATATCCGTAAACTTATGCCGATGTATTTTTTTTTTTCCCTGATCAACTGATTTTAGTTTTCCTATGTTAGCACAATATCTTTCTTTGTTTTCTTCTAATGTTCTTGAATTCAGTTCAAAGATGCAATGTGCTTTGTTTATCTATCGATTGCCATCTCATTTTCCAAAACCATGCGTCTTCGAGTCAGTTACAAGATTGACCGAAAATAATAACAACAATCCAGAATACCTGAAGTTGGTATGACATCCAGCACCATTCCAGTCACCCTATGCATGATTACAAGTACAAAACATTGGTACTTTCAGTTGATGCAGAAACATTATTCAAATGTTGGAAACCCATACCTCTATCGGTTTTGGATCGAGGGAGAGCACAACCCCAGCTTGTTCAGTGATTCTCTGTAAAGGAAGACGATTCAAAATACCAAATCATTTAGAGTGGAGATAAATAACAAATCTAAAATACCAATTACTGGGTTACTGAAAAGAAATGAAGAGATGATATTTCGGCATCAAGTTTGGTGTTATGTGCATATTTTTGGTTCTAAGCTTTTGATGTGTCCATGTCGAATGTCAAAATGGGGAAAAAAAATTGTGATGAACAGAGGGATTAAAACAAAAATAATTTTTTAACCTGCATTTGTGAAAATAAAGCTTTTGTTGTGTTCATCTCAATAAATCAAAGAGTTAACGGAGCAAGGAATCAAATGAATTACCTCAAGAAGATATCTCGAACACCATATATGGTCTCCAGCATCAATTCCTACACTTGGTCCAACTTGATACTCCCACTGCAGAACGTATATAAGATGCATGAATATAACTGAAAAAAGTTCAACTCTGTTAATGGTAAAATATCTGGTCAATAATCAATTTCACATAATGCATAAAAACAGACGAAAAACACGATCTGATATGAAATATGGGAAAAGACAGTTTACCAAAACTTTATTCGGTTTTTCAATTATTTATTTGTCTAAAAGTCTCTATACAAATCGAAGTAAAGCTTGAAAATGAAAATTGAAAAGAGAAATGAAAACTGAAATGGATGGGATAGGAATGCGGAGAAAGGAAAAGAAAATTTAACCTGCCCAGGCATAACTTCTCCATTAGTTCCGCTTATGTCGATTCCAGCATACAAACAGGCCTTATAGTGAGCATCTGAAATATCGCGTCCAAATGACTTGTCCGCCCCTGCTGCACAGTAGTATGGACCCTGGAATTGTTCGAGGAAATCATCTTGAGTGGAAAGAAAGACAATTTTACACCATACACTTTCTTATTCTCTTAACCATATAGAAAGTATCAGAAAAAAAAAATTAAGCAGCTATTTTCAAGAAAAGACAGATTTTGATCGAGGACAAGGCTGAGTAAACAGAAGATATACAATATTTTTTAATGTTGCAACAAAATCACAATAGATCACACAAGTGCAATATAATAGATAATTTCATACAATACACATTTTTGGTTTCTTAACTATAGAGAAAGTAATTTTAGGGTTAGAACTAACAATATCTTCACCTCTATAAAAAAATGCAAATATCTTCAACCAAAGAGAATTTTTGAAGATAGACAAGGTTCTTAAAAACAAAATGCAACTACTTTATTCTACTTTGTACTTAGATATCATATTTCATATTTCATCCATAAATAGATTAACATTATCCACTAAACCGCATCACACTCTTTAACTTTGACTAAGAAGCATGCAATATATATATATATATATATATATATGAAACAAACCTGAGGACCAGGATATCCTCCGACAGGCCAGCCAAGAGGCCATTTTACATTTGGTTGTAGTAAAGTGTACTCCTGCTCAATGCCATACCTGCAAGGTTTAAATCAACTAACATTAATATTCTTCTATTTAAGTCTATAATTTTGGTAATTTGCAAGATTACCGAGTTAATTTTCACTATACATTTATCCAACAGCTTCATATACACTCTTTTTTAATTAAAAAAGATGGCATTAAGTATGAAAGACGCAATCTAGTTGTACTTGACAAGCTCAATGATTAAATGATTAATTACCATGGGACTTCATCAGTAACTTTCTTCTCATTGAAGATCTGAGCAGCCCGGTGGCGCTTGTTGGTAGGAATAGGTTCTCCGCTTGGAGTGTAGGTATCACAGATTACCTTCGCAATATACAAAACAATGAGCATCTTTGACATCATGCATCAAATGAATGTGAAATTCACATATAGAACATACGATTTACAGTTTAGATACACTAACCAGAATATTGTTTCCTCCCCGAAAGGGATCCCTAAAAAATAGCTTGCGGGCTGCAGCAGATATAAATGTTTCGCATAAGAAATTAAAATTGATTTTTACTAAGAAAATCAATTGAATCTTGATCTCTTACTATAGAATGACTTCACTATCTTCTCCGGGAGCTTGTCCAGTGCTCGAACCATCATAATTCCACTTGGGAAGCTCTGATGGATGCTCCACAGGCTTTGGGATTGTCTGCGTAAGTCCAAATTCAAAGAATTTATTCATCTTAAAGGAAGACAAACAGGGAAGGCATCCAATGCATTAGATCCTAATTTAAAGGTATATTTCTCATACCCGTGATTTGCTCGGATGTCAATGCCAGTTCCTCCAATCCTATCAAGAATGTTTTATCTCAGTAATATATCAAACTCCTTAAGCTATTTAAAAATAAATGAAGCTATTCTTCCATTACTTAGCATTGCCAAACTTCTAGTTCATCCATAAGTTCAAAGGAGAAAAATAGAACGCTTTCAGTCTTTTAGCTTGAATATCCAAAAGGAAATTTCCCCGACTAAAAGCATGTACTTGTCTCATTTTAATTTCCAACATTTCTTTTCATGAAGAGAAGAATTCCATTCTTCAATAACCTCAAGCTTAGAAAAACACAAAATTGACATTGAATCATTTTTTTCCTTTTGATTTCTGAATATAATCGAAGCAAGAACAGCACAGGATGGTAACATACCAAATGTACTCTGCAATGATTTTATCGGTGAAAGGGGTGATATCCATATTGAGCAGGTCCTCTAGCCTTGACACAGTCCCGTTGCTGTTCTCCGACTTCACAGCAAACACCCGGAAACTAGAGAGCCCCCTCTTGGTCTTGGGCTTTTGACTATTCAACAGGAGAGATTTCCACATCTTTGTTGGCATCAATGACCTAGGTTGTGTGAGGTTGCACGGAACTCTCATTTGAGAACATTGCATGGAAGGCACCAGCATCTGCGCCATCTTCTCCGACTATCCTTCTTCAAATCTATGTCAAAACCAGCAAGATTAAGAAGATCCAATCCACAATATGAGAAATGCGCAAATTTAAGCGCTTGAAAAACAATAATGTCAATATGTGATAGAAGAAAATGAAAATCATCAAAGAAGTAACTTGGTGATTGACAATCCATCAATTATAAATCACTAGAAAATGCAACAAAGATCAATACTCACAAACTTAACATCACATGAAGAAACTTGACAACAGGTCATCAGAATCAAAGCAGCAACCATGCAATATAAATCCAATTCACCAAATACATGCAGAAACACACACACAAAATGAACAATGAATGTCACGTGATCAATGGAGTAACTTTGTAACATATATCAACAGCACATCAAGAAAACAGTGACAGAATGCTAGTCAATTCCTAAACAACATTTCTCAACACATGACCCCTTAATTAAAGAAACACTCACAAATTGGAACAATGAACATCACATGGTCAAAGAAAACACCTTTGCAAGATAGACCAAACATTTACATTCAAAACAAGGATACATCCACAGCATCTGTAAATCCATTAACAATATTTGTCTACTCATACCCCACATTAAACAACATCAAATACATTGAAACATCAAAAATCAGAAATGAAATGCATATACCTAAAAGAAGAGACACAGAGAGAGAGAAGTACTCTCTTTTCTCTGATCTCTATATATACTGAAATGGGTACTAGTGGAGTGTGGGTGAGTAGAAAAGCATAGAATAATGGAACTTGGCTTTCTATTAGGAGATAGGGCTAGGAATTTTGGGTGGAGGAGGTTTGCCCTTCTGCAGCAGTCTCACAAGGATCACTGGTTTTTTTTTGTTCTTGAAGATAAAAAAGATTATTTTTTAAATAAAATAAATAAATGAAGATAATAATTAAAATAAAAAATGGACATTTGTTGGGTTGTTGAGAAAGTTGACACTGGACCAAAAGTTTGTTGTGAATGAAACTCAAGAACAAAATTAGGGTTTGTGGTAACATCATCATGTTTTTGTTTGTTTTATGAAATGATTTTGGTTTTAACAAGATACAAATTGTTTATTTAAGGAAAATTAGAGTTTTGATCGGGTACAGCCGTACAGTCTGTTAATGGGTGCCACCGTGCCAGGCCATTTTTGTCAGATAAGATAGGGCCAAGATTATCTGTTATGCGGAAATGAAGGGCTGCAGGTACAAACTTTCTAACGTTTAATGGTTTATATATATATATATATATATATATATATATATATATGGCTTTTTGATTAAAATAAACTTTTTTTTAAATTAATTTTTTAAAATCTAAAAAGTCTCACTATTTTTTAATATTTAAATTTTATATTTTTAATAAACCAAGAGCGCCATTAATTTTTTAATATTAAAAATTTATTTTTTAAAAACTGCGGGTCCCAGGGGTTTTTTAAATTAAAAAAAATTAGATTCAAACCCTTATCATTCCCATTAATTTTTCTTATAACTTATTTAGCGGGAGTTATTGGGATGAATTATTAGTGGTATGTGGTGCCTACTTTTTCATGAAAGCTATCAGATGAAATTGATCTTAACCATCAATTTGTGTTTTTCTTATAACTTAGTGGGGGTTGTTGGGGATGAATTATTGGTGACATTTAGCCCCTACCCATTTCATAGAGCCATTGGATGAAATTGATCTTAACCATCCATTTGTTAGGCGGAGGCCTATATAAACCCTCCGAGTTCCTTTTATAAAACTAGACAAGCATTTTACGTAAGAAAAAAAATTATCAATATATGAGAAAATTTTCTTCTTTAAAATTTTTGTCATTCTAGATTCTTTATTTTCTTGTAAAGTTATTTTATTTCTTTTACATTCAAGCTAGCAAAAATCATATTATTGTCATATGAACGAAAGAGACGACCTTGGTTGAGAGAAACACCGATTATTATAAAAAATATTAAAATTATTTATCTAAATTATTGTCGAGTTGGTTATAATTAATGAAAGTAGAAATAGTAAAGTAGAAGTGTAAAACAAATAAATTATAAGAAAATTAATGATGAAAGTAGAAATAGTAAAGTAGAAGTGTAAAACAAATAAATTATAAGAAAATTAATGGGAATGATAAGGGGTTAAATGTAATTTTCTTTTAATTTAAATAACCCCGGGACCCGCAATTTAAAAAAAAAAGAAATTTTTAATATTAAAAAACTTATGGGCCCTTGGTTTATTAAAAATATAAAATTTAAATATTAAAAATTAGTGGGACCTTTTACTTTTAAAAACATTATTAAAAAAAAATTGAAAATGAGCTTTTCCGTGAAATGCGTATTTTAGTAATTAATTAAAAAAACATTATCTTAATAAAAAGCCTATATATATATATATATATATATATATATATATATATATATATATATATATATATATATATATATATATATATATTATTTTATTGGGTATAAATGTGCCAACATTTTTTTTTGACTGAATAATTAAAAAAAATTAACTTTTTTAGAGAAAATTGAGTATATATGCCTCAAATATTTTATAATTACATATTTACTCCCGAAAAAAAACATAATTATATATATACTCCTGGAAAATATAGATAATTGCGGATATGCCCCTATAGTTATATTCGTTAATTAATTAACTTTATTAATTATAGTTATAATCTTGATTAAAATGTATAAAATGTCTAAAATAAACTTTACCAATAATACCTAATCTCTCTCCCATTTATCATCTCTCTTTCTTAAAAAAAACTTTTCAAGGGTATATATGCAAAGGGTATAATGGTCATTTTATATGTTTGCTGTTTGTTAACAGATGATTTTTCAACTAATTTGAATCCCAGAGGTATATACATAATTATATGTATTATTCAGGGGTATGTATGTAATTATATTTTATTCATGAGTAAATATGCAATTTCAAAATTATTCAAGGGTACATTTACAAAAGACCCATGTTTTTATATATCCAAAAAACCTCAAAATGCCCTCGCTATTATTTTATTTTTAGCATTTTAAAATAGCTAAAGAGAATTAACTCTACTGACATTTGTAGAAAATTCAAACTCTTAAGCATAAATTTTATTGAAAACAACCGTCATAGAAGGTATTAAGTTATAAAATATGTTATTTCAAAAAAAAGTTATAAAATATGAATTTATAGTCTAAATCTCTTGTGAAAAGGCACAAACTGGATGATCAATTCCACTTCAATTTAAAAAAAGTAGAGATATTCTATTTTTGAATTGTTTATATATATATATACATCCGTATTCCATGAATCTCAAACTTTATTGCCAAATAGTTAAAAATAATAGTTTTTAATCCTTTTATAAATACCTTCACTGCTATGTAATTGAATTAATATTTTAAAAAGTAGAGAGGGTGCTCGGTGATTTACTGAGAGAATATTTTAGGTTGTGTTTGATTGCCTTTTTGTTTCTGAAAAAAATTTTCACGGGTAATTTTTCAGTGGCTGTTTGTTTGCCAAAATTTTAAATGGAAAATTTTTTCACAAACTCTATCATGTGACTCTATTTTCCCTCAAATTAGTGGAAAATTTTTCATGCATCCACCGTGAGAAAAGTTTTCCAATGGAAATTTTTTTTTTCCCACCCATTTTCCATGTTGCCAATCACATACAGCCTTAATGAAATTAAATTAATAAAAAAGAATTGATAGAAAAGTGGTTACCGAAAATAGCATTTTTTGTTGTAATTATTAAATAATTTAATTAAATTGATAGAAAAATAATATTTTTATGAGAAACTATTTTTTTAAAATTTTTTAAATGGAAATGCTCTTTTATATTATTCTACTTATTAAACTGACACACTAATTATTTTTAATATTAAAAATAAAATTAGTGTTGAATAGGGAACTTTTTAAAGTTTTACTGTTGAATAGCATCACAGTGATTGAGTACTTAAGAAGGAAACAAACACTTATTTTTAACATTAAAATAAGGGATTTTTCGATAGTGGGTTATGATCTCCTCAAGCGAAACAACCATTTATAAATTTTATAAATAGATAATTATTTAATTATAATTTATTTATCATTTATTATAATAGGATATTAATATTACCACATGTCTGTTATTAATGATAAAAACGTAAATTTTAAAATATTAAATTTTTATTATTTTAGTTTAATCAACAAGTCATCAACTCATTCAAAAGTATTTGCACTAAATCAATTTTCAAGAAAAGAAAAAAGAAATTATTCCCTTAAACACAAGCTATAAATAGGATAACTATAGTATACTAATAATAGTTAGGGGGTGTTTGGTTTACTGAAGTCATCCCTGAAGTGGCTGAAGTGGGGAGTTCAGCTCCACTTCAGACCGTTTGGTTCACTGAAAATTACCCCGAAGTGTTGAAGTGCCCACTTCCCCCTCCCCCACTTCCCCATTTGACTTCCGGCTGAAAACTCCCGAAACCACCACTTCCCCAAATGACTTCGGTGCATGCGCGATACACGTGACTCTTACGGTGCTCCACTTCGGGCCACTTCGGGAGAGAGAGCTTTTCATCCCGAACTAGGGTTTCATTCATCGTCCGCCACTCTCACACATCTCTCCCCCGGCTCCTGAACAGGCATCTCCTTCTATTCTCCGGTGTTCTCTGCGGAGAGAAGAACACCATGGTCGACCTTTCATGCCTCCGAAGTGGGTTTTCCCTGAAGCTCCCTGCGTTCATCTGGTAGCCCCTTGTTACAATTTTTGCTTGTATGGTTTCATTGTTTTTAGGTTAAGAAAGGGCTAATTTCCTTCAAATCCCTAACGGGACTATTGTTGGGTGTAAAACTCTATTTGCCGGTGAGTGTACATCTTCTTCCTTTCAGATTTCCCATGCATCGAACCATGTTTTTGAAGTGTTATTTAACGGATTCACCGATCTTGTCTTTATTTTTCCCAATCCCGTGTTTAAAAAGGTTCTTCTTATAATTTAAAAGGTGCTTCTTCGCCGTTGGGAGATCTACCGCTAATTTCTCTATTTAAAAAGGTTCGGGTTCTCTTCTTATAATTTTTGTTTTTCATTTCAGTGTTTTTCACAGTTAATTTCCCTAATTTTGTTGAAATCCTTAAACAATATTCTTCTTGGGTGGAGATCTCGATTTTCCTTGTTTTTGAACGCTTTCGTTGGTGAGTATACATCCTCATTCTCTCATTTTTCCTAGCATCATGCCGGCTCGTGAAGGGTTAATGCCGAGGTGCTAATCCTGTGACCTTGTTTTTTAAACCTCTCGTGATTCCCTTAGGGTGCTTGTGGACCGTTGGGTGCTCCACTGCTCTACTTTGGATCACTTGGTGGTGGGTCATCTTGCTCCAATTTTTGCGTAAGATCCCTGTGTTTCCAGGTAATTTATCCACTTCTATTCACATCCATGGACAAGTATTTCCCTTCGTGGATCTCTATTTTCTTAGTTTTTTTACGGTTTTCAGTTGATTATGCATGTAGATCTTCATTCTCTTAGATTTCATGAAGATGCGGGTACATGCAATTTTTTATTTTGAAAATTGTTTCTTTGTGATTTCATGAAGATACGGGTATAGCTTTGCATGTGCAGATTTGGTTATTTTGTGAAGTGGAAGCTAAAGTATTTTGTACCTGTGTTTCTATCCTCTGACTTGCTTTGAGTGAAAGAACCAAACGTTGTGTTCATTCCATTAGGACATGAAATGATTAGAAATTAGATTAAGGATCATATAATTTGCACTAATATTCATAATTACAGCCATAATTTTACTGTTGCATAACAACAACCATATTTTTAGTCAATTGTTTCATTAACTTGTTATCTGCTTCATTGGTGTTTATCTTATATACATGTGTGAGTCTCATAACTTGACTTACCCTTGGGGTTTGGAATGCATTGGGCCCCCAAAAAACCAGCCAGTTATTTTTTAAACTTATCTAAAACCCATGAAAGCACTAACTTAGACTTGGTTTTTTTTTTTTTTTTTTTTATATATGGATGTGTAGCTTTGCATGTGCAGATTTGGTCATTTTGTGAAGTGGAATCTAAAGTATTTAGTACCTGTGTTTCTATCCTCTAACTTGCTTTGAGTGAAAGAAGCAAACCTTGTGTTCATTCCATTAGGACATGAAATGATTAGAAATTAGATTAAGGATCATATCATTTTCTTTAAGAATCATAAAAACAGCCATATTTTTACTATTGTATAACTATAGCCATTTGTTTAGACAATTGTTTCATTAACTTGTTATCTGCTTCAATGGTGTTTATCTTATATACATCTGTGAGTCTCATAATTTGACTTATCCTTGGGTTTTGGAATGCATTGGTCCCCCAAAAACACCCGCGCTATTTTTTAAACTTATCTAAAACCCATGAAAGCACTAACTTATACTTGGTTTCTTTTTCTTTTTTTTTTTATATGGATGTGTAGCTCTCGCATGTGCGGATTTGGTTTATATTATTTTAATTGCTTTGCGTGAAAGAAGCAATCCTTTTGTGTTGAGTCCATTAGGACATGAAGTTGTTAGAATATAGATTTGTATATATAATTTGCTTTGAGATTGATAAAAATAAGGACACTTTGACATAGTGATTTAAAGAGGGTTCATCCAAAAGGTTACATAATTAACTAGTGACATATCTTCTTTGTACTATTGCATAACTACAACCATTTCTTTTTTTTTCATTTTCCCTTTACTTGTTGTCTCGGTCGTTACTTTTTATCATATACACATATATGACTCTTATAGTTTCACTTAGCCTTGGGGTTGGGAATGCACTGGTCCCCCAAGAAACCAGCCTTTTTTTTTAAAGTATGGAACTCATGAAAGCAATCTCTTTTAGATTTGGTTTTTTTTTTTTTTTTTTTTTGGAGGTGCGGCTTTGTAGGACCCTTTTTTTTATAAGGCTGAAATTGCACTTGTTCTTTATGCCATTTGCAAGAAGACATGTCCTTAACTATTATTAGTTGAAGATTATATTAAGTCAATTATGTAAGACACTTTCAAAATTAATTCATTTCACTTTTGTATGGAGATATCACATAAGAAGACTTCAATGAATGTAGGTTTCATATGTCTACATAAATCTGTTTTCCCTTAACTTTCCCCATGATTATTTTTTGGCACTTCTTGTATATATACACCAACCAAATATTTCTGCAATGTTTGGTTGTCATTTTCTCGTTTTCCTATAGTTGTATCAATTGGTCATTTTCTTTTTGGTTTGTGATTTCGCTTGACATGTGTGTCATTTCGTGTGTAATATCGCTTTCTTACGTGTATGATGCGCACCATAAGGTGCGAGTTCTTCTAACTCCGCTTGTCATTGCCACTCCGTCTGAAGTCACTCCGCTTGTTTTTGTAATGTATTGTTCTTTTTATCCTTTTCCAATGTTCTTCCCTAAATTCTTTTGTAATTTCAACTGCGCTCACAACCACACCGTGTAGATGGACAACTGGGGCAATGGAAGAGCGTAGTGACCATTGGCCGCGGCATTCGCGCGCAGTCGTCATTGTCACATTCTTGATTGAGGAAATCCTTGTAGATAGGCCCCCTATGTATAGCAAACCCTCAATCTTTCGCGACCTCACCGGAAGAAACATATGGAACGCATTCTCCGAGTGGCCGAGATTCTGCGTCGGTTACCTTAGGATGGATGTCGGCCCATTCATGAACCTAGCGTCATTTTGCGTGACAAGCACTTACTAGTAGATACCGGACATACTCTGTTGAGGAACAACTCGCAATGTTCCTGCACATCGTGGGACATACCACTAAGAATAGGACAATGCGGGTTGAATTCCTCCGCTCGGGCGAAACCATTAGTCGATGTTTCAATATGGTTGCCCGAGCGATGTTGCTGCTCGTGAGGATTTTGTTCACCCCCCAAGAACACATGCCACCCAGAGATATTGAGAGCAATCCAAACTGGTACCCTTTCTTCAAAGTATGGCATTAATTCTTATGCAAAAAAATGTTTACCTTAAACCTCAAACTACAACGTAGAATAAGACATAACAAACAAATTTATTATGTAGGAACGCATAGGGTTCATTGGATGGGACACATATTGATGTGTCGGTTCCTCCGCAAGACATGCCCCGATCTCCCGGCCGCAAAGGACCAACACAAAATGTGCGCGACGTTGTGAACCCCGACCTAAAATTCACTTATGTGATGGCGGGATGGGAAGGATCGGCAAATGATTTCACCGTCCTTAGGGATGCGCTCTCACGACCACCCCCGGAGGGGCTTAAAAATAATAGAAGGTGGGCCTTATATTGCGTTACTGAGTATGTAACTTGAATAATTTGTAATGTATCTTCACATCGTGTAGGGAAGTACTACTTGGTGGACGCCGGTTTAACAACAATGGCTGGGGTTCATAGCGCCTTATCGAGGTGTTAGGTATCATCTTAAAGAACATAGTGGCCGGTCTCCTACAAACCCCAAGGAGCTCTTTAATCTTAGGCACTCCGTGTTGCGGTCTCGAGTGGAGCGCGCATTTGCAATCTTGAAGAATCGGTTCAAAATACTCACTTCACATCCTTTTTTCCCATTCAAGACTCAAGTCAGACTTGTACTTGTTTGTTGTGTATTATATAATTACATCGCAGGGGTTGACCTGGAACGATCCAGGGTTTCTTAATGATGCGAAGCACGAAGGTGATGAGCACGACGAGTTCGCGAGGCCATTTCACGACGTGAGCAACCACCGGGAGAACCGACAATGGGTGGAACTTCTTGAGAGATAAGATAGCAAATGACATGTGGGCTGAGTTATAATGCACAATAGCTGAACTTGCTACTCACATTTGCACCATTCGTAGTTATTGTTTTGCTTTATTTCATGTGAACTGTGTTTTGGATATCTCATACTTAAACTGTTCCTCTTCTTGGCACCTTGACGACATGTTTTCTATGGTATTTATGCTTGAGTATTCTTTTTCGGAATGGATTTAATTGTTTGTTATTTTTCAAGAGAAGTATGTTTAGGGCTTGTAGAATGCCATGCTTAATTTAAATAGGACGCATACACACATAGGGGGAAAGTTTTTACATAATATAACATGCGAGTGGTTGGTTGTGAAATTTGCATTAGTAAGTAATTTTTTTACCTCTCCATTCAAGTGAAGATATGTCAGGCCAAGATCGCACGCCCGTCCCTCCACAAGAAACGGGCGGCCAATCCAAGGGACCCGCGAATAAGCGTGGTACTCCTAACAAAAGATGGAAGAATGAGTACGATGCATTCTTGATCCCGTTATTAGTCGAGCAAGCAAAGAAAGGGCTCAAGTGTGACAAGTCATTCAAGAGGGTTGCCCTTCTCTTTCGTGATTGCGGTGAACGCTTGATCGGGACAGTTCGCGCCCGACAATGTTGAAAATCATTACCGCACACTTGAAGCCCGATGCTGAAATAAAAAGAGATCGGTGACTTGAGCGGCCCCGGGTGGGACGAAGAAACGAAGACAATCACTCTGGACCCAACAGTTGGTCTTACCTATACTTGAGGTAAGGAATTGAGTCCGGTGATTTATTTGTGAATGCTTTCGGTTTTGTGAACTTGCTTGTGATTAACCAATTTTTTTTTTTTAACACAAGGCACACCTATACGTGACCTTTCATCAATAGGCCGATTGAACATTACGAGGGATTAAGGATCATTTGCGGTGAGGACAAGCGACGGGATCTTACGCGGCTTCAATTTTCTCGGATTTGCCGACAAGTCCGATAATGAAGCCGGATGAGGACATGAACCCTGAATTGGGTCCAATGGAACAACAAGGCGAGGAAGATGGAGACGCCGAGTCCATCCCACCGGTGGTTCGTAGCGCGGCAACGTCATCGACACAACCCGCACAACGTGCGAGCAAAAGGCAAGGAATGCATCAATGGTAATGGAACCGGTGAATGCGTTGACAAGATGGCGGCCGCGATACAAAACCCGACTCATTGGACGGAATCACCGCACAAGAAAGTCATGGAGGTGGATGGTTTGACGAGGATGTCAGTTAGATGTGTTTGACTACCGGCGAAGAGCATGAGAGAGAAGCTAGGCGATTCATGGCAAGGAAGCTTGATCACCGAAAGGCATGGGTTGAAGTTCTGAATAGGCGGACATTGAGTGCGAGATCAAGCGTGCACAATCCTAACCCTTACTATATTGGGCGAGTTTCTATTTTTGCACTCTTTCCGTTATTTACCTATGGTGTTAGAACTTGTTGTGTTTCTATCCTTTCGCTTGGATATTACCCGCTTGCATTGCGGTTTATCTATGTAAGGGCATTGTATTTTTATTGGGCTAACCATTACCTTGACCGGCTTGTATGTTTGTATGTTGTGTGTTTTGGTGTCCGATGGCGATGATGATGGTATTTTTTCTAATTTAAGCGAGGGGTCGCTCCTCGTACGCAACGGCGGGGTGATAAAGAGAATCCGGAAATGGGTTCTCTATTGCAGTGCGTGCGTTCTTGTTTGTTTTAATCGCAATGCTTGTTATCCGTGTTTTCGTTGATTGTGTTTTTTTATTCACCATTTTCGCATAGGTCATGGGATATTGCTTTGTGTTTGTGTTTAGTGCTATTCGTATCATTTGTTTGTTTCGTATGTGAGTGATTTGCGCGGAGTCACCTTTGTGTTTTTGTTTTTTTTTGTTGACCGGATTTGTGAACTGAATTTAACTCATTTTCTCCGTATTTTCCGTTGTCATTGTTTTTATGCGGGTTTTGTGCAAGCTACGGCAAGGCGGTTTGGTGCACCACACCAATTCTTCAAAATTCGACTTGCAAATCGAGAGTCGTACACCGATGATTGTGACCAACCAACCGAGCCATCCAAATTGCGCCCGGCGAATTTCTCGACAAGGAGAGGAGGGCGGTGACGATGGGGAAGCGGATCAAATTTGTTCTTTGTTTTTCAAGGATTACCAATTGTTGAAGTCGTTTGTCAAGGTTTGTAGGTGATGACAAGGTACCGTCTTATTTATTTATTTCTGCATCGGGAATAATGCTTCCAAAAGCTACAAAGTAGCTTTTTGTTTCTTATGATAGTTCCAAGGTTGAACATCAAGTATTTTAATCATGATTGCTTCAAAGCATGATGCATTCATTTGATTCCTTGTTCGAGATTTTAATCCATTTTCCTTGATCTTTTCCTCTGCGATTTATATCTTGCTTTGTGAGCAAAGAGCCCTCTTGCACTTCAATTTCAAGCACAACCTATCTGCTTGATGGGCCATTCAACAATAATATTGATTGAAGTTTTAGATACCTTGCTCCGAATGTTTCCGCATTACTGTGGATGCATTGCTTGTAGTTCTTGTCTCATTATGTAGGTGGGTCAATTGAGTGACGTTGCGGTTAGTTTGCACATTTTGGCATGTCTCTGGTTTTTTGAATTGGGAATGAATTGGCTTGCAGAAAACTTGTTTCCCCATTAACTTTGTTGTCCAAATTGTTGATGAATTTGTAGCTTCCAAATAAGTAGAAATTGATCATTTACCCAAAAGAAGCAGTGCTGTGGTGTTGTATGTGTGGCCCCCAAATGTGTTGTTGACTGTTGTGTGGTTGTGTGTCGTCAGCCAAAAGATTGGCGAAAAAACAAGTTCGATGACATATGGCAAGACAATGTTTAATTGGTGTAAGACAAATTGCATATCTTGTCTTCACCCACCCATGATGTATATTTTGCACACAAGAAACCTGTAAAGGAAAATGCGTTTTTATAAGTAACATTTCCAAAGGTAAAATAAAATAAGATAAAATAATGATTGGAGTAAGGTAAACAAGATGAACACTATAAACCAATATTTCAACATTAAAATATTATATTCGAAGCCCAAAATATATTGATGGATTTTGGTGTATGTCCTTAATTCTAAAGAAGACAAGTGCTTACTAATGAAGACAAAAACTTATTTTTCAAAGTTGCACCCATACTGACCAAAAAAAAAAAAAAAAAAATTGACCAAAGGATGAAGTTTTTAATATATTCTTGAGATAAAAAGAATATTGTGAGTCAGTTGTATTATGTTGAACCGTCACAAATTGAAAAATTTATGTAAACGTTTGTTTCAAATTGTTAAGTGAAGGCTTCAAGTTAGTTGAGTGTTACAAGTGTTAACCAGTTTGCACTTCTAATTCTGCTAGTATAGTAATAAGTTAATGCTTTCAGGTATTGCAATATTCCTTTTTTTTTACAATTAATTACAGTCATAATTTATTTTAATTAGATTCCCTAATGTCCGAATTGTTTATACTGGGGATATGTTAAAATAATTTAATTAATAAAATTGTACTTGCTTTATAAATTATGGGAATGTGGTAAAATAATCAATTTTATGGATGGTGGTACACCAAGGAACCAATATAAGGGTTGTGTAAATATCAATTAATTGAGGCAGCAAAGTTGTCAAAATATCATCTAATTAATTAAATTTGTTATTAAATTTTCATACATAGTTGAATTACATCATAGTTACTTCATTTAACACATGTTTTTGAAATGAAGAATAACTGCTATATTACCCCACAAGGTTTCAAAATTAAGGGTGTAACTTCACCTCATCCTCGGTGCGGTGATCATATCCCACTCGGTGTTACAAAACACCTAGGTAGTTTTGAAGTGGAGCTTTTCCATTTCCTGGATTCCACCAACCAAACACGCAGAACCTAAGCTCGGAAGTCACATTTTCCCAAGACAACCAAACGCGAGGAAGTCTTCACTTCCAATTGAACCTGCTCACTTCCACCGGGGCGCCATTTCGTGACTTCCGCCACTTCAAGACGAGAGTCACTTCGAACCAAAAGCATTTATAACATTGGCTATTGGTTGTGATGCGCTGCATCCTCATTAAAGAAAGGGTAAAGCAACAATCACCGCCATGTAATTTGATAAATTAATTATGATGTCAGAGCTTGGGAACTTAACCATCACTAAAAATCACTAACAACTAAATTTTAAATCATTTCAAATGCTAAATATTCATACCTTGTGTGGAATTACATTTATTATATGTGCCAACTAAATTTGTGTTGAGTCGGCCCTATTAAGTGGGGCCTCTCCAAATAAGTGGGGCCCGCCTCCACAAGAAATGAAAAAAAAAAAGGAAACTATATTAACAAAGAGGGATTACGTTGATTATGAAGAGGGATTGAGAGGAGAACCGATCTGAAAGCAAGAAGAGAGGAAGAAAGAAGAAGTGGGCTAGGGTTTTGATTTCATTGAGAGGATTGAAGCCCATTTTACCCACGTTTGGAGAAGATCATCATTGGAAGAAGATCTATTACATTGGTTTGATTTCTTCCAATTCTCCTTGAAATAGTTCGTAACTTTTGTAATCCATCTTCTATGATGATGATGTGTTTGTGAAATTCTCTTCCTAAATCTCTTGCATTGTATGCCTCTAGTTAGCTAGAGAGAGAAACTTGTTGTTATCCCTTGTTAACATAGTGGGAAACAATTCTAAGTGGCTCTAAGGAGTCCCGTGGTTTCATCCCTCGATTGAAGGGGTTTTCCACGCTAAATCGGTGTGTCTTGCTTGTTTATTTTTGATATTTCTATTTGTATCTTGGATACCAAGAGATTTGAGACTTATAAAGGGGGTGATTTTGAGTTTCAAAATTGGAGAAAACAAGCTCGAAACACTGCTAAAGTCCTTTCCTTTACTGCATGCCTTCAAACTGCTAGCTGTTGAGACCATGTTGCAAGCGTGCCGATTGCGGGTTTTTGGATATTTTTCAAGTGCTACAATATTGGTTTGCTAAAGTATGGTGATACGGGACTTTGCTACATTAATGGTGAGTACAGTGATCACGCTTTCATAATGACGGAGGACCCAAAGCATGTAGCACGCTGCAATGCTTCACAGCCCTGCTTCTCCCGCACGTTTTGCTTTCTTTGGGTGCTTTCTGATTGCTGAGTGCTGCGCTCGGGGAATTATCGTTTGGTCCCTGGTTCCTCCCTCAACAACTGAACCTATGCGCGTGGCTTGGCTTAGCTTATGTGCAAGTGTATAGAGGGCTTGTTTAACCTCTATGTTTTCCAAAATGAGTAACTGTGATGATATTTCTCAATCAAACAATATATATATATATATAGCAGAGAAAGCCAATAGGCAATTTGACCTTATTAAGTCATATCTCGCCTTACTAAGAAAATAGATTCAAATTACG
>CACTHL010000318.1:0-120554 GCA_902712375.1 Dioscorea dumetorum
TTGGGATTCGCATTACGAAAAACCCTCCAGCTTCCTCTCCTACTTGGCTTAATGATTTACCACGATTTCCCACATTAAGTAAGGGCAGTTAAATCAAGTAATTTAGTAACTCCGTTAACCACCGTTTCATTCTTTGGGGGGTTTGAAAATCTTTATCTTTAAAAGGGAAAAGGGATTTTATGGATTTGGGGAGTGCGAGGGTGTTTTGGCCGTTTCCCGAACTTTGGGGAGTGTTTCATAATACGGTAAATATAATTTCTTTTTTTTTTTTTTTTGAAAAAAAGTGGATAAACCACTATATATTAAAAGGAGAATAACCAAGATAACCAACCTAAAAGCATAAAAAACACAAAACGTAGAAAGAAAGAGGAAGACACACAAGACAAAATGATCCACTGGAGGTAGAAACACAAGGAGTGGGAGTAAGGGATGAGGCAGTATGAAAGCGCCATGGGAAACGCCAGTCGATTAAAGAAGTAGGAGCGCCATATCAAACATTGCGTTCGTGAGATATCATCAAAGAGGGCGGTTGATCTCCGTATCTGAGAGAGGGGTTCCGCGCGAAGTCGATGTTGCGTTTGATAGTCGGGATTACCTCCTCCAAATTAGCTTTCGTAGAATCGGATGATGCATTTATCCAAGCAAGGAGTAAGAAATCAATTTTGCGAATAACAACACATAATTCCCTCGAGAAAATGCCGTTGAAAATACGATTATTTCTTTTCGTTCGGATGGACCAACAAAGAGCACGTGTCGAAGCCTTCCTAGGGTGCGATATCACCCCGCAACCTGCCGCTTCCCCAAGAGGTCCGGAGATCTCCTTGATAGACAGGTAGGGACCGGGTAGGCTAATTAAAATTGAATGGAAGTGAGCCCAAATCGCGGGGAGGTAAAGGAGCATGGAATAAAACAAGTGCTTTGTCGTTTTGATGGCTAGGGTGACGAGACACATGTGGCCGTAGGTGACTGTACGGCCTTGATGAAAAAGGTTTTCCATAGTAAAGATCTTATTATCACCTATTGACCAAAAGAAGGCCACTTTAGAGTGGGCGTGGAACCTTTCCACATTGAGATGTTATGTGATCTCATGCCCCGTCATTAAGGAAAGTATAAAAAGGATTTAACCGTAACCTTTTGCTTTTGTCCAAGGCTGCATCTCCCATCTTCCCAATAGCCTGGGAGGGATGGTATGTGCAGAAGAAGGTTTTGCCGGGTCTAATCGGTATGATTTGACATAATTTGAAGAGCAGAATCATAATCGAAGCGAACGAGTTATACGATTGAGCCAAAAGGTCGGCCACACATCTCTAAGTACACAGCCCCCAGCTCCACTTATCCACCAAAAACAATCTGTCTTTGCCATTTTTGGACAACTTAGAAGCCCAAGGAGGAAGCCCGCTGCGGCATTTGGTTATACCGATTCCGAAAAAAAATCGTTGGTTTAGTAAATATGAAGTAACACCCCTTTAAGTTTTCCCCGTTGTAATTAAAATGTATGACTGCGCCCAACATGCAGTTTAGTTATTGCGAACTTCTCGACTACCACTTTCCTAGGGAGGGCATGATTAAAGTCATCAAGGTTGATGACACCCCAACCCCCTTTGCTCTTTGGATTTATATATCCCGGCCCATGAGACCGGTAGAAATTTTCATATTCGTATTGAATTACTACAAAAATTTAGAGATTTGTTTTAAAATACTTGATACGGTCATGTTACTTTTATAGAATATTACGTAATATTATGGATTAAGTACAAAATAAAAAATAGAATAAAATATTTTTTTAGTTAAACCTTTATAATTTAAAATGTTTGAAAAAATATAAAATTAGTCCCCCGTATATATAAACTTATATAATTTCAAATTTTAAAGATATATATGTATGATAAATATTTTTAATTTATATTATTTAAAAAAATTATTTGATAAAAATTAATTTATGTAATTTAAAGTTTACCCGCTTATGTACACATATGTGCACTTTCATATTTCAAGATTATATTGATAAAATATTTAAATAAGATTATTTTAAGACACATTGATTCACTTTTACGGCTGACTGCTGTTTGCTCCTTCACACTCTCTTACTATATCGCCTGAAATTTAGAGAGAGAGAGAGAGAGAGAGAGCTCTTCCCCTCTTCAAGCTCCTCATCCATGGAGGAGGAGCAACAGCTTCCAAGGTTCCATGGCGCCACTGAGGAAAAGGCCAGAAGAGAAAGCTTGAAGACCCAGCTGCCGGTGCCTCAACAGTAGTGGTGGAGGAGGAAGAAGACGGAGGAGAGATGGGGAGATCCGTTGCCAACCCTCTCAGCAAGCCCTAGATCGTGAGGTAAGGGTACGAGTGGAGGTCCTTGAGAGGACCTTCTCATGGAGGGGACTCTGATCGTGCTGCCGCTAAGCGCGCCACCCATATCCTGCTGAGCTCGCCAAGAACGGTATCTACGCTTCCCATGTCTCTGTTTTGTCGATTTATTTCGATTTGGAACGCTCGCTTCTTGGATCCTCTGCTTATACCCCTTCTTTTCTGGTTCTTTTGCATGTTTCGGTGGTATTCTTCCTGATTTGTTCTGCTGTTGCCTTGCAGAGGAGGTTGTTAATGTTATTGTGGAAGGTGGAGCAGTGCCGGCGCTTGTGAAGCACCTGCAAGAGCCGCCGCCTCTCTGATTAGGGACGGTAGTGCGTCTGAACAGCGGCCTTTCGAACATGAGGTTGAGAAAGGGAGCGCTTTTGCTCTAGGGCTTTTTGCAGTCAAGGTCATAAACCTAATCTTTTGGGTAATTACTTTAATGTTGAGATTGAAAGACCGGTTTTTTGATTTCTTCTTTCTCTCATTTATTGTCTGAATTCTATGTTATCTTGGTGGGATTTAGCAACCAAATGTAAGTTATATTCCCAGTTTTGAATTTTAGAAGTTCTACCATTAGATTTGTGTATTGAGGGGAAAAGGAAAAAAAATTTAATTGGAATTTCTCATCTTTCTAACCAAGAATCAAGATAGAATGCAAACGTGGGATTGGAAGGAGCTTTTACCTGCTAAATGATGCTCCTGTCGATCAATATTAATATAAATATTGAGAAATAAATGAGGAAATTTGGTCTAATAAGAAACTTGCGGGCCAATCTAAGGTTTTGGTTTTGTTGTTTTCAGTGGCTTTGATTGCTGTACAGCAATTTAGTGCATTTACTTATAGAACTCTTAACTGAAACTAATGGTATCTTTTGGATATAAAAATGTCTTGAATTGATTTAACTTTGTAGTCTGAATTGCAAGTACGAGTCTACTGTTCATTCTTCCTGCTTATTTCTTGTGGTTTGTAACAGATGGTGCTCTCATTTTCAGTTTTTGAGTTGTTTTCACCTGACAAATTGGCTCTATACACTTTCTCTATCTTTTTTCTTTGTTATTTGTTTTCAGACCCCAAAATTCTGTGTGATCAGCATATTTCAGTGGTACACTTCTATTTAAAAAAAAAAAAAATTTCATGTTACTTTGGAATAGCACCAGAGGAGATATAAAAATTTCTCGGTGTCATTATTATGATACCATATTGCCAGTATGTTCTTTTCTTGTAAACAGTGTTGTCATCAATCTGAAGTGGTTGTTGATTCCTTGTTCTTGAAGTATACTATTTTGGGGAGAGTATTTAATGATCATTTTGCTTTAATCCTTTGTCTCATTTTTGTTCAACAGCCTGAACATCAACAGCTCATAGTTGATGCTGGTGCTTTATCTCTTCTTGTAAATCTCTTTTAAAAAGGCATAAGAGGGGTTCTGTCTCTCGCTCAGTAAATAGTGTTATCCGAAGGGCCGCTGATGCGATAACCAACCTTGCTCATGAGAATAGCAATGTCAGACCTCTGTCAGGTTGTTTTGCCTGCCGTTCTTATTTTCTATTGTACATTCCAGCTGAAGTTCTATTTTTTTGATGCTTTTGGATCTAATTTCTTCCAGGGTCGGAGGGTGGAATTCCGCCCCTTGTTGAGTTACTAGAGTTTATAGATGTCAAGGTACAGAGGGCTGCTGCAGGGGCCTTACGTACATTGGCATTTAAAAATGATGAAAACAAGAGTCAGGTGGTCATGCTTATAATTAAGATTCACTATTTCATATATTTTTCTGCTCAAGTTTCAAATGCATTTCTTTTGTTCTAAATTTTACAGATAGTGGAATGTAATGCTCTTCCGACCTTGATCCTCATGCTCAGATCTGAGGATGCTGCTATTCACTATGAGGCAGTAAGTTTAGGTTATGAATACATTGAAGTGAACTTGTTTCAAAAAGTTAAACTTTGTCATCGCACCAGTATACTAAATACTAAAGTGCATACTCAAATTTTAGAGTGATTCAATCATGATTATCATATCAAAGGGTGCTAGGAAAACTCATCAGACAGTCACGTCAAAGGCAGGACAGCAATTTTGACATCTCTAATTTCATCACATTCTTATATTCTTTATTTAAAATCAAGGATCTATTAGTCTAATATTTTATGGTTTTTAATCTGATTTAACTTTTCTGCAAAGTAATAGCGTAGGTGTAATAGTCATATTAATAGACTCACTCCTAATTTGTCCAATTTTATTGAGGTAAGCACATCAATCCTATGTCCCTTCTATCTTTGAGTAATGCAGGGATGATTTCTGTTCATTCAGCATGCAGCATTCAATTCTTTTTCTAACTTATCAAGTACTTTCTAATTGACTTGTTAGGTGGGTGTGATCGGGAATCTTGTTCACTCATCTCCAAGCATTAAGAAAGAAGTTCTTCTTGCAGGAGCTTTACAACCTGTTATAGGATTGCTAAGGTATTGTTCTTTGTTAAATTTGAAGTTTTAAGCCCTGTTTGGATAACCCAATATTATGCCATAATCCGTACATTATGGATATAATATAATATTTTCACATAATTATGCCATAATGACTGTTTGGGTATCTAATTTACACTACAAAAATTATATCATAATGTGGGAATCATGAGTGGAATATTTTTTTTATGTTGGAGTGGAATATTTTTTTATGTTGAAGTGTGTTCTCATTGTAAAGTGTGTGGAATATTTATGTAATATTTTTTTATTTTGTTAACCAAACACTCATTCTGTAAGAATAAAATATAACACAATATCTGTAATAATCACTTATATTTTCTATGTAATAAAATTATACCAAATTTTTATTTTGTAACCAAACGGGGCTTTAGTAATAAATTTTTATTCCAATATACATGTTGTCCATGATTTGTTTGGTCTATTATTTACTTTGTAGTTCTCAACTTCTAGATCGGTTTTGTTTAGTTGTATAAAATAGCTTATGCTAAATGAAACATAATTGACCATGTCGGCATCTGCTAAAGCCTAGATACTTATTAAACAGGGTCGTGTTTCTTTTTCCGGTGAAATTACCTTAAAATTTAAGCAGTGTGCAGTTTCTCGTGTTTCTTTATTCAGTTTTTGTACTAATATTAAAAACAATTCTGTGTGTGTTCTTTCAGCAAATGGCATTTTTCTTGTTTGTGCATTGAAAACTTAGTGCTGAACTTCGTCTCTGGATGATTGACCTATTTTCTGTTGAAAAGTTTTATTTTTAGTATTCTTATGCCTTTGTTTCAACTCCTTGCTGCAATATTCTGCCATTCTTCCATATGACCAATGTTTTAATGTATGCTTTTAGAAGGCATGTGCCAGAATCAACAGCAGCTGAAACATAGAATTTTGAAAGAGAAAAGAACGAACTTGATCTGGTTGTTTGCCATGACAATTTTCTCTGTTGAAATGATCAAATCTGCTGGCTTTTGTTTTTATACTTTGACTTGCATGGACAATGGTCAACTCATTCGTTCAAAATGCATATGCTAAGGCATTTGCATAGAGCTGTTGATGGGATTGTGCAATTACTAATCTATATTCATCTATTGTGCTGGTTTCTATAATCGTTAAAGGGAGAAAAAACTCACAAATCATCATCTAATTTAATCCTTGTGATATTCATTCCTTTTCTCCTTTGGAGGTTTAGCATTCCCTATTTACTGGTTCTTCGACTCCAATAATTCAATCAATTCATGTTTTCACTGTGGTGAGCATTGCTTGGACCATCTGTTTTTGATTCCAATGTTCTATCATCTTTTAGTGTTTGTTTTGTTAAAACATATCTCAAATCTAATGCAGTAGTCTTTCTAGGTTCAATGTCTTTGTCATTGAAAACATGGGCTGCTATTATTAAGTAGGATGAGAAGTTTAAAAATAAAGATCATGTATTTAGGTGTTAATATTTAGTTTGGTAGTTTCAATTTTTGGCTTACATAACATCTGCTTTTGTTTTTAAAAATATTGTAAGTTAAGTTTATCGATAAGTTTAGAAGTCTAAGTAAGTTTTATTTTTAAATAAGTCTTTCTCTTATTTGGGGTCAAACTTTGCGTAGATAAGTCAAATCGCTGTCAAAATGGAGATGGGTCTTCTTATAAAATCTGTTAATGAATAATTCTTAATTTTTTTAGTTTATTGCTTTATTTCAAGGTGTGATTGCTTACATTCGAAGTGTGATTGTTTAAATTCTCTTAGGTGTGATCGCTTAGCATATTGTGCGTTAGTTTGATTGGTTTAAGTTACATTTTACATTATAGTGAATTAAATTTGGTAAGTTATGGTCCATATTGTGGGTAATTCGAAGATCTACTCTTTTATCATTCATAAAAAGTTTAGATTTATGGTCATATGAAAGTGGAATAAAATTCATCCTTTCCACTTGTAGGGACAGGGAAGAATACAATAATTACAAGGTTAGACGGGCAGCTTGCACCGTGTACTCTTTTTATATCCTTGTGTTAATAATATTTCATGACCGAGAAATTACATACTAGATATAAATGATCATTATTGGATTATACTTGATAATGCATGACCTATTTCAATAAAAAACCTTCTTGAATCATGCTTTTAAGCCAATGGTAAGTATATAATTGTAAAATGATCTGCTCTTTCTTGCATAAGCTGTATACACAAGTATGACTTGAGAATTCGTGGAAGATACATCCTTCTTTTTTTTCTGTTTTTGAGGTAATTATTCCATTCTCATTTGGTAAGCACCATTTCACTGGACTGGACAATGAAAAAGATGAACACATTCCTGAGTGAGTTTCTTAAAGTCAATACACTTCTTAGGGTTCAATCTGTTGGATAATTTGGGAGCAATTCACTGAACATGCTCTCTCTCTCTCTCTCTCTCTCTCTCTCTCTCTCTCTCTCTCTCTTCTGTTAATGTTGGTAATAAAAATGCTATTGTCTTTGCATCCGTTACTGGTTTAGCCACTACATTGTCAAAGCTTATTTGCATTAATTAGGAAGAGCTTCTTGTTGGTGAGAGTGCTCTTGAACAAATCAAATTTAAGGTACAGATAGTTGATCACTGAACATGAAAATGCATTAGTGGGAGCCTTTCTAACGTATAATCCTGCATAGATGTGTGAATGTTCTGTTCAGTTTGGACATGTGGGTCCTAGGCTATAGTAAGATAAGAATTATTTTCTGATGCTTGATAGGTAACTTTTCTTGATATGTATTGGTTTTGAGTGCAGCTCCTGCTGTACAGAAAGTCAAAGGGAGGCAGCTTTGTTATTGGGGGCAGTTTGCGGCAACTGATTCGGATTGCAAGGTGTTTTCCTATTTATAACTTCTTTGCGTGCTAACACTTAATTTTGTCAATTAGTTATTCATTGTTTTATAATATGAGAGTTTGCTTCCTTCTGCAGGTTCACATTGTGCAGAGAGGTGCAGTCCGACCTCTAATTGAGATGCTTCAGTCTCCAGATATACAACTTAAAGAGATGTCTGCCTTTGCTCTTGGAAGATTGGCTCAGGTTAGATTTGTCTCATATCATGCGTATTTTACAAAATACGACAACAAAAAATAAAAAGATATATATATATATATATATATATATATATATATATATATAAAAGTTATTTATTAACTAGAACTTTACTTCGCTCAGGCATGCGCCTTTCGTGGCGTCTCTCGCCTCACGTAATAAAAAGTCTTATCATCTTAAGAGTGCCAAACGCTTTTAATTACACTGATCCATATGCTAAACTTTTTGAGTAAAAAAATATTATGTTCCTGCTTGGTGTTAAATGTAACAATCTAATGACAAGAAGAGCCATCGGGTTGGGTTTTGTAGACAATAGTAGCAAGCATGCTGACAACCATGCTTACAGTGTTACACAGCTATCTTAGAGACCCTTCCATTGCTATGCTCTTGAACCCAAATGAAAATTTCTTATTGGCAAGCAAATAAACATACTCAGGAGGTCCTTACTAAGGATCATAACAGGATGGGGTGATTTTACAATCAGGGTGACTGAGTTTTCAGAAAACTAGACATGCAGTTTGGAGAAATTAGTCTTTGTTAGTCTTATCCTGTAGACTAATTGTAAAATCGTTAACTGTTAGCCTATTTTTGCAATGGCAATATCATTACATGTTTAGGTTTATAACTAGAAATATTTCCATTTTAAAACCAATTTCAATGATTGTGAGACCACAATCATGCAGCATTAGACTCCTATCTTGTCTGAAAGTAATAGTTGAATTTTGTTAAATTTCTTTAGCTGATAATTTATATGCTCTAAAGTTGATTATAGGGATATAACTGTTGGTAATGATGACTATTTAATTAAGATTTAGAAAATGTATTGTGATAGGTGTTAACCATATCAATTTAAAAAAAAAATTGAAATGCTTATTTATTTTTTATTATATTCATTCTTTAGTGGTAAAATATTGTTAAGGAACAATGGCTTGATTACATGAACTGGAGTAGTTTTAGATCCTGAAACACCAAGCTGTTAGTAGGAGCTGGATCTTGGCAAAGAAAGGGTATTAGACTCAAGCAATTGTATCAATATGGATTCAAAATCAAATAGCAAATGGAGATTGACTAAAAGTTATGGTAGAATAGCCAGTATAGATTGGTGTCAAGTTTATGCTCATTTACGTGTCAGTTGATGTTGAAAATTGTGTAATTGTGTGGATTCCTAATTCCAATTAAGCATCACATCCAAATTTGTGGGCTCATATCTCAAACTAAGATTAGCATTGTGTACATTGTCTGTGTGACTGAAACGAACAGAAGGTCAATTTTGAAACTAATGGAAACCAATCACATACTTTGATTTGTCAACATCACCTGAGAGTACATGTGTCACATAATGTAGAAGCCAAGTAAGTGAATTTTAACATGCATTGGAATTGAAGTTCAAGCTTAAACTCATGTATGAATTTCAATAATTGAATCGGTAATAATTTAGAGCACTGAGGCCAAACATATTGGAACTTCTAGTTCAAATAACCAGTCAAAATTTGACTATTCGATTAGTTCTATCAATGCATTCTATGTTTTTATCTTAGTTATTACAACTTACTAGTTGCAAACTGGAAGGTAACCAAAGTTGGCCTTCATTGGTAATTACTTTTCCTTTAAAAGAAGTTTAAAACAACAAAAACTCTCCTAAATGCATAAGTGAACTGTTTTGAGGGCTCTGTACTCCTCTATACATAAAAAAGAAACAGAAAGTGTTCGTAATTTGGCACATAACGGTAAAAGGGAATCCGAGAGGGCTGGTTTTTCACATGACTGATAAAGAAGGCTTATGATGTGTCTGTAACCCAAAATTGATAGAAGTTCTAACATATTTTGCTTTTAGTGATTATTCCAGAGTGCCTTGATGATTTCTGTTCTCTAATTTTATAATCCTCTGACAATTTTTAGTTACTTCTAAAGAAAGATAATCCCTAGGAGAATATCTCTGTTGTTTCTTTTGTATGTTTTACCGTAGGGAAGCAATGATTTACTTACCATTATTGTTACTTCTGTTATGATTATTATCATTATCATTACTATATTTTCTTGGGTAGGATTCCACAACCAAGCTGGTATTGCTTATAATGGAGGTCTGGTGCCTTTGCTAAAGCTACTTGACTCAAAGAATGGTTCCCTACAGCATAATGCTGCATTTGCTCTATATGGCATCGCAGACAATGAGGTAAACTTACCTCATCGACCGCTGTCCGTAAAATGGCTTTTTGGTTTGTAAATCATTGAGTTCTAATTTTGCACTTGATTTTTAGGCTGTCTTTTAAATTTTTATGTGCTTCACATGTAGGATAACATCTCGGATTTTATAAAGGTGGGAGGTATTCAGAAATTACAGGATGGGGAGTTCATTGTCCAGGTTTCTAGAGCATTTAAATGCGATGACATGTCTTTGCTGCATCAGAATTTTTGCATTATAGTTTGTTCGAGCTTCTTAACTCTTTAGAATTGAAATATAGGCAACGAAGGATTGTGTGGCGAAGACATTGAAAAGATTGGAGGAAAAGATTCGTGGTCGTGTGAGTACACTTTGCCGAGTCACTTTTTTGTTGAAATGACACATTTGATCGGCAAAAAGTATATTTTCAACTATCTTGCATTGATTGGATTTTTTTGACTGCTAGCTTCCTTTCTGGTTTTCAGGTACTGAAGCATTTACTATATTTAATGCGTGTAGGAGAGAAAGCCATTCAAAGACGTGTTGCCTTGGCTCTTGCTCACCTTTGTTCACCTGAGGATCAAAAATCTATTTTTCTTGATAACAATGGTAGTGTTGGTTGTCACTTGTCATGTTTGTTATTCACCATATAATTGAAGCTTGTCTTAGAATGCTTCCATGACATTTTGTGCATGCAGGGCTTGAATTGCTACTTGGCCTTCTTGGGTCTACGAATTTGAAACAGCAACTAGATGGTGCTACAGCACTATATAAATTGGCTAACAAGGCCATTACTCTCTCCCCCCCATGGATGCAGCCCCACCTTCGCCCACACCGCAGGTATGATTTATTGGGAAAAACCAATCATGCCTTTTGCAATTTTAATTATTTCTTGACAGAACTGCTTATATGGCTTAGTGTGATTAAGTTGTCTTGTAAGTGATCCAGCTTATGTGGTTCAAATTTACTATATAAATCTTGGCCTTTAAGATTCTATTCTCTAGCACCTTTAGTTTGATATAGTCTGTCAATTGTCATCTGGACTTGAAGAGTGCAATTTTCTTCTTCTTACGTGATTTGCTGTTAGTTCTTGTCTTCTCAATTAGCTAATTGTGGGTCTCTAATTCAACTCTAAGGGAAGTTGAAACTTGAATAGAATATATGGAGCCTTGGTTGGTCTTTTTGAGCAATTTTAAAATTTTAATCTATTCCTTACCTTGTCACAGAGTCTATTTGATTTTGAAGTTGACTGGATCTTCAGGTCTAATGGAGTAAACGTTATGACCTTGCTCTTGTAACTGTTCTTATTTACGATTGTTTAGAGTACTTGCTGGCATTTGCTCTATTTTTTACTAAGCTCTACAATTTGGTTATATTGTCAAGTTAGCTAAAGTTAGTCATATAAAAGACTTAAAACAAGATCGCTAGCATCTTTGAGGATTGGGCCTGCTCTTTGGATAAGTGATGGCAGGCTAAATCTTAGATGTATAGATTGCTTACCTTATAAGGTGAAATTCAAGTCTCAAACATCAAAAATTTGAAGGCTCTATAGTTGGACTTGAAAATTCTGGCGATCTCTAGGATGCACGATAAAAATTTCAAAACAATGTGAAACAAAGTACTTTTAGTTGTGAATATAGGAAATGCGAAGGACATACAGATGCCACGCATTCTAACCAATGTCTTGTGTGAAATAAAATCTGATTATAAATCTTTTTAAAGGATTGTGACAAATACATGTTGGTGCCTGGTTATTGAGTGGAAAGGCGTGTTCCAAATAATCTTTTCCAAAATTGGTTTGCAAGGGAAACTTTTATATGAGTGGAACGCTAATCAAATTTTAATATGCTAAGATGAAATATTATCAAGTAATTAATGAGAAATTCGTTAATATTAATATTTTAAAAACATTAATTAATAAATGTATTTATTTAAATAATTAAAATCTTAAAAAATTGTTGGTGGGAAACTTTCTCGTGATTGGTTGGAGGATGCGGGTAATTCACCAACCAAACATCCTCAATAGTGTTTAGTTGAGGGAATAGGTTGGTATAATCTAGTTTGGCTGAACTTATTCGGTTATTCCTATCTCTGCAACCAAATTCTACCTTTGGAATAACTCTGTATAGCTATCTTTTTTTGCAAGATATAATTATGTATATAATTATAATCACTTATTAATATTTGAAAATCATTAGCTATTAATAAACATCATTCAGTAATTAGAAATAAAAACTAATCATCAGAGAGTGTACTTTTAAGATTAATTAAGTCAACATGAGAGGGAAGTTTTTCTTTAAAACCGATTCAAACTTTAAACACCCAAACCCCAATTTATTCCACCTCCAATCAAATACCCACATTGAGATTTGAAATCATTTTAGCAAATCATGTTAGCTTTTCCTTTAGCATTAGATCTCAGTTCTACTCTTGATCAATAAAATGTGCAGGTGTAATTGATGTGGATGATATTATTGCCTTAAATATACCATTTCAATCTTTTCCACTGAAGTTCTTTTTCAATTTATTTAAAATTTATTTAAACTCATAAAAACTTGGAAAGCAAGTTCTTTGCATTGTGATCGCAGTAAGAACAAGCCAAAGCATTGGATGACACTCAGAATATCCAGATTAAGTTATTGCTTATCATATAAAGTAAGCATTATACAAAAAATTTGCAGTTCTGAATGTTATTGGCACACAAACAACATATTGAGGAGAAATGACACGGTGATTATTATGTGTGGCTTATTACCTAACAAATAGAAGAACTGCAATATTATCTTGCCCACATCTTTGCCTGTGATATGGTTACGATTATTTGGCAAATAGGTTAGTACTTTATCCTTTCTTAATTGCTATAAGTATTTCATTCTTAAGAGCAGCATTTGCCTTGGTCATAATTTGATAGTCCGACTGAATTATTTAGTTATATATATTCTGGTGTAATTCAGTTTTTCCATATGGTTATAATTTGAATTCTTGATCCCTGTCAAGTTGAATGTCCAAATTTCTGTCTTCTAAATAAAAACCTGGATTTGAATACATTATTGTTTGAATTATTGGAGAGTTTCTATTTTTCTAACAAAGAGTATTCTACTGTTATGCAGGTGTATCTGGGTGAGCAGTATGTCAACAATTCCACGCTATCTGATGTAACTTTTTTTAGTTGAAGGTTCTCTAGTACAATTCTCTAAATTTTTGTGTTAGTATATATGGTATTGTTTACTGTTTATTACCTAGGGTACTGATAAGAATACATGTATTGCCTGTTTCTGTTAGCACGTTGAAATTTTTTAAAGGTCTTGAAAAGACAACCCTGCTTTTAATCTGGTTTGTATATGAATTTTTTCCTTCCCTTCCAGGTAAGAGGTTCTATGCTCACAGAATTGCTTTGCTTGCTTCTTCGGATGCATTTCGTGCCATGTTTGATGGTGGATACAGGGTAAGCAGGAATCATGAATTCTTGCATTGATTCATATAAAATCATTTACTTTTCATGGCCATTGCTGACAATTGCACTAGGAGGACCAGTCTATTTAAGATGAAACCTACAAATCAATCTCTAGCGAGCAGGCCTGTGAATATTTCAAGACAAGCGCATCTTTCACTTCCTCTGTGCACAGATTAACTATACATCCAATTTCTTCTTTTTAAAGAATTGGAGTATTGGATCATATGGTTGTGTAGTTTGAAAACAATCCGAGCATCATTTTCTCTATACAAGTCTGGAGGATATTATAAGGTGGAATATTTTATGGGAGTATTGTTTCAAATGCTACTTATTGACTTGGATGAAACTTCAGTGTGGAATTTATTGATTGATAGAGTCATGCTCTTGGGTGAAAAACTGAAGCAGGCCTGTGATTGCATGACATTGAATTTTTTCACGTAATGTGAAGTTGATGGACTAATTGGTCAGACATTCTAAATCCGCTACGGATTTTCCTTGCAACGTATTGATTGGCATGGAATGAGAAATGTTACCTAAATTTGTATGTATTTTCCTTCTGCATGATAGAAAGAGGTAGCAAGGATCCTAGTATGTTACCCTCTTCTCTTTTAGGGATCTTACACACAGGATAAGGATCGGAAAGAAATGTGTTTACAAACTCATTTTAAGTATAAGGGCAATCCATTTTCTAAGTTTGATGATTTACCATGACTCTGAGTATTTCAATGGTCAAGAAGTGGACCTCTATGTCTGCTTATGTTATATACAGCAGCTTTAAAACTTACCCAAGAAATCCTATTTACATTTATTTTGTCTAACAATATCATATTCCTTGATAACTTGTATAAAACCATTGGTTGAATTGAACCAATGAACTGGATCAATCATGCTTTCAAACCATTGATTGCTATTGCAAATCTTCTGGAGCTTCTAATTGGAAATTGATGCATAGCATATACTTGGTTAGGAGAAACCCAGTAAATCTGTAAATATAGTAATTTTTGTTTATATTTTGAAGCCTTCTTATAGTGATTCTTGTTTCTTTTTCTTGCCTGTTGCAGGAGAAAGATGCGAGAGATATAGAGATTCCTAACATAAAGTGGGAGGTCTTTGAATTAATGATGAGGTTAATAGAGTTTCCCCTTCATGTTTAAATGAGGGTTCTTGAATGTTGGCTTTTACATTCTATTGCCTTTGGTTTTCAGGTTCATTTACACAGGGTCAGTTACTGTGACAAGGGATATTGCACAAGATCTTCTTAGAGCCGCTGACCAGTATCTCTTAGAGGGCCTTAAACGGCTATGTGAATACTCTATTGCTCAGGTAGATTAGTAATCTCTAAACCAATTACAGTTATTTGGACATCTCATCAACGTCCCTCATATATATATGAAACTTTGAAATTTCAGGATGTTACACTGGACAATGTGGCCAACATGTATGAATTGTCTGAGGCATTCCACGCCATGTCATTGAGGCATACATGTGTCCTATTTATCTTGGAACACTTCGAGAAGTTGAGCATAAAACCCGGGTAGGTTTTTATTTGCATATGAAAAGTCACCAAGTAGATAATTATCGATTTTACAATAAAATATGAGCGAAACATTCCTGTTTCTTTTTGATATATTTCTTCTTCTCTGCAGGCCTTCTCCTCTGATCCAAAAAATAATCCCTGAGATTCGCAATTTCTTCTCCAAAGCTTTGAGGTCTAATCCAAGAATTTACCGGCCATAGATATATAATCACTGCTCTGATCCGCTCCTTGCAGAAGACATGCCTGAACTGTTGAGTGCTGTACAGTGTGCCGTTTTTTTTTTTTTTTTTTTTTTTTTTTTTACTTTAATCCTGTTGATTTAACTGGCTACTGAGTGAACATGAACTGAGAGGATGAAGACAACTCATTAAACTTTCATGGGACCTCCAGGTGCTAACCCCTGTGTAGTCAAGTCTGCCTTTTGTATCAGATGTCAAATGTAAGCGCTAAGAACTAATGAAATACTTAGGATGTTTCTGCTATGTTTTGCGTCATTTTGTTGGAGGTTCAAACTTAAGCTACTAACAAAATCAAATTGATGTGTGAGGAACTCGTGTTACTATGGTCAACAACAAAATGCGCCGCCTATGTAAGGTCAATGAAAGGCCTGTGGTGTGGTATAATTTTAATCAATTAATTGTATGTGCTGATAAATAAATGATTTTGAGTTCAAATAGATTGTAGTAGGTTTGCAAAGGCTTGATCAATTTTGATCAATTTTGATCAAGCTCAATAGTAGAAACATGTAATTGTACAACGGAAATATGTTATCTTCATAAATGCACCATCTGTTTTTATTAATAATTTAATAATAACTTATTGTTTGTTATAAAATAAGTGAACAAAAGAGCAGATGGCAACGAACAAATAGACATTTGATTGACATTATTTTCTAGCTAAAAATAAAAAATTTTCTATGGAAAATTTTGATTTTATTGTTTGATTGCTTATATTTTCCATGGAAAAAGCCTCATTTGTTATTTGAATGCATCAATTTGCCTTGGAAAAAGTCACATTTTTCATGGAAAATTTTCTTCATGAAATTGTATTTTTGCCTACTTAAAATGCTATTTAATCCCAATAAGTCATTTTTTTTTCGAGTGTTTAACTCTGATTAATTTATTACTACATTACATTTTTTAAAAATTATTAAATTGTTAAAAAAAATATTTAAAAACATTCGATAATTATTTTTATACCATTTGTTAAACCATTTTTAATTATTTATTGAAAATATAAACAAATTTAAGATGTAGTATATATATTAATTTGAGCGAGATTTTCATACTAAAAAAAATATTTTTATTTTTTTATTCAGGTTCCTAATGAAACTTTGAACCATTGTTACAATTCTACACTTGCATTTTTTTTTTATTTTTTTACGGAGATATTGTATGTTAAATAAAAACTCATTATTGATAGTGAAGAAGATGAAAAATTATTAAGGAATTGGGGAAGAATTAATAAAAAGAAAAATAAACCTTGGGTATTCTCGGCGTCACCCTTTCTCTCCCTCTCTCGTTCGATGATGGTCATATAGCTTGCTATTTACAAATCACCCCCCAAATTAATCAAAATCCTTGCTCTTTAATTTTTTATATAACCCCTTCTATTTTCCTTGGAAAATTTTTCGTAGGGTTGAGGCTGGAAAAATTTTCCCTTGTTTTGAAGGAAAATAGGGTCACGTGACAACATCCATGGAAAAATTTTTCATAGAAAATGTGGGCAAACAAACAGCCTATTTGGCTGAAAAATGCCCTATGAAAAATCTTTCCATGTAAAATTTGGACAATCAAACGCAGCCTTAGAGAATAAAAGAAATTCTTTTTATTTCCTTGGTAGTGAATAGAATGCTTTTCAAAAGCCTCTATAGTCTTTTTTATATAACAAAAATGAAGAGTTGTAAAGATAGTAGGGCTTTTTTCCACTATAGCCATCATTGTTTTTTAAATTGTCAAAATAACCATGCACAAAATATATTCACCAAACTAACCATGAAACCATGACATCAACCCCTTTCTCATCACCCATGTGTTTTTAAAATATAAAATATTAGGTTTTGTTTTTCAAAAACACCCTTTATTTTTTAAAAAATAAATTTTTTTTTATTTTTTAAACCATTTTCTTATGTTATTATTATTAAATATTTATTATTATTTTTGTAAAAAACCAAAAGATAAAAATATTTTTTAACGGGATTTATTTTAAAATATATATTATTAAAAATATATTATTATTTTTTAAAAACACTCTATTTAAGTTGTTATTTATTAAAAGCTTTTTTAACTGCATTTATTTTAAAAATATATTATTATTATTATTATTATTATTATTATTATTATTATTATTATTATTGGTTTATACATTTTTTTATTTTTTAAGTAATTATTACTAAAAACTTATTTTTTTAAACCACATTTTTTAGAAAACAATATTATTATTATTTGAATAACTAAATATTATTATTATTATTATTAAAAATGATATGCATTGAGGCATACCATGTAATGACATGTATTGACTACACATTAAGTAGGCTTTAGATGTAGAAAGAATCTAATTCCTCTCTGGTTGTGCATGCCTACTTGACAAGAAACACCATGCGTTGATTACATACCGTGTAGGCTTCGGGATAAGAAATAATATGCATTGACTACACACCAAGTAGGTTTCGGATGTAGAAAGAATCGATTCCTCCTATAAAGTCAGGTTGTGCATGCCTACTTGATAATAAACAATATGCATTAATTACACACAAGGTAGGCTTTAACTATAACAAAAATAAGATTCCCCCTATAAAGGCGGTTGTACATGCCTATTTGGCAAGAAATGACATGCATTGATGGCACATCGGGTAGCCTTCAAATGTAGAGAGAATCCGATTACCCCTACATGATAAGAAATGACAATAACACACCAAGTATATTTCAAATATAGGGGAATCTTATTCCTCAACGAGGTAGTTAAAACTCCATGTATAAATATCTCTCCCTCCTTTTCCATCTTCATAAACTCTTAAGCTTTATTTTTCTCTTTCACAAAAGGTTAGTTGACATTTGTTAGACATACATATGATACATAGTTTATAATAATTATCTTATATGCTTTTTTTTCCCTAACTTGTCTTCTCTCACTTTGTTTTTAGGATGAGTAATACAGAGGTAGCGGGGATTGTTTATTGGGGTGGTTATTTACTAGAAACAAATGAAAGACCTTCATATTCCGGGGCTATAAAACAGAAATTGGGTTTGACACCAACCGCACTTTGAGTGCATTACAAGAAACGATTGCTCTTGCTATTAACTTCAACTTGAGCAGTAAATATATGAACATCAAGTGTAGATGGCCTATAAATCGCGATACTAGTACTATCATTAATATTGATAGCGATAGAGCAACATCATTAATGTTGAGGTTGCGTACCCCAATATTATACCTCATAAAAATATATATGTCATTTTCGGTCATTTTTCGGGATTACACGCGGTCCTCTTTCATTCACGTATAATATTGGGGTACGCAACCTTAACATTAATGATATTGCTCTATCGCTATCAATATTAATGATAGTACTAGCACCGCGATTTATAGGCCATCTACACTTGATGTTCATATAATTATTACTCAAGTTGAAGTTAATAACATGAGTAATCGTTTCTTGTAATGCACTCAAAGTGCAGTTGGTGTCAACCCCAATTGCTGTTTTATAGCCCCCGGAATATGAAGGTGTTTCATTTGTTTCTAGTAAATAACCACCCCAATAAACAATCATCGCTACCTCTGTATTACTCATCTTGAAAGCAAAGTGAGAAAAGGCAAAGGTTTAGGGAAAAAAGCATATAAAATAATTATTATGAACTATGTATCATATGTATATCTAACAAATGTCTACTAACCTTTTGTGAAAGAGAAAGCTAAAGTTTAAGAGTTTATGAAAATGGAAAAGGAGGGAGAGATATTTATACATGGAGTTTTGCCTACCTTGTGGAGGAATAAGATTTCCCCTATATTTGAAATATATTTGGTGTGTCATTGTCATTTCTTATCATGTAGGGGTAATCGGATTCTCTCTACATCCGAAGGCTACCTAATGTGCAATCAATGCGTGTCATTTCTTGCCAAGTAGGCATGCACAATCGCCTTTATAAGGGGAATCTTATTTTTGTTATAGTTGAAGCATACCCGGTGTGTAATCAATGCATGCTATTTCTTATCAAGTAGGCATGCGCAACCGTTTTATAGGAGGAATCGGATTCTTTCTACATCCGAAACCTACTTGGTGTGTAGTCAATGCATGTTATTTCTTATCCTGAAGCCTACCCGGTGTGTAATTAATGCATGGTGTTTCTTCTCAAGTAGGCATGCACAACCAACTTTTATAGAAGGAATCAAATTATTTCTACATCTCGAAGCCTACTTAATGTGCGTCAATGCATGTCATTACGTGGTGTGCCTCAATGCATATCATTTTTAATAATAATAATAATATTTAGTTATCCAAATAATAATAATATTTTTTTCTAAAAAGCGTGGTTTAAAAAATTAAGTTTTTAATAATAATTACTTAAAAATAAAAAAATGTATAAACCAATAATAATAATAATAATAATAATAATAATAATAATAATAATAATAATATTAATATTAATAATAATATGTTTTTAAAATAAATGAAGTTAAAAAAAGCTTTTAATAAATAACAACTTAAATAGTGTTTTTAAAAAATAACAATATATTTTTAAAATAATATATCTTTTAAAATAAATCCCGTTAAAAATATTTTTATTTTTTAGGTTTTTTATAAAAAAATAATAAATATTTAATAATAATAACTTAAGAAAATGGTTTAAAAAATAAAAATATTTTTTATCCGTATTTTTAAAAAATAAAAGGTGTTTTTGAAAAAAGACCTAATATTTTATATTTTAAAAACACATGGGTGATAAGATAGAGGTTGATGTGATGGTTTCATGGTTAGCTTGGGGAATATATTTTGTGTATGGTTATTTTAACAATTTAGAAAAAAAAGGATGGCTATAGTGGAAAAAAGAACAAGATAGTATCTTAATCAATTATAGATCTTTAATTCCATAAATTTGGTAAAAATTATGATATCAATTTTGTGAATTGAGAAAATGAGATTTTAATTTCGACAAATGTAAACGTCAATAAAATCTTGTATTTATAATCATCCTTTCTGGATATCTATAGTTAGTGGTGGATTAAAAAAATTACACCTATGAGGGCAAACTTTTATATAAAGATGCAAGTGGGGCAGGGAATCCCCGTTCCCCGCGGGGCGGGGATTCCCCGAAACATCCCCCCCCTCCCGCGGGGCGGGGAGCAGGGAAAAGTTCCTCCCCGCCTAGCGGGGGCAGGGGCGGGGGCGGGGAATGCTCTCCCCGCCCCGCGGGGATTCCCCATTTCCCAACAAAAAAAATATTATATATTTTTAGTGTATTTATTAAAATTTATTTCAACATTAATTTAATATAATATTATATATATAATCAATAAATATTGATTTGTTAATATTTTTAGTTAATAATAAGTTTTAGTAAATATAACTTTCCTATTTAATAGAAACTTAATTTAAAATAACTTATTATATATTTACAATTTTGTTTATTATTGACGGAGTTATCATGTCAAGATGCTAGTGGTAGTGAAATCAGATTCTCAATATAAATGATTTGGAGGAAAAAAAAAATTGATGGAAGCATGAAATTATTGTGCTAGTTTTGCATTATCAATTTTATTAATGGATTTGTAAGTTTAATTTAATTTTAAACTTTATGTTATTTGTATTACTTAATTTGTATTTTAAATTCTTAATGTTGTTGTTTAATCATACATTATACTATGACTTGTTAGGAAAAATATTTTGTGTGAATTTTTATTTTGTATATGATATGCATGTTATAAAAAAAAACTTTGAGTTAATGTTTTAGGTGGGGCGTGGATCCCCACGGGGAGTGAGTGGGGGGATTTTTTCCCCGCGGGGAAATTTCAACCGGGGAATCCCCGTCTCGTGGAGAGCGGGGATGGGGACGGGGATCGCATTCCCCGCCCGGCCCCGCCCCATTTCCATTCTTACTTTTATAGTCATCGTCCAATATAGAATTTTTTTTATTGTTAAGTTTCAATTATATTTATGATTTGAAATATAAATAAATTTAAAGTTCAAATTTCTAACATTGATAATTGCATATATAGTTTCACATAAACTAATAAATAAATAAATAAACTATTAATTGCAAAAAAACCCCCTAAGTTTGCAATATTGCTAAGAACACCCTCTTAATTTTGACATCCCTAAAAACCCCTTTCTTTTAAACACAATGTTTTCCAAACACTCAAAGCATGTAACGGTGGTTAACGGAGTTATTTTTGAATTTTATGGACGAAATAACCCCTTGCTTGAATGGGAAGTCGTGGCACTGTAATCATTTCGCCGCCTGAGAGGAAGTGGGGGGTTTTTCTTAGGGTAATCCTAAGAGACGACCTTTACTGGAGCCATATACGTTTTCTTTCTCGACTGCGCCTCTTCAGCTTTTCCCTTTCCGAAGTTCTCTCTTCTTGGACATCCTCTATAACTTCAGTCCTTGAGCTTCTGAATCACTCGTGCCCAAGTATTCGGCATTTGATTAGTTTGTAGTCTAAGTATTGAAGAAGTTGTGATTATGGTTTTATTTGAACTACTCTGTTACACAGAGATATTTGTCGGTTTTGTTTTGTGGTTCTGTTTTTATTGGAAAATACTGAAGTCTGCGGGGGGATTTATCGGCTGGGGTTTTGTTAGTCTGCAGAGAGATTTCTCGGCTAGGGGTTTGTTTTGTTTTATATTTTCGGCTGTGTACACGAAATAGTTTTTTGATTGTTATGATTTGTTTAATGTTTATAATGTACGTTTCCCCTTTCATTTGATATGGTTGAAGTTTGTAAAATGAGGTTTCCGTGTAAGAAATGAGTCTTTGTTTAAAACCCTTTGTCCCCGTTTAAATTTTGTGGTTTCTGTTTAAGAAACTGGGTCTCTGTTTAACAAGTGATATCTCTGTTTAAGAATTGAGTTTTCCGTTTAAAAACTTATATCTCTATTTAAGAACTGAGGTTTCTGTTTAACAAGTGTTGTTATTATGGCGGTAAACCTAGTTAATGGGCGATGCTACTTGACACCGGTAGTGGAGACCTTGGCCGAATTGAAAGTTCACATGACCCCTCGATACTGGGAGATCATCCGAAGGATACCGTTTGCAGCATTCACTGAGGTCGAAGCTGTATTCCAAGAGAGGGCCCTTCTTGATTCTCTTTTGCAGATGTACGATGGCCGCACTAATAAATTCAGGATTGGGGTGAGCCTGCTGAGTTTCAGGCCCAATGATGTGGCTCTCATTCTGGGTCTGCGTTGCGATGGAGACATAGTTCTATTTAAGAAGAAGAAAAGACGATCAGCTTTCGAAGAGAGATATTTATCAAAAAGCTACGAGAGCATAGTGACTCTATCATGACCACTCTTCAGCAGCTTGTTGGACAGAGGGGCGAAGAGGAAAATTTTGTGAAACTCTTGTTGGTGTATCTCATGGGTACCATCCTCTTCCCAAATACCTCATGCTCGGTTCCTAATTGGATTGTCAATTATGTCAATGATCGACTTGGCATTGGGCGATACGCATGGGCGCAGGCAATGTACAAATGGCTTATGGAGGATGTTCCACAAGCTACAGCTCGATTGCAAGCTAGATGCGCTGGAGAGAAGACAAATATGGGGTATATTAAGGGTTGCTCGGTCGCACTGAACATCTGGTTTTACGAGCTGACCAGAACTGAAAAAAAAGTCCGTTTCGGCAAGACCCTAAGGATGCTATGCTACAGTGAAAATACTTACCTGAAGCAAGCGACGATAGAAACCAGTTGGTCATCTCTCGAAGGAAAAGACGTAATAAATCATGAACAATGTGTTTAAAAGTAGTAGTTAATGTTTAAATATAGGCTTTAACGTTTAAGAATTGTAGTTTGTGTTTAACTGTTGTCTTTATTGTTTAAAAGTTTTATTTTCTGTTTAAATATGTGTGATACTGTTTAAGTATATAAGTGAAATGTTTAACTACATTTGTTATTGTTTAAATTGAATGATTTCGCTGAGATTATTCTGTTTACGTATGTTAGTTTCCTGAGCTGGTCCCGGCGAATGCTGGCGAGGAAATATTTGTTCAGGCCAACCGGCGGGGGGATACTATTGCTCCGGAACCACTTGCTCGAAGGCAAGATGAGAGGCTAACCTCTTCCGTGAGCGCTCGATGACGCCGTTCCCCTATTTCCAACCCAACGCGTGCACGCAATCCTCGGAGTCGGCTAAGCCCTCCCCTATCCCACTCGACGGCAACACCCCATCCCCCCTCCCCCGACCACGACAACGACAGCCCCCCTGATCGCCATATCCCCCCGACGACAGTAGGCGATGATCTCACTGCAACTCTTCTGCAGGCGTGCCAGATATTGATCACCGAGTTCCCTCGGCTTGTCGCTCGGGTTGAGGCATTGAAAGGACGGTCACAATCGACTGCGCCATCCGTCCAAACAAATAAAGTACCCGAGATGGAGGCGTCGGAATTTGATGACTATGACTTCATCGGGATAGCCATTCCAAGGCTGCCACGTTTAAAGAGGCTTGCAAAAAAGACGAAAACAATAATGCCCTCTCGTCCACCACCGGATGACGATGAAACAAGCAGCACCATCGGCGGCCGATGCTTGTTGTTGAGTCCCGGTGACGTTGATGACGTACTCCATCATGGTGGAGAAGATCGTTGATGCGGTTGGCATTGGTGCGGTTAAGGAAGTCAATGAAATCTCCGTCACGGTAGAACCGGCGCCTGACAATGCCGCATCGAAGGTGGTAGCCACAATCCCTGAAAAACAAGAACCAGCTGAGGGTATGTCTCCCCTTGATGCTATTGCCATGGCCGTGGTTTAGAAGATCGTTGACTCTGTTGTCAACAAAATCCTGCTCACGGAGGAACCGGCGACCGACAGTGCCGCATCCAATGTAGGCGCAATCCCACAACAAGCAAGAAGCATCTAAAGATAATCCCAAAAAAGCGGTTGACGAGGGGCAAGGGAACGTCACTCGAAAACGCAACGAAAGCTATGATCCTTGCCAACCAAAGAATATGAAGAAATTCAAAAAAACTTTAATCCGAAGAAGAAAAAATACCCCGGACAATCGCGCAGAAGTTGATAAGGATATTCCTCAATTGCTCTATGTACATGTAAGTATGAAATTTGTATGTTGTTGTTTACATATATATGTTCCCATTTAAGTTATGTCGTTTCCGTTTAAATATGAGCTTTATCATTTAAAATAATGTTTTACCGTTTAACTTTGTTAGTTACTATTTAAACATTCACATTATCGTTTAAAGATATATATTTTCTACTTAAGATTTTGTGTTATTGTTTAATTATATACGTTGTCGTTTAACTGCAAGACTGTCGTGTGGAGGAATGACTATGTTAGCACCACACGGACAACCTTTTCACACTGCTTGACGGGAAGGAGATAGTCACAGATGATGTGATGGATGCCTTTGTGTGCATAATACAAAAGTCGCTGACCAAAGTACAACATCCTTGTATGAAACGCGCCTCCATCACACGACCACTGGCACTATTTATGTCAAAGCAGAAAGACGTACATGACACCACTTTTGCTATGGTTGGAGATGCTGCGCGCACCCTGCATGATGTTGATATTTCCATCCTCCCCATAATCATGAATGACTACTTCCATGTCGTGGTCCTCGACAATAACAAACAAGAATACAGGCATTATACTTCATGCCAAAGTGAAGAGTACGATAAAGACACGGCTAAAATGGTAAGTTCTTTGACAAATAGATTTTGATTTAAAGAGTTTCATGAATAATCTCTATTCTAATCTGAAATTGTATACGTCGCCAGTGGAGGCTATTCGACTTTTGTGTCGATCTGGAGTTTGGCATCACAGTGAGCATAAAGTACCCACTTGTTCGCGATAATGAAACCCCACGACAAAAAAAACGGAGTGTCGACTGCGCTATCTACGTCATGCGGTTTATCGAGCAATTACTCGACGGTGAAAAGCTACGGATACCACAAACGGGCGTCCCTTATCTGAGATTAAAGTATGCTGCTCGCATACTTATGGAAGGAGCGCAGCCGGTATCACTGACAAAGGGGGGTCTTTAACTGCGGGGAAATAGAATTCTTTATCAATGACATTCTTTGTTTTCAAATGTAAAACAGTTTTTTCTTTATTATTTTAAATTTAATTCTTTCTTTGCCAATGACATGGCAGATTTTTCAATGTAAATTTATTATTGTTCGTTTAACGTCTGTATTTTTTTATACTTCATTTTCTTTGCTTAACTTTCACTTGTAACGTTTAAAATGATGTACTCTCGGTTTAAACGATGATGTCGCTATTTAAATATTTGTGTTACCCTTTAATAATAAGCGTCTCCGTTTAACATTTATTGTCTATGTTTAAATATCAACGAATGCCTAAATGAAGTAATCTTTGTTTAAAATACAATGTCTCTATTTAAATATATGTATTACCGTTTAATATTAAAAGTCTCCCATTTAACATTCAGTGTCTACGTTTAAATATCAAAGAATGACCATGAAATTAGATTCTCTATTAAACGATGTTGCAGAATTTTAATAAAGTTGCAACAGAGATTGCAGAATTTTTAAACAAACTTAACAAACTAATACCCATCAGGCTTTTTATTTTCAAAAAGAAAACAAAGTGAACAAAAATTGTCACTCTGCCCTTTTTTTCTCCTTCAAAGCTTGGAGCAGCGTTTGTACATGTGCCTTTCGATTTAAAATTCCATCAAGTTTTGCAGCAAACAACACTTCTTTTGCTGTTAGTTCATGGACTAAGTCTTCCAAAAACCACTCCAACTCTTCATCGCTCGAGTAATATCGGCTGCATGAAGGCCCTGCAATGGAGACTTCAAGGTTTTAGAAGAATCAAATATTTTTTAAACATTCATAGAGAAATTTTATACTGAAGGGTTACCCTAATTAAGTTTTGTCGTTATTAATTTAAATTCATTTCATTCTTTTACAATGACATGCAGATTTTTCAATGTAAATTTACTAGTGTTCGTTTAATGTCTGTATCTTTTATACTTGACTTTCTTTGGTTAACTTTCAATTGTAATGTTTAAATATCAGTGTTACTGTTTAAAATGAAGAAGGGTTTGTTTAAAATACGATGTCTCTGTTTAAATATATGCGTTACTTGTTAAGAATAACAGTTCAGGTTTAATATTCAATGTCTATGTTTAAATATCAAAGAATGAGAATGAAATTTGATTTTCTCTGTTTAACATTCAGTGCCTGCGTTATAATGCCTAGTTGGCGGCAGTTTCATTGCAAGATCTACGATTGTGACTGGCCGCGTGGCATCGGCTGCAATGTAACTCGCAGCACCTCGACGCTTGCGACTCGATCCTCTTTCGTTTAGGACGCCCGAGGTTGCCTTCTTGTCATAGGCGGTCGCAAACGCAGTCGCGATTTTCGTCCGTAGGCTTATCATTGTCGGGTATGGGGAATATAGCCTCCGTATACGCCAGCTTGTAATTGTCGACGGTGAAGTAGCCACTAATAAAATGATGAACGTTGGTGTCTGTCTGCATTATTGCAGCGCAAGCTTGTTTGCACGGGATACCATAAACTTGCCATCTGCGACATAAGCAAGTTCTATTAGCAAGATCTACAGAGCTGCTGCACTGGTCAATCACTTCATAAAGATCATCGACACAACGACCAACATGAAGATTTCGGCTTTCCTCAACAAGTATCTCTACCTTCAAATGTATGTCCGGGCATAAGTAGGCCTCCCATTTGTTCGCTTACTCACGGCGATTGTATAACATGCGCATCAACTTGAACCTGTACAATGAAGAACACAAATCTTAAACAAGATTAAGTAAAGACATTGATATTTAAACGGAAACACATCGGCTTAAACAGTAGGATAAGAAATTAAACGAAGATCTAGAACTTTAAATACAGTCAATGATATTTGAACATTACGGGAGAAAGTTAAAGGATAAGGGCAACTCTTAAGCGTTAAATAAAGTCAACATTCGAATACCTTATGGAGTTGACCATTTTTGTCACTGGTAAATGCCGAGCTTCTTTGATCCACGCATTGAACGACTCGGAGACATTTGAATACATCCTCCCCAGCGTTCACCTTTGAATAGATAATTCGACCAATGTGACATGTCCGACTTATGAATCAACCACTGATAGGCTTCGGGTGATGTGGCCTGCGGTTCATTGATGGTATCATCGAATTCTTTAGCCGTGGATGCCCACGCAATACGAAAGTATATGGACCAGCACTCCTCCCTCAATGCCTTCCCAAGTTTGACATTGGCTTTCATAAAATTAGCCTCCAAGTGTCGAAGGCAGTGTGCATGTGGGGATGAAGAGAAGACTCTCGCAATAGCGTTCACAAGACCCTTTGACCTGTCTGACACGAATGTAATTATCTCTTGATAATCTCCTTCATCATATAAAGCATCACCTAACTTGGAAATGAACCAAGTCCAATTGGCATCGGTCTCATTGTCGACAACATCAAAGGCGACGCGGAAAAAAACCATTGTTCCTATCTTTGCTTGTGGCACCCAATAGAGTACCCCCGATACTTTCCAAGGAGGTGGGTACCATCGAGAAATAGCAGCGGCCTGCATGATCTCTTGAATCCCACAATGCACGCGCTGAAGGAAAAGAAGACACGTTTAAAACACTCACCATCTTTTTCCACAAACGCAATGCTGCCGGGGTTCGTCTCAACCACCTTATCCACGTACCATAGCAACAAATCGTAGCTAGAGATTCGCTGCTGTCGAGGATCACCCGGGCATGTTCTTTTCCCAACCAAGCCTGCTTGTATGGAATGTGGACACCATGTTCTCGCAACATGTCCTTCTGAATGTCGATGACCTTCTACAAGGGCCAGTCCTTGAGCTTCTGAATTACTTGTACGCTTACCCATTTTTTGGACGCTTTCGGATGTGACGCCGATCCAATTCCACCACCGCAAGTTTGTGACACTTGCATTGTCTTGATTCTGAAAGTATTTTTATTATATTCCTTTTATGCATGAGTGCGCCATTGACAACCATAGGCAACGCATTCCACATTCACTTGGTGCTTTTCGTTCTTTAGAAATTTGAAGTCAAAATTCCGTTTGATAGAAAAATTTTAAAGTGCGTCTCTGAAGTGTTCAACGCCTTGAAAACGTTGTCCGACATCCAACGACAACACTTCAGATTGATCTGACGAGGAAGGAAGGCATGTGATAAGTGCTTGATTATATATATTTTATAATATCAGTTTACATGCATTGAGCATCACTTTTATCAGTTTTTAGCATTAACAAGGTGTGTTTTGTGTTCTTTTGTGCAAACAGGTCTTTGGAGACATGACGTACAGGAAGAAGCAAAGATAGGGTGTGATGACACGTTTCAAGGCCACAATTAGAAGCTGTGTTCATATGCATGGGGGTGTTGCCAACTTTCGGAGGAATACAATTCATTACACAAACCGAAAGGGCACAAAGGCAGTAGTACGTCCATGTCCCAGCTTCCGTACAAAACAGAAGAAGGTTCTTGAGAATTTCAAAGCATAGAAAGCCACACACCCTACCACACGAGCGTGTGCCCGACTGTGTGGACTCCAAGGAAGACTTCGGGGGGGAAATCACTGTAGCATTTACTGTAGCAAAAGTATTGCAGAAGTTTACTGTAGCAGCACTATAGCAAAGTACAGCACACGCTCGTGTGGATGCCCGCGTAAAGCCCCGAATTCAAATTATAAAAGCCGCCTTGTGATAATTTTTAGGTATCTTTTTCGGCCACTTTCGAGAGACAAGGCGGCTAGGGCTTGGAAGGAGTTCTTTGCGGCTTTGGGAAGCTTTCCTCACCAACTTGGATCGATTCCTCCTCCGTCATAGCATCAAGGAAGCCATCGGCGACCTAGCTTTGGAGTGGATTCAATCCAGACGTGGAAACTACCCATCAAGACCGTCATCACGGATTTAGGAGGGTTATTTTTTATGTCTTTGGAACTTATTTCTCAATTCATTATTTTTTTTGTGACTCGCTCCATGGAGAGCTAAACCCCTAGAGGGTATTCGGACATGTAAACCCTAGGATTCTTATTTTCATTAGATTTACATTGTGTTTCTATTCGAATTTATCAGTTTGAGTTTTACTCTTGAGTTCTTAATGCTTGTTTGTGCTTTTGATTTCATTATTAATTGCCTTGCATGTTTTATTCAATCTAGTGAAGAGAGAGATCACCGCTAGGTTTAGAATTACCAAGAGTAAAGAGGGTTGAGAGGGTGAGCCGTGAGATAGCGGAGTGTCCCCTTTCCCTTCCGACAGATATTTCCTATCTCCATATTCCCTAAGTGTCAAGCAACCATATGTGGTGTGAGGCGTTGAGAGAATTCTCCACCGGGACCTCGTAGGGGGTTAGGGATCTTTCACCTGGAGGCAGGGGTTAGATCTACTTTTAGGAATTGGTTATATCTTTGGGATCCCTAGAGTTTTAAGCAGTCATATGTGGTGTGAGGCGTCGAGAGAATTCTCCGCCGGGACCTCGTAGGGGACTAGTTATCGGCGACCTGGAGGGAGGGGCCGTTATACCTTAGGATACCCACGACTCATTGTTTTCGTTTAGAAACACTTGTAATCTACATCCAACACCCGAATCCTAAGGGGAGCATTGTCCGGATACCTCACTTTTATTGATTGAGAACTCTTTCCTTTTTATTCCCTACGCACTTGTAGTGACACTCTTAGTTTTGGCCATTAGATCATCACACACTACACTCATTAGGCGAGATAACAAAAGAGGGGCTATTACTAGTACTTCTGTTCCCTGTGGTTCGACAACCCGACCCTTTGGGTCCACTTTTATTACTTGACGACCCGTGCACTTGCGGTAACGCAAGGGGTTGACACACATCACCCTGTTGTGTTGTTGCAGAGACGCATCAGCATGCCACACCGTCAGGGTCGCCATGAGGTGGAATAGAAGTGCTCCTAGAATCCGAATTCCTGCCAACACTTTAGTTCAAACGAAAACGATCAAGATTTTAAGTAGAAACACAAACTTTTTAAACGATAACTATAAACTTTAAATGTTAAAAACAATATTAAAACAGAAACTTAATAATTTAAATGGAGAAAACATATTTTAAACGGGAAATTTATCTAGTTAAACGAGAGAATGGGATAATTAAACAATAACTTGATCTAGTTAAACAGATAATAGGATAATTAAACAATAATTAACATATACAACTAGATAAACATAAAAGGAAGAACCTTACAACGACAAGAACTCGTTTTTAGTAGGATACGATGGTACATCATCTATCTCAACAACAAGATCGACTACACTGCATTTGAAGATGGAGTACACGTGACACATGCGCTGGAAGTTAACCTCATTTTCTATTGAACAAACCGTTTTATGTCCATCGGGTGTGATAAACTTCACCCTCACACAGGAAATATCAAGACCCCATCGCTCACATATCTCAGCTAACACTGACTCCCAAGAAGTCAGCGCCGTGAACATTAGCACTCGTCCTTCCCCGTTGTATCTAGCAATAGCACAAAAACTCTCCATAATAGCCCTGCAATTTTATAAATTGTTACTCACTCCCACAGAATGATCAAAGTGAGAGCAACGAAGAAATTCTCACCTTATCGGGAAACAAAGCAGAACTCAAATCGAACAAACCAAATGAGACGAAGAAGAAGAAGAAGTAATTCGCCCGCTCCTGGTGTCTTTGACAAAAAGCAACCGGGAAGGGAAAAAAAACTCACGGTTGTATGCATAAAGGTCGGACATGGTGTGATCGGGTGGGTTTTTTCCCACCATTTCCAAGGGCAAAAATAGAATTTCATAACAATGATCCATTTGAAGTGACCGATAAGGGGTAGAAGGGAAGTAAATTATAACGGAATGACTATCCGGGGTGTGCAAAAGTTGGATGAGGTTTTTAAAAAGTTTTGAAAATCTCGAGGGATAAACAGTAATTTTTCCATAAATAAAATATAAATACTACTCACCTCTTTGAACAAGTTAGCTAATTTAAATTGTCATCTTCTTTCTTTCACATCACAAAAATTGTTAATACTTAAATCATTATCAAAGATTTGTGCAATTTCTGTTTCAATATATGTAATCTAAAAACTCTACCAAGTAATCATGTTCCATTTTATTTTGAAGCTTTATTTTCACAATCTTTATAGTAAAAAATACACTCTCAAAAGCAGTTGTTGAAATAGGAAGACTCAACATGAGTTGATTTAACTTATCAACAAGTGGGTAAATGATTCACTTTTTTGTTTTTGTCAATTCTTGACGTAATTCATAAATTACAGATAAATTTTGCAAAGCTTAATGGCAATGTATATCAAGCTCAAAGTATTTTAATTGATATTTCAAATGCAATTTATTTTCCTCTGCAAAGTCTTCAGTATAAAATCTCTTTGCAAGCTTACAAATATCATGAATATTGAATGATTTGTAGTCATCGAGGATCTAAGGTCAAGAAGGCATAAACAGTTCTACCATATCTTCTATAAATTTTACTTTCAATTCTTATAATTGAGAATTAGCATAAAATATATCAACACAAAAGTGGTATTTCATTGTAATTGGATCCTTTCGAAAACAATATTGACCTCAACTTGAGGTATAAGGGGCACCCATATTAGGAGCTTGTATTCCTTGTTTCTTGCAAAAGGATTTTCATTTTTCAAACAAAAGATTCCATCCATCTTTTAATTTTTTGAATCGATATTTTTGTTGTAAAGATAAGATTGCATGGTTTTATAATATCTTGAGACTTGCATTGAAAAGCTTGACAAAGATCATGAATAACTTCCATGATATAAATCATAAGGTGCAAAATCAACACAAATCCAAACAATGTGATTGCATCATAAGCTTCCATCACATATCCACTTTGAGTATAAGGTTCTACCTTAGAAAGTATGTTTTTTAAAACTATATTAGTAGCTTCAAATATAATCCTCAAACTTTGAAGAGAGCTCTGAGAATTCCATCTAGTATCTCCAGCTTGTTTTAAGGTGTCTATTTGTCCAAACCTTTTATAGTTCAGCTCATCAATGGATTCTAGTTGCTTAACTAGCATATAACTAATAATGTATTTTGCAAGAAGAACCAACTATGTTGACAACAGTCGTTGACTTTAGAAAAGAAATAGATTGGAATGGCCTCCCCAGATGTTGCTATTGAAGTCAATTAGAGATAATAAGCAAAATAGTGCACGTAATAAGCATATGGACACTCATTAGAGACAAGAGCTTGTAACCCAAACAATTCTCCACTCTTTACTAGCCCCATCATATATCTCACCAAGAATATCTTGTACATTAAGATTGTGTCAAAGAAAAACACTAATATTTCTTCTTTAAAGTTAGTGAGGTAGTGTCAAAAACATGAACTAGATAAAAAAACATTTTTCTTCACAAATCCAGCTTTATTCATTAATCTCAAGAGAATGGTCATTTGTTCTCGTTTAGATTCATCTCTTTCTTAGTTAACAATAATGCAGGTTTTGCACACTAATTTTCACATTAATGACACATCTTATTTTGTTTGCAAAAATCTGCAATGTCTTTTTTTTGGCACAATGCAAGGTGTAAGATGTATTCTGGGGAAGATTATTGATTGAAACCACAAACACATGAATCTTTAAAGTAGTAGTAAAAGATATCATTCCCATGAGAATTTCATTGTAGACTACTAACTTTAACTTAGGTTATCTAGAAGAATACCTATGGAAAGACCAAAGAAAACTAAATAAAGTGAAAATTAAATTAAAGAACTAGGGAACAATGACTTAGAATGGTTAATTCGGATTCAATTGCTTCTAGGATTAGGGTTCCCCTCAATGATGGGTAGAAGAATTCTTAAAAACTTCTCATCAGGTTTAATTATTCTAACTCCTACATTTGTCGTAATATATCTAATTAAATCCTTTGAGTTTTATGATACCCAATTACACTAAGAAAAAACAAATCCTAACTAGGGTTTCAGGTTCAACTTTAACGTTTGAAACAACTTAATTAGTTCACTTTCTAGTCCTTTTGGTGTCTAAACTCATGCAAATATGGGATCAAACACATTCACAAGCATTAAGAACCATAAAATTTAATAAAACAATTGAACATTAATAAGAGAATAAAAGTTAAATACATCATCTAATATATCACCATGGAGCTAGTTTCAATCCTAGAATAAAATAAAATATACTCACTCATATTTGATTTAAAAGCCATAAGGTTCAATTTAAATATAGTTCTAAGCATGAAATAAATCATGAGATAAGTAGAAAGAAGAAAGTCTTGATCCTCCACTTGTGATGTTCTTGTAGATTGACGAATCTCTTCTTGATCTTCATTTTCTCCTTCTTTTGACTGTGTGCAGATGATGGAGAAGTAGAATCCTAGCCTCCTTGCCCAAAGATGCTTCAAAGAATCACTTGACTGCCCTTTTTACAGAGAGAATGAGTTAAAGTTTGTCCAGCAAGGGAGAGGAGATTGCCTTGCTTAGTCCCAGGTGAGGATTAAGTTAAGAACTAATGGAGAGGGGGATGACTGGGAGAGTGTGTGTGTGTTTCACTAATGTTGTTTCATGCACTTTGGTGCTGGTCAACACTCCTTTCAAATACCAACCACACTTTACTGCTTTTCATAGATAAAAACCATACATATATATAACCAGAACATACATACTTATCATGATAGTAACGTGAACAGTACTCTATTAGTACTGTACTAAGTTAACCAAAAACTTTCTCTTCGAGATACTGATCCATCATAGCAGTAAGGGTTACTGAATATAAGCTTGATTCGGTGGAGTCTTCTTATCATGTCGGCTTATCATCACACTCCCTGCTACCTTGCCTTCAAGCCTCAATCATCATTAGTCCAACATATCCTCCCCTTGATTGAGGATCACGCACTCCCGGCTGAGCTCGAACATGTAGTGCTTTTGAATGGTTAGTGGCTTAGTAAATATGTCACCCAATTGATCTTTCTTCTATTGAGTAGTTTATACCGATAACACCATCATGTATCAACTTCCGAATGAAGTGGAATTTCACGTCAATATGTTTGGTTCTCCCGTGATTCACCGGATCTTTTGCAATCGCAATTGCAGATTTATTATCACACCAAAGTTCAGTGGCTCCACTGCATTTCAACCCACAATCCTCCAATAACTTTCGCAGCCACAGGCATTTACATGCTGCTGCTGAAGCTGCAATGTATTCGGCTTCAGTTGTTGATAAGGCTATCACTTCTTGCTTCTTGGAGATCCATGTTATTGCAGCTGATCCCCAGTTAAACAGAGCACCCGTTGTGCTTCTTCTATCTTCCATACTACCAGCCCAGTCACTGTCACTATAACATTTTAATTCACTGCCTTCTTTGTACTTGTACCAAATCCCATAGTTTGTTGTTCCTGCTAAGTACCGCAGGACCCTCTTACCAACACCTGCATGAGCTCGAGTTGGTTGATTCATGAATCTTGACAATACTCCCACAGCAAAAGCTAAGTCTGGTCGACTATGTGTTAAATACATTAACTGCCCCACTAGACTCCTATATTTCTGAACATCAGCATTTCCAATTCCATCCTGTGCACAGAGTTTTTCATTTGTGCACATCGGTGTTGGAGCTGGTTTGCAACTTTGCATGTTGAATTTCTTCAAGAGATCATGCGCATACTTCCTTTGGCTCACAAAGATACCTTGGTCATCTTGTATTACCTCCAAGCCTAAGAAGAAACTCATTAACCCGAGATCTGTCATGTTGAACCTTTTATGCATCTCAGTCTTAAATTCAACGATCAACTTTGTTGACGAACTTAAATATAGGATATCATCAACATAAATACATATTAGAAGGATGTCACCTCTGCTGTCGAGCTTCCTATAAAGAGTATGCTCTGTTTCACTCCTTTGAAATCCTTGAGCTAAGAGATAAGAGTCAATTTTTGTATACCATGCGCGTGGAGCTTGCTTCAATCCGTATAAGGCCTTTCTCAGTTTGTACACCTTGTCCAACTCCCTTTCTACTTCAAAGCCTCTGGGCTGATCCACATATACATCTTCGTTTAACTCTCCGTTTAGGAAGGCTGACTTGATATCTAGGTGATACAAGGGCCACCTCTTTTGAGCTGCTAATGCAAATAGAAATCTGATTGTCTCCATACGAGCTACAGGTGCAAACACATCTTCAACATCAACACCCACTTGTTGTGAGTATCCCTTGGTTTCATAACGGGATAGATTGGAAGAGCCCTTGGTTTCATCAAGTGCTTAGGTTTTCCTCAAGTGCAGATTTGGTCCTCAAGTTAAAGCCTGTGAAGAAGTGCAGATCTTAATCTCTTCAACTCCTATCTAACTTGCTATGGCTGGAGGTATGTGATCCCGCTTCCGCTATAATCAATTATATAATTAATACAACATATTAGATATTGTACTCTGATTTTGGTATACGACAGATTTGGATGTTTAAATATTGTATACCGTACTCTGAACTTTGGATTTCTAACATGTTGTTTTGTGTCTTTTAGGCAAAGAGGCAAAAGTATTTTAGTCTCTTGTCCAATCCTTAACCTCTTTTAACTTCTTTTCCTCTCCCTTTCGTCCCCAACTTCATCTCTTCTTCACAAACCCGTGATCTCCTCCATTTGCCCTCTTGTTCCAAGACTCATTCCTTCGCTTTTTTTTCCTTCTTCTTAGAGCTAGAAAGATGTGGCCTTTTTCTCATGTTCCTCTTGTTGTTTATCTCCATGCTTTTCATTCCTTGACGATGAACCTAGTGTTTGTGCTCAATGGGCATGGATGAGCTTTATTGTTGCCTTATTTTTTTTATGTAAGATGGTAGGAGTATCGATAAAAGTTATGTCATCCCATTTTCTCCAACCTCGATGAAACTATGAACTTTCTCTTGCTTGTATTCGAGAGTGACTCGAAGCACCAAAAAAAAATCCCCTTAAATACCTTTCTTTTCTTAGCTTTGGAGGACTTACCCTGCATTGAAACTCTATGGGACTGGTTGGACCCAAGCCTCTAGTAGCCTTGCATAGCATATAGACCTAGGGCATTCTTTCATGAATTTTGTTTCATGCATTCCTTCTTTGTTTGTTAAGTTCTCTAAGTGGTGTTTTGATTGGTTTTGGTTGGTGAGGCTTTCGCTAAGAACAAAGACCCGGTAGGGGAGTAGTTTTGTTGTGGAATCTTGGTTCCCCAAGTTTGTGAGTGGATTATGATAAGTTGAATAATTCTATTAGGGCTAAAATGAATTTCACTAACTAGTTGACATGTTTTTTTCATGTTTTTTGTATTGAACCTTCGAGATATTTCATATGTTGTTTTCGCTCCTCCCATGGAACCTAATGTTTTTTATTTTGTGATAAAGACTTTGGTATGTTAATTTTGCTAATGATCTATATGCTTAAGCATGTGTATGTATGTCCTGTTTGCAAGATATACATTCTTGGACACCTATGACCTAGGCATTCTATTCTTAGGAGCATGCCCTTGAATGCCTAGGAGGATATATGTATAAAGGCATTTCATTTGTATTATATATTTTTATTATTAATAATAGGCATTTATTTTCATATCATAATTTTATTTTTTTTTTCTTCCACATGCTTTTAAGCTTGTTTCCATATAATTTTGTGATATTTTCTAATAGAACAAGGGAAAATTGTTTCATTACATGAATAGAATTATTTCCTTGAATGTTGTTACTATAAATGTTTAAATCATGACTTTTGTCCTTAGGCACTCTATTGGTGTTTAACCCCTACTTTATTGTATTTTGGGCTATGACCTTGTTTTTATGAAAAGTGATGAGTGCATGAGATATATATTTTTCTATTATTAATGCAGCTTAATCGGAGTTTTGATATCGTTCTCTCCATTCTAGTGCTTCATGGGGTATTGTCAGTGAAATGTGCAGGGTAACAGGCTTTAAGATAAGGAGATAAAAACTGAGATATTTCTGAGTGAAATGAGTACAAAAGAAAAAATCTAGAGAGAAGTACAGCCTAACCATGAGCATGTTTAGAGTGTGAAAAGTGTTGGAAAAAGTATTCTAAAGAGCATAGCCATTGGCACGAGTTGGGTGCTCTACGTTATGGAAATCTCAGGAAGCCAACAGTCTGCTCATAATCATATCAGAAGCTTGCTTAAAAGAGCATAGGTGTGGACACCAATAAACATGCCAGTGCACTAGCCAAATATCCGCAGGTTAAAAACCGAAAAGTTAGAGTTTGAAGAGAATCCTGGGACAAACTGATCAACTGGCTGCTTGGGTTTAAAGGGAGAGCTTCAGTCAACTCAATAGGTGCGGATTGCAATCGTTCTTACCGCCTTGGAGCATCCCTATCAGTAGATTGTTCTTTTCAACCTTGATTCCAACATGCTCGATTGGGGAAGTTGAAGGGAGTTCATCATGTTTTATTTCTTGTATTCTGATTCGGATTATGAATGGTTGTTCTTGTAGGATCGAAAATATGCACCCTGGCATCGTGTCGGTGAAGAGACCCAGGCCATATATCGAATCACAAATTATTTACTTTATTTTATTTCATTTTATTATTTTATTTTTATTTTGTGGACTCTTTCATTCCTAATAGAGGCAAGCCTCTATTATTAATTACCCCAGATTAAAATCTTGGGAACCTCCGATTAAGGGCTTCAAGTACAAGTAAAGGGGAAAGTATTTCAAACTATAAATACACATAATGCAAATTGTAAAATTCATTATTATTTATTTATTTATTTTATTATTATTTTTCTTTATTTCATATATATATATATACACATATATGTATATTTGTATTTATTACATCAGTTATATATATATATATATCACCGCTTTGAATTTTGTATATTTTGCATCTTTGAAAGAATTTGTCTATTCCTTTGAGATGAGTGAATAACATTGTACTTTGAAATTTTATCTTTCTAACTGTGTAGAAAAGATCCGCCATGGGGTTTACTGATAGTCCTTCATCAAAGTGAAATAGTATGCCTTCAAAACCTTAGATAGGGTCCTCATCTTCATTGATGCATTTTTTTTTATTTCTTTTGTTAATATTATTTTTTTAAATGATATAGACAGATCTGCTCTCCTTCTCATTTTTTTTTTGTTTTTTTATTATTATTTTTTTAAGGCATGCAACGTACATGATATAGATATGAAAATATGTTCATGAAAACACACGCATGAGAAATCACATACAACGTGTATAGTCACTCTCATTTTTTTTATTTTATATTTTTAATTTACAGGCTGAAAACCATTTGTAGCATTAACCACTGATAAGCCACTCATATGTGCCTTTACTAGTTCCATTAAGCCGGTCTCTGCTTTGGAGATGTCACTGTACCTGCCGGCTTGATCGATCCTTCCCTCCTTCATAACCAGAATCAAGTTGGTATTTGAAAGAAACTCCACTTGATGAGTTACATATATCACTGTTTTGAACCTAAATACTCAAGTATACATTCCTTAAAAATATGGTTTCCGGTGTGAGCATCTACAGCACTGAAAGGGTCATCAAACAGATAAATATTTGTATCTCGATATAAAGCTCGAGCTATCTGCAACCTTTGCTTTTGTCCGCCACTCAAGTTGATCCCTCTCTCGCCTATGATCGTTTGATCCCCTTGAGGTAAGATTTCTAAATCCTTCTTTAATGAACTTACTTCGAGGATACGCTCATACGTCTCTCTGCTCATTTCCATACCGAAAATTATATTGCTTTCAATTGTGCCACTCTGTACCCACTGTGATTGACCAACATAAGCCACATTTCCGCACAACTTTATAGTTCCAGATTTTTTTGATATCTCACCAAACATGCAGCAGAGCAAGCTAGATTTTCCGGAACAAATAATACCACAAACTGCCACCTTCATGCTATGAGAAACTCTAAGATTCAATACTTTCAGTGTGTAGTTTGAAGATGACTGGTCCCAAGAGAAATTACCATATGATATCTCAACAGCAACATCAGAAGATCCTCTTGGAAACTTCTCAACTATATCAGGTTGCCACTCCTCGAGCGAAAGAAATGTCAATATTCTATCAACCGAAACTAGAGTCTGTGCAATCCCAATACACAAATGTTATTATTACCTCTGTATGCAAGAACTTCTTTAACCAATTCATTTCATTCTTCCTCAGCTCCAAAATCTTTGATAAGAACCTCATTTCCCAACCATACAACTTCAGAATTCTCATATTTCTCAATATTTCAGATGTTGCTTTGACTCGTTGATCCCTACACTCCATTATCTTGGCTTCGAAAACCTGCTCTAACTTGGTGAATGACAAATTCAACACCATCACCAGCACAGTGGCTACAAAAGTGACAAGTGAAGCAAGCCCCAAACTCTTGCAGAGAATCACTAGGGACAAACCAACTTGTAAAGGAATGAGACATAAGTCTATCATATATATATATATATACTGACAACCATGGAGGGATATTCCACCCTCGCATGGCATCGGCTACAAGCGATGTACGATCGGTAACAGCGGTGAGGCGGTGGCGAGCGGCGACGGGCGGTCCTTTGTATATATATATATATATATATATATATATATATATATATATATATATATATATAGCAAAAATAAAGGGAAAAAATATGAAGACCTTATTCTCCTGATTCTTCTTTTCTCTGATTCTTCTGCTTTTTTTTTATCTTCACTTTCTTCCTTTTTTTTATGATTTCTTTTAATCCCTTTTTAAAGACTCGGGGATCACAGATCCCACGGTTCAACAAAAGATATCATCAAATCTTTATCCACATCTTCTTTATTTACTTACTTTTAATTATTATTACTTCTTTTACTTATTATTTATTGATTGATGTTTTTTATTTATTTTATATATATATATATATATTGTGATGCGCACTCATGAGTAATCTTGAGATGCCTCGAGATTTGTTTTACAAGAATTTGAATATATATTTTTTATATTTTATATATTTTTTTATTTTTAGATCGCCTCGAGATCCGTGCTCTTAGCTGATCTAGGGATTTGAATATATTTTTTTAGATCAATTAGTATTTTAAAATTTATATATATATATAAATAATATCCATTTTGTTTATCTTAATATCATATCCTAATTCCATTAAAATTTTAATGCATGTAATTAAGATAAACCTATTTTGATTAGGATATTGGAAATTTTTTAAATAAACTCATTTTGATTAAAATTAGGATATCAGAAAATTTTATATAAACAGTTCTCGACTATGAAAAGCTAAACAGCTATTTGGTGCCTTGGACCAAGACTCTCTAGATGACTTCTAATTGATATATATATATATAGGGTATCAGAGTGTTTTTTGTGAATTTCCTATGGTTTATCGTGTTTGCAATTTACATTATGTGAAAGCTTTGATTACATATCTAATTGGCATGGTGACGGTTGAGAAATCCACTATGGTAGATCACACATAGGAATTAGAAGGTGAGTGCACTTCTAAAGATAGGATGTATGGTGTCAGTCTCTTCAGATAGAGTGTATAGTGTTAATCTCTCATGATTAGAGTCTAACCTAATAGTGGGATTCATAGATCTTTATGTAATGTAGGGGAATGATAGATTATGTCACAGCCCCAACCGATCAGCTGCGGCCGTGCGGCACCTGACATGCACCATAGCGACAGGTCAGCCTTTCCTTGCAAGAACAGTACATTAATCCTGTTTGCATTACAAAGTATAGCGGAAATAAGAAGAAGCGAGCAAATCCGGAATACACGTCGGAACGAGAAACACGACACAAAGAAACCCATTTTGAGAGAGAAAAACATAAAACTCTCTTAGATTGAGAAATGTTTACAACCATGGCCAAAACCAACACCAAGTGGCCTTGTCTTCTCCCAAAGACACATTTGACCCTATTACAAGAGCTACCCCAAATCCAAGGTTGATTGAGCCCCATGCCCAATACCGGCCTGGCGTGAATACCCTGACTTCACTTAGCTTGCAGTGTCCTCTGACTCGACTGTAGCTTTAACCAGCCACCCTTGGTCAGAGCGCGTAGCAGTACCGGTCACGCGCGGTAATACCGCGTGCCATCCTCGCCCTTGGCTCGGCAACGCTCCCGGCCACGTGCCTACTTGCATACGCCTGTGCAAAACCTTGTCAGATCCGGAATCAGCTCTCGGTCAACCGGCCTGATCAAGTGTCCCGCCCCGCCTAGACTTGCTAGAGATCCAACACTCTACATGATGAAGTCCTGCGACACTTGACTCTTGGTAAGGGGCGCGCCTGCCCCACTCGCTCATCGGCCACGCGCACGCCCACGGTCCGCAGCGCGCGTCTCACGGTCTCGCCCCATGATCATGCGGGGTATTTCACCCGCCCTTGGTCCCGACACAACACAGCGTGCGCCCTCGTGGCTTGGTCTATGTGATACTGTATGCCCGCTGACCAAGTGTAAGGTCATCAACCCTTACAGATTACCATATGAGATAAGGGTTGATTATCTAGACCAAACGGGTCAACGGGTCAACTACTCTGGGAATCTCCATTGTCTAAGAGTACTTTGTTGATTGCTAGTAGAGGAACCCATTGCAAGGAAGTCTAGACAGGAGTGAATCCGAGGCAACGCCTCATCCCTGATTTACCCCAAGTTTGTTATCTTCTTCTTTTTTTTTTTTAATCTTGTCAATTAGGATTAGTGAAACCTCACTTAAGTTCAACAGCTAGATTATAGAGGAGAAAGTAGTACTAGCAGAACTAGCCCTGTGGATTTGGTTACCCAACCTTCGGATAAATTATACTATTGTAGCAATCCATGCTCTTGCGGCATATACGTAAAGGGCGTTGTGATAACAATGTTTGGAAGGCGGATGGTAGCTTTAGGCCTGCTCACTCCAGTAGGGGGTCCCTATGGTGCTGCATGTAGAGGCGTCATGGTTCACCCAATATAAGATACCCTATCAGGAGACTGGGGTAGCCACACAAGTCTTAGTGGGTTACATCAATGAAACGAGAAATCTTGGCGGCTTTGGATCTGGTCGATGATATCGCTAGAGTTAGAGTGATTTTTTAAGACCCGTGTATAGATGACTTTGATTTGCTAGTATATCATACCATGTCTTCAAGAAAGGGATTGATTGTGAACTCATATTTTAAAGCATTTCTTTTAAAAGTAAAGTATATATATATATATATATATATATATATATATATATATATATATATATATATATATATATATATATATATATATAGAGGGTCACTCTCTTTTTTCACGCCCCATCCAGCAAGACCGGCACTTGACAACCGACGTGATAACCCGAGGAGAGACACCCCGGCCACTCAACCCTCGAGTCACCACAAGGCTTATCACAACCTGGACAAATACATAATAACGTACAATAATACACAGAAGAAACTACCAGACAATAATCTGAGTATAGAGTTAAAAGGAACTTACATGTCATAAATACAACAAAGGTTTCAAAAAGGTAGATAAACATATGAGCCAAGCACTAAGGATAACAATTACACTAGTGGATCCATATCCTTATACAATGCACCATGTTCAAGGAATAACGTACATGAAATAGGATTTAATGACCACTAGCTGATGAATGCACAATACCTTTGTCCGCCGCACCACCACTACTGACTACAGCCTAGAAAAAGGGAGAGATGTGAGTCACTAAAGTCACTCAGTAAATGGGTTAGCACGGTTCTAAGAAATGCACGATAATCTATGAAACGACAAAAGAACTTTTATACTAATACATGTAGCATAGAAGGTTTCAGTGTATATATGTATAAATAAAACAACTTATATAAATATATGTCTAAGAAAAACAAGTTTAGGTTTATAAAACTAATTTGCCAAAATGTAGTCTCATTAGACAACTCATAAATAGAAAGTTACAAATTCTTTAAACTCAAAATACATAATGTACATTATCAAAACCCTTTTTGTTAAGTCTAAGAAAACTCATTTTTCCACAGTATAAGGTTTCCAATTAGACCAATCGATAAGTAGTCTAGAAATCCCTCTAAACTCTAGCCGGCTAGGTTCAGAGCCTCCAAGGCCCTCATGTCCTTGACGTTAACCTATTGAGGCCGTGTGGTGACTCCAGACTCCCAATGTTCATCCAGTCAGGGCTTTACGCGCCACCTGATATGGATAGATCAAATGGGTCCACCACGCCACCTCTATAGATTGGACCAGGGGACTCTCCCACTACAGCAGGCGGGTTCCAACCCCATCACCAACAAAACATCATGAAAAGTTTCAACAATAAACATGTAAATCATTTCACAAGGTTCTTGTCAAAACAAATATTCATATCTCGATGATAAATATCATATTTAAATAAGCCAAATCAAAAAGTGTAATATCTGTAATAACTTCCATAATTCAAACCAACCCGATATAGTAACATAGCATTGATCATTTTCTTCAAATGTCAAGAGTTTTGCATAAATATACAAGCATGGAAATTCTTTTCAAACCAATTTAAATAATCCACTCATCCTAATAAACCCCAAGTTTTCATCAAACCAAGTTAAACATATATTTAGCGAGAAGTAACTCTAATTGTGCAATCAAACCCACTCCCAAACCTAGGAGAACGACTCCTTGCCTTTAGCGGAGTTTTCACCACTTACACCAACACAAGCCACAAGGGCTCACAATAACAGAAAACACAAAAGAAAGCATGAACCTCCTCATGCTACAAACCAAGAAAAACCCTAGCAACACTGGGTATGGCCTGAACTTGCCCATAAGGGTTCCAAAGAACCTTCAACCAGATTAACTCTCCAAGCAACTAAGAATGCAAGGGTTTAGCACTAAACCTCTTGGTGCTACAGTAACTTCAATTTCAAGAACAAAGGAAAGGGGTTCAACAAAGTAGAAAGTATGGATCTCTACATCCATCTCAAGATACAAAGAAGAATGAGGGAAAATAACATAAATGATTAAACAATTTCATCAATAAAGGACCAAGATTCAAGATCTAAACCTAAGGCTAGCATGCTCATTCGAAAAACATGAAACAAAAGAAAAAGAAGAAGAAAAAAAGCTTACCTTCAAAGATCTTCAACCAAAAGGAGAGGGAAAAGTCTAGGAATGACTCATTCTTCTCAATTAAAGCAATGGGAACCAAGAGGAGAGGAGGAAGAACAAGAAAAATTGAAGGAATTAGGGCTTATAATTCAGGACTTATATACCCCTAGGCCAACACCGGTGTGCAGAGTCCTGTTTGACCGCGCTTTACCCTAAAAAGAGACATCCCAACACAAGCACAGCCGTAAGCACGATCGTGTTTAACCCCGTATAATTTATAGGAAACTCGAGAGCGAGAAGGCACGGCTTCTCCGCCCCTAGCACGGCCGTGCACACCTAAGCATCGCCGGAAGCAAGGCCGTGCTTCGTCCCATGCACTTTACAAGTTGCTTGAGAACAAAATTTAAAACACCTCATGAAGTGCACGGTCAAGAACGCAGCCACAAGCACGGCGTGCTTACCTTGGGAACTGCATTTTAAATCCAAAATGACTAAAAACGCACCAACACTCAAGACACAACTGTTGTCTAAACAATTTAGACAACAACACACACTTGGAAAAACTGAAACACTACACTCTACCCGCCGTAAAGAAAATTTCATCCTCGAAATTTCATTCTTACCTTGGTTGTCAAACAAGCGAGGGTGACTCAACTTCAAAGTCACTTTGGGCTCCCAAGTCACCTCTTCTACGAAGTCACTTCTCCATAGCACTTTAACCATCGGGATCATTTTCTCGACGTAATCTTTTCTCTTGCCGATCAAGAATCTTTAACGATTGCATGGCAAAGCTCAAATCTTCTTGCAACTCGACCGGAGGAGCTTCAAGTGTGCGACGGGTCGGGTACATACTTCTTCAGCATTGAAACATGGAAGATTCTATCATGTGAATGTTGGCATTCTATGATTTCAAGATGTTTAGGAGATTATATACTCTTATTTAAGAACCTATATGTATGTAATATTTTAATTGTTATTTGAAAAGAATTTGTATGGCAATTTGTGAACCCATCTTATGGTTTGTGCGAACTATGCTACTCTACTAACTGAGTCACCATGTTCTCACCTATCTAGTTCTCTTAGTGTTAGTGATTAGGAATGGTGCCTTCGTCGTTTCTTCTACCCTCAAATCATGTGTATGCCATTTTTGTCTTTATGGTTGCATTGTATAAGGGTCAAATCCATTAGTGAACCATTGTTCAAATTTTGTTAACTCTTGTTGAGTTTTCTTGTAATCTTATTGTATTTTCTTGCCTTGTACTTCTAAATGCAACATAGATATTTGTTCAATGGATAATTACCCTTGTTTGTGCTCTTGATTAGCTTTATGTCTCCATGTTGGATATTTGGTTTTTGTATTCCTGTTGTTCGAATTCAAGGAATCCGACGCCTTGCGGTGATATAAGGTGGGAATGTGCTCGCCCCTCCTTCAGTTATCGCTGCGATTGTCAAGAGCCTTTCATGTCAATTGAGGTATGACACAATTGATCATGAACAATTGTCTTATTTTGAGCTATCTCCATGTACCATGCAAATAGTCAATTAAAAGAATTCTAAAAATTGACATTGAATGAATAAAAATAATTGTTTTTTTAATAATAATAATTGCAAAACCAAAGAATGCTACTACTTCCTAAGAATGTTACTACTTCCCCTCATTTGAAGTTTACATCATCCACAATTTAAATAAAAGGAAAAGTAGTGGAGAAAAATATGCCTCATAAAATAATGAAAACAGGGAGGAACATATTCTTAAGACAGGTGCTAGTTATACATTACTGTGATCATAGCTTCCATGTCTTGCACATGTGTTCATTTCTTGTCCTTGTCACTAAAGTTGCTCTTAGATTACACATTGATGGTGTTATTCAACTTAGATGCTTGAAAGAGATTGGTACACTTGTAATCTTAGATGGCTTCCATGTCTTACATTACCCTAATCGTGGTACACATGGGAAAGACCTTTGTTTCTTGAGAACTTGAGGATGCTATGTGAGATTCAAAATGTGGAATATGTCTTGGTGGTCTTTCAGCATTCAGTGGCTTGCTTTTAATCATGAGTTGGAAAACCCCAATTTTTTTGTCTCTGAATTGAATTCCTTTTAGGGCTAGGAAGCAGCTAAGGGGGTAATTCATATTTGAGAATCAAGCATCTGACATCTTCCTTTTTAATTATCATGTCCATTGTGATATAGGACTCCATGTTGATCCTTGTGCTTGCTATGGCTTCTTTCAAATAAGATAAATCATAGTTGAAAGCTAGGGCTTGGGGTTTTTGAGGCCTCCTATGACACTATCATGGGATGCGGCCTTTCCTACTTGTGCAAATTGTGTTGCCAAATTGACATTATGCCTATTTCATACATCATAATCCAAAGAAAGAGTAACTTAGCTTTTCTAACAATACCATCATAAACACCATGACCAAGTATAATGTGAGCCATGATTTTGTGCATATATCTAAAACATGGGTTTTAGAGACTTGTGGCTTTAGCCGTAGAAGGTTCGAAAAGGAATTCATTTGGTAATAGATACAGAAATGCACGCGCATTAAAATCTCTAGGAATTATTCGTTCTCCATGATAAGGTAATTTATAGAAGACCTTGAATTGACTAGAGTGAGATGGTGCTCCTCATTGAATCATCTAAAAGTGATTTCATTGTCACCACATCTAGGGCCATAGAGCACATTTACTGATGGTTGATCGCTGCTAGCTAATGGGTCGCTAAATAATACTGCATGAAAAAGTACGAGGATCATAATCAAAAGGGCCAGCAAAGTACTACTACTCACATTCACTTATTATCTAGTCTTGATGACTCAAAGGTGCTTTGGATCTACACTAACTAAGAAAGCTACACATTCAAAGCTTCAAGAGTTGCACAATCTTTAGAGGTGAAATTGATGGGAGATGATGACCTCCGGACATGGATCCCATTAGGGCTATTAGTATGATATAGGAATATGGTTTGACATTGCAACATCATGTTTGGACTGCGAGATCTTTAGGATGAACTAGCGCGAACATCTTTGTGATTAGCTCATAATCCCATAAGAGAGTCATCTTAAATCAATTCATAACTAACTCTCAAATGATTGCATTACATTCTAGAAGTCTCTCGCCATAGGGATTTCCCCAAAGTGAATGGCTTGCCGGCACAAAAGTTCTTGGTTATACTAACACCTTAAAACCCTATCAATCTATGCATGGCCTAGTGCAAAAGGAACACCTTCCTCAAATACACAATTCAAACGGGAGTTATTAGGGAGTTCTCCACGGTGAAATCCAAGGCGTACAAGTGTTATAGATTGAATCTCAAACAAAAACATTATTGTAGCCAAACTAAAACATGTAACAATAACATGCTCACTCCAAGGTTCACCGACAACGGGTGGCCTTGTGGGTTTAGTTCAACATACAATTCAAATCAATGGAATAAAACATGATTAATAATAAGAGAATCAACTCTAAGCTCCCCTATGATGAAGATGATGGTGAGGAGATGATGAACATAGAAAGTGCCCAAAGGTACTACCCTTAATCCTCCCAAAATGTGGCTCCCTTCAAAGATGCTTGCTCTCATGTGTTAGATTTTCAAGATCCAATCTCTCCTCGTTGCGAGTCACGCCCAAATCTCCTCTCTATAATGAGAATCTCTCTCCAAGAGATGCAGGTAGCTATGGCTTTCAAGGCCCTTTCAAAAACACTTAAAAGAACTACTCATATTTGTCTCTCGAGTGCAAGGTCATGTGCGGGGGTGAAGAAGCCCTCGCTAAGTGTTAAATCATAAATCTTGGAAATCTGATGATGGGTTCAGCTTCCCTTACGAGCGCACAAGCATGTCTATTTGGCTCTTTCTATGCAGCAACAAGTGGGGGCCCCCAAAATTCAGTGAGGATGCTACAACACTGCTATAGTCAAAGTACAACGAAGTACTGTGGCAGTACCTTCAATTCAGACTTCTCTCATTTCATATTGAAAACACCTCCTAACATGTTGTAGAACCCGATAACCTCTTTCATGAACTGAAGATAAAAGAATATGCTATTAAGCTTAAAATGGACATCTATCCTTAAACATGCATTCTAAGTGTAAAAAACAGTACAACGAAAATATGCACATTTAGACAGTCATCATTTACTTCAATTAAACTTAAGAATTCTAATGTGATGCGTTCATATGTAAGATATATCATATTGCCAAAGTGAGTCCACCGTACTCTAACTAATATCCATTATATATCATCAAATAAACCTAAGGTTCAAAGGAAGCTATCATTGAGACATCTAGTGTCCACAATTGTACTTTTGACAAGTATATTGTATCTACCTAGTTGAGTGTTATCTTTAAAAGTAATACCATAGGGATATGATGAAGCAGTTCTCATACCTTATCTTGTAGAAGCTTTATCACATGTCTTGAACATGAGGAAACCATTGTGGAGTGAAGTTTGCTTTGAGTAGGTGTGAATAATCTGAAAAGCTCCAATTTAGAGCTTATACTGCTGGCTAGAGTTTGGGTAGGGAGATTGTGAAGATGATGCAGTAAAAGGCTAGGGATTATTAGTTAGGATGATAGTTAAAATAAATGAAAACCAGGGTTTGCTTGTTTTGTGAGAAATTGAGGGTGGAGGGAAAAAGAAGAAAACTAGGGTTAATGCTAAATGTGCTAGGGTTAACGGAATTTGGTTTGTGATGGAAAGATTGTGGTAGTGATTTGATCAAGGAAAAATTGTAGTAGTCATTATATTCTTGTTGATACCGATATATGTTGTTATTTTTAGTTTAATTGTGAGCTATGCCTTTGTGTTAGCTGATCTTCTTTCTATGTTTCCATACATGTGGCTCTTGCACATTTTGTTGCATGCGGAGGTGTTTTCCTAATGGCGATTGTCGGTATGCAAGTTGTTGCTAGCTCAATTGGTTCAAAGTGTATTTTGAGAGTAAGAAGGAATTTTCAAAATTCATTGATAATGCATGTTGATAATTTTGGTGATTTGCACACGTTGCAATTTTGTTGAAACATATCCCCTATGTCTTGAAGGGTGCTCATAGTGGACAAGTTATTATTGGGAGGGAAAGGGCTCATATGTCTTCATTCATCACAAGCAGGGCGTTGATGGTAAAATATTTTCCCATATTAAACAAGCCTTACCAATGCATTGATCCTACTTTGTTTGATAAAAGAGAGTAAATGGTGGCTATGCTGGGCAGGATCGGAGGAATAGGATGTTTAGTTAAATGAAAAGCCAGAATGTAGAACCCTATGAGGCAATGGATTTCTCAGAATTTCCCTTACAACAAACTAGAACATATGACACAACTGAGGGCTTGTTTGGATGAGGGTTTTTGGGGGTTTTTGGGGGTAGGGTTACTAAGTAACCCATGTTTGGCTTCATGGTTTTTTGAGGGTAGGGTATTTGGGGGTTAAATGGAGGGTTGGAAAACCCTTCAAAACCCCCATTTTTCAACCCTCCAAATTGGGGGGTTTTGGAGGGTTGAAAAAATTATTTGACCAAAATACCCCTGCTCAATTTATATTATTACAAACATGTCCCTTAGCATAAATTAGATTATGTTGAATATTTTCTTTGACGAAAATACCCTTTTTGAATTTATATTATTACAAACATGTCTTTTAGCATAAATTAGCATAAATAATATTATATAGGTAAAATTAGCACAAAATACAATTTATAGTTTCAAGGGCATTTTAGTAATATTCACATATAACATTACCTTATATTACCTTCCTCCCAAACACTACAAGGTTTAATAACCTCCATTTACCTTACCTTCAATCCAAACAAGGTATAACTTAAAACCTCCTTCTACTTTACTTTACCTTACTTTACCCTACTTTACTTTACTTTTCAAAACCCTTCTTCACCCCATCCAAACAAGGCCTGAGGCACCCTCTATAGGAATTGCATTTGCAGAATTTCCAACACAACAAAGCAGAAAACATGACGCAACTGAAACAAATCCTCACCTTTGACGCCAGAAATAATTCTAAGGAAACTTTTTGATTGGTAAGTGTTGTTTTATATATTTATTTTATTTTTGTTAGGTTTCAACTAGTAGAACTGATATGTGAAACCATGAACCACTTCTTGTACAAAATCCATGTGATCAATGAAGATAGAAATTTTTCATTTGAAACTTTGTGACAGTGAAATTGTTGAGTTCAACGAAAACTATAACAGAAACTAGTTAGAGAAATGTTAATTCTGCAGAAATGTTAATTTCCCACTTGCCATATGCCTTCCATTAGAATGTGGTGTGAGTGCAAAAGCTAATATGACATGAGAACAATCTTGTGCAGAATTTAAATTTCATTAACTTTGTATTTTGAAAAACTTCATTAACTCAATTTCAAACAAAAACATATAAACATTCTTCATGATTTTAAAATTCATACAACATGATACAAGCATCAAAACCATGTGTAGATTTCGCATATTATTAAAAACATGTATAACTTTAGTCTAAAATGAGGGAAATAGTTCCTCCTCCTTCCTAGTGATGCCTCTTCCTGCTATAATTTCTCAACAAAAGTCCATTATCACGTGGCTGTTAGGCATGGAAGAGTAGGGCTAGTCCAATAGGCTTCTCACTCTCAATGCAGTCGAGGCTATGCAAGTAAACGATTAGGTTTTCATTTTAAACCATAACAGAACAATTCATTCCACATGTAAGTAAAAATCATACAAATTCTAACTTTATAGGATGATCATCTGAGTAAATTCTAACAGTAAAAATCTTTAACGTCACAAGCAGTGATGTGGGGTCAGATTTGGAGACCGCAGGTGTGGGAGTGGGGAGGATGATATCTAGTGGATCCGAGTCTACGTCAAGATCTGAATTCGATGAACATTTTTCTATTTTTTAGCTTTTATTAATATTTAAATCAAATTAAAGCCACATCAATGCCATGCCAGCTAGAAAAATGGTAAAATTAACACCGTTTAGACATGTGACTTGATTGCACAAATCAGGAAAGTAGAGAGGCTAAATGGGATCAAATTAAAAAAGAAGGACTAGAAGGGTAGAGTGAGAAAAGTAGAGGGACTATTTAGGATATTTGACCTAAATTAGCCATACCTTTTCAACTTTTTGATTCCTCTCATCCTTTTACTTCTTTGCTATAGTTACTAGTCCAATTGTATTGAAGCTCAATCGCTTTTAGAGCTTAAATAAATAAAGAGCAAAGCTAATCAATTCTATTTAGATAACTCAAATAAAATTCAAAGGAGCCAAATAATTGATTTTGAAAAATATTTTTGAAAAAATATAGTTGTAATATTTTATATACCAATTTATAAAAATATCATATGTTTACAAATATTTATGCTAAAAATAAATATTTTGCAGTACATAAAAATTTTCTAAAAAACATTTATGAAAATGGATTTATGCTAAAGGGTAGAATAATGGATTTTGAAAATATTTTTACTTAAAAATATAAATTTTTTATAGAATATATATCTTAATTTATAAAAGCATTTCATACTTTCTAGATTAAAATAGAGGACGGGCCCAACTAGGCCATTCTTTGCAAGGAGGAACATCCCAAGAGCCAAGGGGTCCCTCTTTCCACTCTTGTTCTCATTATTGAATCATATTAATGAAATAATTGCATAAGAAGGCAAATAGAAGCAATGACATATTGACAAGAAATGCGCTTATAGATTTTTAAGTAGGGAAGAAAGATAACCGGGAACCAGGATCTTGTTGATGTTAAAATATTCTTGGGTAAACAACTAAAATAGTCCCTTACCTTTGGGTGTGTTTCTATTTCGGTCCCCCAGTTTTAAAAAGTTACGTTTTAGTCCCTTTCCTTTACTTTTTGTTACAATTCAGTCACCCACGGCTACGCCGTTAACGGCAATCTCACGTGGACATCTCATAATCCAGATCGGACACCAGCAAGGATGCCAAGTCAGCTCCTCTTTCCCAGTAAACAACTAAAATAGTCCCTTACCTTTAGATGTGGTTTTATTTCGGTCCCCCAGCTTTAAAAATTTGGTGGCAAAGCTTGCAATTGTGTCCTGTGTACACATTTTAAAATTTAGAAGATTACTATTGTATGTTCAACACCCAGATGATAAAGAAAATGTAAAATCTGCAAAATTATATTTTTTTTCATTTCATTCGAGTTGTGCTTGTCAATTTTCTGCTAAAATAATTATATAATTTAAGCACTCACACTTGAAACAAAATTTAAAAGGATAAATATGCAAAAGGCAATCTGAAATTGCATTTGCAAACATTCATCTTCAAAACTACAAAACAAATGCAAATCGATAATGTGTACATCATTACATATTGATATGGGTTCTAAGAGAAAAAAAAAACTAGTTTAGTTAAATTTGACACAATTTGCACATTTTCCCCAATAACAATAGTCAACGATTACACTGACTTTCTCTTATCTTGATTTTGAACATTTTCAAGGAATTGGGGTAATTTTCTTTTTTTCCCTCTCGCTCCATTTCCATCTTTGGCCTTTCCTCTCATGTACCTTGATGGCACCTGTCTTGCTTGTTGTTTTTGTTGGTGCCTAACTGGATTTGCACAAATTGGATCACCTTCCTCCTAAGTAAAGCAAGGAAACTATTTTTCACACAGAATCAAAAGCGGTAGATTATAAACTTATAATGGCTATATTGTACCAACCTGTGTTGTTACAGGTTCTTCATGTGATGTTGGAGCTTCATTACCTGTATTGCTGTTACCCTGACATTTTAAGATCAATATTTTGTTATAAAGTGTGAGCATTCAAAAGAAATTAATCAATGTATAATTGACTTCTACCTGTGTTGTTGTACCTTCCATTTGAGATATTCCACTAGTTCCAGTTAATGCACCCTAAAGAAATTAAAAGCCAAAATTCACTATAAAAGCTAATGTCTTCAACAAGTCAAACAAACATTACTAGACTATAAAAGCAATTAAACATGACATGATTTACCCGTGATTGTGTTGTTGCAACTTCAAATTGACAATCTCCATTATTTGCAACACCCTGAACAAACTAAAAATCATATTTTAAAATTTAAGGTAAGATCTTCTTCAAGATCTCAAAGAGGATATCATTTGAAGAAATTAAATGCACAATTCAATTGTACCTGTGATTCTAAACCTTCTCCTTCATTTGTTACAATGTTATTGTCACCCTGAAATTCAATTTGTTGTCAAGTTTAGGGACTTGAATTAAACATTGCAAGTGGAAGATCAGCTCATGGTTTAAGTTTAAATATAACATAACTTAATTTTACCTTAACTGCTGATTTTTTTTTTACTAGTTGATCCACTACCTCTTCTAGGCTGTAAAAGAAAAGAAAAACATTAGATTCACAGGTTACTGAATTGAACTTTACATTGAAGTTGGTGTGAGGGACTTACAATAAGCTTCTTTGGTCTGTTGTTGCCACCAATCTCTCCCCTGCATGTCCTTATATTGTGTCCTGGTTTGCCACATTTGCGGCAGTTCAACTGCATCCCTTTCTTGCTAAGCTTGCATTGGTTTTCATTTGTCTCATCTGGTTCCTTCCTCCTATTTTTGTGTGGTCTACCTGGAGGCCTTCTCAGCGTGGGAGGTAGGATTGGCTCCATATTTTCCACTTGAGTCCATTGTTTTGCTCCTCTAATGGGTTGTATAAAATTTGAGTATATCTTTATTTGTGTGTCCTTATTGTAGCATTCTTCCACATAGGATTCAGGTCTTTCTTCGGTTAAACCCATTACAAGCAACAAAGCATGCATACATGACCAAGTGAGATCCCATTTTCTCGCATGTGCAAGTATGGATCTCCATGTCAATTATATGCTGGTTTAGTGGACCACATGATACTTGGTATTTTGAACCACCAGCATCTACTGGAATCTTGAATTATTTTGTCTAGCTTTGTTTGAATTTTTGGGCATAAAGGTCCACTATACTTCTCTGCAGCTGTTTTCTTCATAGCAATTCTCTGCATTAACTTTGTCCTTATAGTCTCCATCAGACTTAGTATAGGTTTTCCCCTTGCCTCAAGGATGTACTTGTTGAAGCATTCACAAAGATTGTTGAGCAACATGTCACACTTAACCATTGTGGGAAAGTGTGACTTGGACCATTGCTTAGGGTCTTTGGATTGCAACCATTTGTGGGAAGGTTCTGATAAACCCTTCAAGTCATTCATTGCATCCTTAAACTCCTTAAAATAGGTTGCTCTAGCTGCTTTCCATAGGCAGTCTTTTAACATTTTCCCTTTACTATTAGTTTGAGACTTGAAATTAGTGTACAAATGCCTAACACAAACTCTATGTTGGGCATTGGCACCAATTCAAGTAAAGCATTAACAAGTCCCTGAACATATTGACAATGAAAATTACAGAAGTTGTAAACAATGTAAGGACAAGTTGTAATTTTATAAGATATGAAGAGAAAGACACATACTTTTTGCTTATCTGACATAAAGGCCCAGTGATATGAGTTCGTACCTCCAAATCTTGTTTCAACAGTTGAATAAACCAACACCAAGAGTCAAAATTTTCACTCTCAACCGCCGCAAATGCAATAGGATACATGCAATCATTAACATCAATCCCCACAGCTGCCATCAATTTCCCACCATAATAACCTTTTAGGAAACATGCATCTAAGCTTATGATAGGTCTGCAGCCAGATTTGAAGCCCTCCTTGCACCCTTGCAGGCAAATGTACATTCTTAAAAATAATCTGCAGTCCAAGTAACATATTGTGGTAGATCCTCCATTGGTGTTCCTAACTTCCTCCAAATAGTCATAAATCTTACCATATTGCTCCTTTGCATTCCCTAAAACAATTTCCAGTGCAGCTAACTTGGCCCTATGGCACTTAGTCAATGACACCAAGGTATTGAAATCTGCTCTAACATCCTGTTGAAGTGAACTGATAGAGTAATGCTCATCACTAGAAAACTTGTGGAAGTAATGGCGGGCCATCCACTTTGAAGTGATGCTCCTATTTTTCATTTCCTTCAAGCATGTGTGCACACTTTTGTAAGTTTTAATCTGCCAAGTGCAGTCCTGTGGATCCTTTGGATGTAATCTACCTCCCCATAATACCCAAGGGCATTCTTTTTTGCAGACAGCCTTCACCCTCCTATTGTCATTCTTCTCAAACTTCAAGTTATACCTCTCTAATCTGCCATATTGTTTTATTGCTTCCTTTAGTGTATCCTTACTATCAAACAACATTCCTACTTCTAATTTAGGTCTCACCATGTCTACTTGCTGGTTGAACTCCGGAAACTTTCTCCTTGAAGAGGCATTCTCATCATCATTAGATTCATGGGCACTATGCAAAGATACTGAGTTCTCATATTCTGAATTGTCATTCAATGCTCCATCATGATTCATGATGGAAAGCCCTAAACCATCTCCTAATCCTGACCCTGATCCATTTGGACAATCCATGTCTTGCTCTATTCCTAAGTCAATATTAACTTCAAACACATGATCATCATCATCTTCCATGTCATAGTCACTCTCATGATAGTCAGAATCACTACTATTGGTTTCCATTCCTTCCTCATAGTCATCTTTATTCAATTCTTCGGCCTCAACATGTGAACCAATAGTTCGAAATCGGAACAATATATTCATTTCTTGTTTCACCCTCACTCATTATGCCCGCAAAAGCTCATTACCCACCAATCTTCAAATTATATTGTATGTACATATACATCATGGAAAATCATGTATAATGAAAAGGTAAACAAATGAATACATAAATGAATGAAGAAATCCACAAACGAATACATATATCAAGTAAATTCATTAATGAATACATGGATAACCTTCAAAACAAAATTTGCATTAGTATCTCACAACTAATCTTAACACACATCCACACACAACCTGCATTTGCATTTCACAAAAATAAATAAATGAGGAAAATAAAGAAATTACTACATGCATGAATAAATATAGAAATAGCCAAACAAGTAAAATGGTAATAGATGAAGGGTTAATGTTAACATCTTTAATCCAATGTAAAACCTTCAAAACATTTTCATACTCATACCAGACAATGTAAGTGTATAACAATACCAATGATTTCAAGTCAAACTATAAGAGAAAAATCCCTAACTCCAAAATTAATGCAAGTATATATCAATGTGATACAAAAGACAAAAGAAATGCACAATCCCTAACTCCAAAATCCCAGTAAATATATCTTTCTCCTTATCACCAAAAATACTAACAAAATGGTAATGAGAAGAAATGGACAATCTGCTATCAAAATGGTAATAGACCATTTTTCAAGTTGACCATTGGATATATAAAAAAAAACTACTTCTTTACCCCTAACAAAGTTCACAACAAGAAATGGAGAAGTAATGAGAAGAGATTCACATTCCTCTGTCGTCGGTGTTCTTCTTCTTTGGCGTAATGGCGTGGCGACCACTTGAGTGTTAAGCAAGGTTTCAAATTCGGGTGTTGAAGAAGAGAAAGGGAAAGTGGGGGATGAAATGGGAAAAAAGTGTTGACTTGGCATCCTTGTTGGCGTCCACGTGAGATTGCCGTTAACGGCGTAGCCGTGGGTGACTGAATTGTAACAAAAAGTAAAGGAAATGGACTAAAACGTAATTTTTTAAAACTGGGGGACCGAAATATAAACACACCCAAAGGTAAGGGACTATTTTGGTTGTTTACCCAATATTCTTATTGATGTTTTTTATTTTTATTTTCTTCTTCTCTGTTTCCTTTTCTGTGCTGGTCTAATATCCTCTTTCTCAACCATTTTTCTTCCTTTTCCTACTTTTTTTCTTCTCCATTCCAAATTTTCACCTCTATGATTTTCTCTCTATTTCTCTCATTCTCTTTGGATTTTTTGATTTCTGTTGTGTTTTCTCGTCATTTCTTCTCTTTAGCTTTTATGGTTTCCCTTTTTTATTTTTTAGTTTTTTTCTCTTCTTTCCTCTTACCTTTTCTTAACTTTGTCCTTTGTTCCCAAGCTTGCAAAAATTTGTTATGCATAGTCTACCTTTCCTTCTCATTTTTTTTTCTGGTTCTCCTTTTTTCTTCCCTTTAATTTTCTTCACTCTATCCTTATTTAAGATTGTTACGTGTGTTATATTTAATGATAGTTGGCATTTAAATACATCTAAAGTTAATTCATCTGTTTGGTATGAACACATTGCCCCTTCAAAGTTATTTTAATTCTTAAATTTGCTCTTAATCTAGTTTTTAAATAACATGGTTTTTGCCTTATTTTTATTTTTATTTTTGCTTAATTTCAACAGTTATTGATGCCCTATCTTGATAATTTTTACACTATTAGATGCACATGATGTAAACACAATTTTCTCTTGAGTAAATAATATTTAAAAATTTAAGCAAATTTATATGATCCTCTATAAAACAAATCTCCAATTGAAATCCCCAATGGAAGCGAGATGATTGGTTAAAGGAATCTCCAATCAAATCTTTTCTTGAGGAAAGCTAGAATTCAAATTCTGGATTAGGGTTTCTGAAAGGGATAAAAAAAAAAAAAAGATGTTTCCTTGTAAAAAAAAAAAAAGAGGTAATATGGGAATTTTATCTTTTTCCCACTTTCGCCTACAATCATTTTCACACCCTCACCCTATGAATCATTTTTTCTGCTCAAATGGAAAGTGATTATAAACTGATCATGAACTTTATATAGTTCATCCATGCACCAAACATGTGAAAGTGTTTCATAGCCTTTACTTTTCTTGTAGAGTGTTAACAATCTCACATGCCAAACGATGATCTCATATTTGTTTCTTTTTGGTGTCTATGTGCCATCTATTGCAATGACTTTGTAAACCAAAGTTTGACAAAATGAATATTTAAAAAGCCCATAAGAATACACTTACATTGAAGAAGTGCACTGCATAAAAATAAATTTTAAAGGGTAGGAGAGGGGAATAGTTATTTTGATTTCTGACCTATATATTTATAAAATTAAATTTGTTACATAAGAATAAAAAACAATTGCATAACAATCACATGGTGCTTGAGAGTAGCTAACCGATTTACTTTTAAAAAACATTTAGTTAATTAATTAATTGTTATAAATAACATTAATATTAATAAGCTTTGATCAACAAATTTCAAAATATAATAATATGACAATACATTTATTTTAATTAATATTAATTGCCCCAATTCATATAAGTCGATGTACAAAACTAAAAATATAAATCAGACATATAAATTTATATGAGATAAATTCATAGGCTATAACAACAACCTACCAGAATCTTTAGAGAATCTATTTAAAAAGGTATAATTCCTTGAATAGTTGGCTTATTTTTTCAAATTTACCATTTTAATCCATTTACTTTAAATTGTAATTTTTTAATCCTTCTAGTATTTTAATTGAGTATGCATGCCTCCCTTCTTGAGTGTTTAGAAATGTTTTCAGGGACCGGTATGGCTTAATTAAAATTGTAGAGGGACTAAAAGGTTACAATTTAAAGTCGAGGGACTAAAAAGATAAGTTCAACCAAGTAAAGGGACTGTTGAGAAAATTACATCTTTTAAAATAATCTCTTAATAATTGAGATTCGACTATTAGGTTCTCCAAAAAACCAAATCCATATATATGGTAATTAAATAAGTATTCCATATTTACCTATATTAAACAATGTAAATCATTGATATTACATAGGGTAACAATAAAGGACATCATTTAAAGTTTTTTAATTGACAACCCATAGAGGCCTCCCTTTCTTAGTGGACATAGGCACGCGGTGCATGCTAGCCGATTCACAAAGGTAGGATAACAAAAATTGGAGGCTCACATCTATTGGAAATTTCACTATGAATTCCTTTTACAATTTCTTTATTAATGGGGTTGTAAGATGCTTAGTGACTCCCAAAAGATGGCTTCCCAAAGAAAATTAGCCTCTTCCAACTAGCTGACATGGGATAAAAAAATTCTCACATTGGATGACTTTTCTGATAGGCAATACAATAAACTTCCTAAAACCACTTGTGTCCTATGCCACATGGATACCGAATCTACTATAACCATCTTCTCATTCTTTGCCTTTTTGCAAAACCCATATGGCAACATTTTGCCATGACCCTTAAGCAATCCCACATTCCAATCCTTGAAGGACCTTGAGAGTCCTTGTAGGGGTGCTAACGGGGCGGGGAATCCCCGAGCCCCGCGGGGACCCGACCCGACGGGGACGGGGATTCCCCGATTCCTCCCCCCCGCGGGGACGGGGACGGGGGCCAATCCGTCCCCGCCCCGGTTTTTTTTTCCATTATATATATATATATATATGTGTGTCCATATGGAAACTCTCCGGACCGCATGCACGTGTCATATAATCCTAGGACAAGGAGGCTTTATATTCAACATTTGGAGTATCTTATTTGTATTAGATTGTAGTATTGTACTTGTATAAATTCTAAATTTCATCTTTTTGCTCTATAGCCTATACTGATGAATATTTGGAATATTTTGTTTTTGTAAATTTTTATATGTTGGTTTGTTGAGATTTATTTTGAATTATTTTTATATGTTTTCGTGTGTTAGTGTGTATTAGTATTAAATTTTTTTTAAAAACAATTAAAATTTATAGGTATATGGGGATCCCCACGGGGACGGGGACGGGGAGATAATTCCCCCCGTTGAGGAGTCGGGGACGGGGATTCCCCGTCCCCGACTTTGGCGGGTACGGGGACGGGGAGACCACTCCCCATCCCCGCCCCGCCCCGTTACCACCCCTAAGTCCTTGGACTCAAAACGTTTTTTGCTTCTATAAAGTATCATGGTTTCTTCTAGCAAACTTTATCACCTGGCATATTTGATTGGCTAGAAATAATAGCATTTTTAATTGCAATGTTTAATCTTATGCTTTTGTTAGTTGTTAAATAAGTCTTAATTTTCTCTTTTTGGGTGGATGCAACCCTTGATATCGAAAGAAAAATGCTAGAACACTCCGTAGAAGCAACTAGAAAAAACATATACTTTTTAGGGTTTTTAGTTTCTAAAGAGTCACGTGACCCTGACCTTCAGGAGATCAACTAACTGTTGGTACATGTATCATCTATGTTTCATTTTCTTAGATAAAAAGATTGGCTTCACTTCATCTGTAGGAGCTCGCTTTTCTTGCTGCTCTTCTACCTGTTTTTACTTTACCTATATTTTCTTACTTATATCTATCAATCTCCATACTTAGAGGCTGTTTGTTTGGCTGGATTTGCAAATACTTGGATTTGAAAATCTTTGGATTTCAAAAATCCTTTACTTGTTTCAAAGGATTTCAGAAATCCTTGTATTTCTAAATCCCAACAATAAGGGATTTTGGAATTTGGCCAAAATGGCCGAATTCCAAAATCCAAGAGTTTGAATCCCTTACATGAGACTCACGTGAAGGATTCAAATAGATTTTATCTTTAAAATTTTTTTAACAGATTTATCTAGTAATATAATATAAAATTGATTTATTATATTATATTCATTATTTTAATAAATAATTAATATATTATATTTTATTATAATAAATTAAGTATATATTAATTAGTCATAATATTTGAAATTTGAATTGATATTTACATAATATATATTAATTATTTATAATATTAGGGTGGGGTAATCTCACCATGGGTGACCATAGCATGTAATCCAGCCAATAATACATTCAACCAAACACTGGTTTTGACTATTCTGAATTTACAAATCCAAAGATTTCCAAATACAAATCCACTGCATTTTCAATTACATCCAACCAAACGGGATCTCAATTTTCCTCTCCCTCTATACTCTCCTTTTATTAATAAATTTAATTTTTTTTTAAAAATAGAATTATGATATTAGTCTTTGATTGAATTTAGTTTATAGACAAAGAATGGACAAATGACTTTAGATACTTAGGTCGAGTTTGGAACATGGGAAAGTACCGAACTTTCCCTGGAAAATAACACAAGGAGTTTCTTTACCATGTTTGGTAGAGTTTTTTTGTTGGAAAGTATCATTACCATGGGAAAATAATTCCACCAAAATGAGAGAAAGTGATTCACTCACTAGAAGGTGGGAAAGTTAGATTCTCATGGGATAGTAAAATGAGCCTATTCTTTATACCAAAATACCCTTAATCATTTTCAAAAATTACTTTTTCACCATTTTTTAAAGACAAATGCCTTTATTACCTGGGCCTTCATCGTTTCTCTAGGAAACCCAACAATATTTCCATTGCCCGAGCTTCTATCTCTTCTCCCGACATCTCCATCACCGTCGTTTTACCAACTAAAACAATTGATTAAGTTAAAAAATTATTTTATTCAATTTAAAAAGATTTTTTATTTAATTGATTTTTTTTAAAAATATTTTATACATTTAAAAATATTTATTATTATTACTTTAATGTTAAAAGTGATTGACAATCTGTTGATAAAGTATACTAACATAAGGAATTTCAGTCATTTTTCCAAAAGATTCTCAAAAATATATTTTAATACCACACACAAACATATTACTTTCCCATCAATTTAATCAAATTTTCCAATACATACCAAACAAAGGAATATTATTATCTCATGAATTACTTTCCTATTAATCACCTTTTCATCAATTCCATCATAACATTCCCATAGTAAAGGCAACCATACTTATATTAGGAAAAAGTAAAATTTGAAAAATAAAATAGTTTAAAAAAGGATTTTATTGGTTTTTTTATGCATTAGATGATTTATTAATTTGATCTTCATTGGGTCTTAAAGGGTTTAAAAAATTATTATTTGACGTATTTAGTAACATTATTAATTTAGTACATTCGCCTGGTCAAAACAAAGAAAATATTATTTTATTAAAAATATTAATTTATCAAATATCTATTTATCCATGTTCATCGTATTTAAAAAAGAAAGGAAAAACTTCAACCGCAAGCCAAAAACAAAATGGCGTAGTTCTCAGTGGAATGAGATGACGAAAAGAGGAGAGGTGGAGAGCACGCTTTCAGTGAAGGGCTCTGTATTCTCTCGTCTCCCTTCAACCATGGCCACTCCTTGTGTGGGTGAAATCACGATTCCGTGGAGCTTTGCTCCTCTAGGTTCTCAAAGAAGACGAGGGCTGAGCTATAGAACAAGAAGGCTGCGCTTCAACTGCCGGGCAAGCTCTAGAATGGAAGAAGATTGGATCTCATCGCCTGAAGCTTCCCCTTACCAAATCCTCGGGATTGATCCCATGTCCTGCTCCCCTTCTCAGCTCAAGGTTGCCTTCCGAGCCAGGGTATGCAAATTCTGTTAAAACCCCTCCTGTGATAATTTTTAACATGTTGTGGGCTTTGGATGTTAGGTTTTGTGCTGCATTTTTTTGGATTAGAGGTGATTGATTTTTTTTTTTTTTTGAATATATGCATCTGGGTCTCTCTTCTCTTTGGCTTAAAGATTTAGATACCATTGAAGCCATTTCACAATTCATTCAATGGTATAGAACACTTAATGCCAGTCACCACCATAAACAAACCACTAAACTATGAGTACAGTGTTACGCACATTTAAGAATTAGCACATTGGATATGTAGGGTAGAAAAGACAATTGAAGCAATTCAAAGCACCCCCGCAACACAAGGATTTACATAATTCAACTAATTTCTTGGTTATATCCATAGTCACGCCAAAATCATAAATCCACTATCAATAGGAAGATTTCAAAGAATTGAATGACATGCTATGGATCTCATGAATTTGAGAACCAACCTTATTCATTATCAGAGCCTACCTCTTGCTAACTCCCTCAGATTGATCTCCAAGCTTCTTTCTAATTCCAAGTTAGAAGAGGGCCACCAATCTCCTTGAGCGCAAGAGGATAGAAGAAAAATAAAAAAGAACCAATCTGCTGTAATCCAAGAAGAACCCTGACCACACTGTCCCTCTCGTATTGTTCTCACAATAACCCTATATATTTTTCAAGAGAGAGATTTTATAATTACAAAACATGGTTGCTCAAGATATGTTAAACCCAACTTAGATAGCTAAGCCAAGCGAGGGGATTTGATTATCATCAACTTAAAAAAATTGTTATGTACTATGAGTTTTTTAGATTTGTCAAGAGGGTGTTCTTTTTGATTTAAGTGTGAGGGATAGTTGGGAAGTGGCTTAACTTCCCCACCTATGTTATTTCTTTATTAGGTACTAGGTTTCTCCTGGTTCCTTACTTGGCAAGCATACACTAGACCCATTTTGGATCATTTTAGTCTGTAGTGGAGGGAGCAAATGCCACTTCCTTTGTTTTCTCATCTTGTTGAGAAATTAAATACCAAACTATTTCTGTATTCAAGGTGAGCACCAGGAAGTAGGCGATGATCTCTTTAAATTGTTTCACTTCCATTTAAAAGACCATATAAAGTGTAATAGCATTTCCATCTTCCCCACTATGAAAAAATAGGACTTTCCTCATTTCTACACTTGTGGGGGTTATCCCGATGAACTTGCCTTAAATGTTGATGTTTTATTTTGTTGTTTATTACATATGTATAACTAAAATGAAGCATAGCCATTTTATAATTGAAAATCTATTTGAAACCCACATTTTATAATAGTTTGTGTGTTGAAATCTCATGCCTGACTTGTTCAACAAATTATATGCAAATGTGATAGCTCCATCAATAAGTGAAAACATCAATCAATATTTTTGTTTTTTTTAAGTCTACCTGACTTTCTTCTGTTGGTAACCATTTTCTAGTCAATGTGGCATAACTATTTTTTTGTTGTTTTGAATTTTTTTCAACTTTCTTATAAATTCTTTGGAACTGCTTGCAGCAAAATATGATCTAAACAATACTAGCATGGTTACCTTCCATGGTTTTGCCATACAAACTTAGTATATCAACCAAAACTATCTTTTATCATGGAACATCTATCACCTACACTGACCATTCTATGTTTCAATGATATTGTGTTGAGAACAAAGTTTTGATTCTTTCCTTGTCTTGCAAGTTGGAAGGTCCAACTATTGAATGCAACTTTTTATTTTTTACTAGCTCATCATGATTGGATGCATTTTTAACTTCCAACTCATGGAGATGCCTATTTAAATCACAGCAATGGAGATGGCAACTTAATTTAGATTCATCTAATGATGCACACATAAATTTTCTTATTATCAACTCCAATGTTTCCGTGTTGTCTTTGGTAACAATTTGTGTCTTGAGGTGCTTTATTGAGCCATTTGCTGCAAGTTATTTGTTATAAACAAATAAGAGACAATCTTTTCTTGTTTATCAGACATGCTAATTACTTGCGTTTGATTTCTTTTTTTGGGTGTATGCCCTCCTGTGTAGCCATCATTCTTTTAAGATTATTTGCAGCTTCATATTATGTGGATGGCTTCACAAGCTCGTGAGCTCAAGTAATAATGGCTGAAATTTGGGTGAGAAAACATGATAAAGCAAATAGTCAATAGGAACAGGCCTTATGGATGATCTATATTTTCCCGTTGTTAAAAAAAAAAATCAGTAATTATAATGCTGATGAAATTTCATGAGAATGTAATTGCCTTTTTACAAGCAACGGTTGTAATTCTTTTACTGGATTCACTAAGGACTTATGGTTTTTGGTTATTGAGTTTTGTACTGAAAGTTTCTAGGCACTATTGTTATTTCATGTAGCATCATTGTTCCTTTACCTATTTCAGTAAGTTAATTATCAAGCAAGATGAACTTGACCAATTTGGGATAAGAAACAATGAAAGTCTAGATATCGGTGATTTTACAAACTCTTTCTAGTGGGTTTCCTCATCTCACACAAAGTATGTTTGTTCAATTATTGATTTTAAACATATGAATATATTTCTATATACACTTACATCATAATTTTTTAAATTTGAAACGTTGCATTGTTTTGACACTAGGGATGACAATCAATCCTGCTGGGAAGGGACATGAAAATCCTGCTCTTTTCAGAGTGGAGGTAGAGATGGGAGATGGACTTCCTATCCAACACATGCATGCGAATGCACACACATGTATAAATAATTAGTGTGCAATTTTGGTTAACAATGCGGAGTATGTTAGCTCATAAGGAAACTTTGGAGGAAATGTATATAAAATATTGACCTTTCTCCTCCTAGTTAATGGCAATAATGGAAATGGTATTATATCATAGTTCATCTTAAAACACATATGGATCTAATTGTAGATTGCATGAGACAAGTGTGAATATTGTTTAGATTTATCCAAAACTCCATGGAAATGTTGGTCATTCTAATATGGAATTTTGGAAAAGAAATGCTAACTTGCTTGCTTAAAATTTTGTCAAATTTTGAACATAGGTCATCCAAAACATCTCTTTGTTTGTTATAAAGGGAAACTTCTCTTCGGTTTGATACATTGAGGTTCATATTTGTTGGATTTTCATGATAAAATCTAACCTTTGCTAAGTACTCAGTAATCCTCTTTAGTTATTTTTATTGGTGATGGAGTACAATCTTCCTACTATGGGACAGATATACCACCAAGCTGTATCCCATATTTTTTGTTATTCATGCACAGTTTTATACCCCGTTCATTCTGTGTTGGAATCTAATCTCTATTCAGAACTTTGAAGTATCTTTATCTATTTAGTTCATTTTTTAACCAAAATCCTCTCTTTCCATGTTTTAGGTCAAGGAATATCATCCAGATGTTTGTAAAGATATGAGAGACTCAGATATGATAATCAAGCGTGTAATTCATGCGTACGAGGTATTTTTATGCCACACTTGTACATATTTAAAAATTGAATCCTTTTTGGAAGAATTAAATATTGGTAACAATTAGATGGAATATGTAGGAATGGAAGTGGGGCGGGGAATGCGATCCCCGTTCCCATCCCTGCTCTCCACGGGGTCGGTATTCCCCGGTTTAAAATTCCCTGCGGGGGAATTATCCCCCGACTCACTCCCCCGCGGGGATCCCCGCCCCGCCCAAAACATTGACTCAAAAGTTTTTTTTACAACATGCACATCATATATAAAATAAAAATTCACACAAAATATTTCTCCTAACAAGTCATAATATAATGTATGATGAAACAACAACATTAAGAATTTAAGATACAAATTAAGTAATACAAATAACATAAAGTCATAATATGTTTTAATGAAATATATAAATATAAATAGTTAATAAGTTGTATGAAATAATTGTGAGTCCTATTTTATAATATAAAGATAAATTAATGAGCAAGAGTTTAAATGTTTACTTGATTGAAAAAATAATATTTATCACTAAATAAATAATATATAACGTTATTTCAAATTTGTTGTTACAATTATATTTAAACTCAGTTATTTTAAATTAAGTTTCTATTAAATAGGAAAGTTATATTTACTAAAACTTATTAATAGCTAAAAATATTAACAAAGAAATATTTATTGATTATATATATAATATTATATTAATGTTGAAACAATTTTTAATAAATACACTAAAAATATATAATATTTTGTTTTGTTGAGGGATCCCCGTGGGGCACGGGGCGGGGATCCCCACGGGGCGGGGAGAGCATTCCCCGCCCCCGCCCCCGCCCTGCCCTGCCCCGGTAGGCGGGGAGGAATTTTTCCCCGCTCCCTGCCCCGCGGGGGAATGTTTCGGGCAATCCCTCCCCGTTGGGGCGGGGCCCGCGGGGAACGGGGATTCCCCGCTCCACTTGCATCTTTAGGAATATGTTTAATAAATTATTATTTGAGTCTGTGAACTTTCACATACTAGATTCTAGTTACTAGAAGATAAGGTCGAGGCCGTTGTTTTAATCTAAGCTTTGTGCCACAAAGGCGTCTATATCTTTCATGTCTAGACCTTGCAGATAGGCTTTACTAGGTTATGCCCACCCATGGATCATTATAGGATCTACCCGCGTTTCTACAGCCATGTAATACCCTTTTCTCTGTCCGTTGTGGGTAAGATGGCAGGTGTCCATTTACTTGCGGGTATATGTGGTTATAATCCTTTGCTGCTGACAAGGTCATTTTCTGTGTTCAGTTGATATAGGTTTATTTCCAAATTGTAATTTTTGAATCTTGTGAAGGTATATATGCAACAATTCTCTTAAATTTACTTCAGTTATTAATGAATATGTAAATGTGTAAATCTCTATGTAATTAATAGTTCTATATTTAAGTATGTAATTGTTCATGTGTCCTTATAAAAGATGTAATTGTTAGCTAGTATAGTATTTTTTTATTTTTGGAAATTATCCATTATTACAAATGTACACTTGCAAAGAAACCTAATAACCGTTAATTTATTAAAAATTAAAATGAAATGAAATTTTAACTATTAATATATAATGTAAATTATATAATATATATTTAAAACCCATCGATGCAGGCTTGCTGGAGAGTACCTGTATGTTTTACCAACAAAATACATGAGTTTTCTACTGTTTTACTCATGAAATTATGAGCTATGCATGTCATTCACCAGTATTAGTTTAATGTCCATAACTAATAAAGGGAGCTGAGATTGGCTAAAAGATGGCATTGCATGAGAAAAAGCATTAGACAAAGACCATCATATTAGGGTGAAGAATGCATTGACTATCTTAGACATAATGATGCGAAATAGAATCATCCTTTGAAGACTTATCAAAACGAAGAGAAACCAGAAATGAAAGCCTATGCTTATTCTAGTCAAGTGCCTTTTTAGTTTCCTGTCAAAGTCTAAGGTCTTTTAAATTGTCTTGGAAGTTTCAAATATTTATTAGGGTGTTTAATTTTGTTGATTTCTATGTGCAACTTTTGGGTTCTTGTGAGAATTTATGAGTCTTGTATTTCTAGTTCATGTAATACAAGTCTACAAAAAGAACACTAATGAAAGACGAGAAGCAATGGACATTTTCTGGAAGAAGTATCTTCATTTGCTGGTTTTGTATAATGCAAACCAAGTTTAGGTGTGATGCTCATTAACTTTAGGAGATTCCTAAATTCTTGCTATAGTGATGCTAGTAATCTATCTCCAATTTAAATCTACTCTTTTTAGCCTGGTGTCTTGCATCACATATTTAAAAAGTTATTTTCTTCTTTTTTTCTTTTCTTGTAATGCATTTTGCATGGAGTGTTGAAATTTTAGATTATAATGCTTGGGTTGGAAGAGATAAGAGATAGAATTTGAATTTTTCTATAAGAGGTTTAGGTTCTAAGGTTGAAAGTTTTAGAAACAAGTTCAAGAAAGAAATGCTTCTTTATAAGATAAGTTGAAGTAGAAGATTAAGGGGACAAGAGAAAAATAGAAATTATCTTGTTTTATTAACTTCTTGTTGTTCTTGGTGATACACGAAATATTTGTTTTTGTTAGAGGGGAAAAATAGATAGTCTTAGTGAAGACATGGCTGGAGAACTTGGAAAGGTGCATGGCTGTAATTCTCATTAGTTACCTTGTCAGATTTTTGTTGTTGAACTTGAGTTTAGTTTTTTCCTTACCTATATATATTTTGTGAAGGGAATTAGTAATGCAAGAACATCAGTTACATCCGTTACAATTTCTCTTTGCCTTTTTTTACTTTAAGTTTCATAAGTTATTAGCCTAATAAATGATACTTGTCTTTTAAGTTTCTTTTAGGTTACTTGGTGATTAAGTCTAGTGCTAATGTAAAAGGCTAATGGCTACTATAAATAGCCTTCTTGTTAGAAAATAAGCAATTTGTATCTTTCTATTCCATAATATTAAATAAGTTTTCTTAGAAACTCTGTTATCTATCTTGTTTCCAACCATAATTCTCTTCTCCTTAGCCTAAGTCTTGTAGACTGATTGCCCATAAACTCTTCTACTGTGCCAAGTTTGGTATGGTTTTTGGGGATGTACCCAAAAGTTTACCGCCTTAAAGAAACATTCAACATGCCTTTGATTTGGTACTTGGAGCACCTTTTACCAAATTTACCAGCATATAAAATGCCAACATGCAGTGAGCCGAGATACAAAGACAGATTGGCGAGCTGTTGGAGAGGGGTTTGGTATGTGAAAATAGAATTCCTTGTGCTTGCCTAGCTTTATTGGCTCCAAAGAAAGATAGTCCGTGGAGAATGTGTGTGGACAGTCATGCAATAAACAAAATCACAGTCAAGTATCGTTTCCCTATTTCTCGTTTGGAGGAGATGCTTGATCAACTAGCAGTGTCTATTGTATTTTCTAAACTTGATTTGAAGAGCGGGTATCACCAGATAAGAATGAGGAGTGGAGATGAATGGAAGATTGCCTTTAAAACTCCAGATGGATTATTTGAAAGGTTGGTAATGCCATTTGGCTTTTCCAATGCTCCAAGTACATTCATGCGCGTGATGACAGAGGTACTCAAGCCTTTCTTGAATTCTTTTGTTGTAGTTTATTTTGATGACATTTTGATCTATAGTCGCACAAAAGAAAAGCATTTAAAACATTTACATCAAGTTCTAGATGTGCTTCAAAGGGAGCAGCTCTATGTATTTTTGAAGAAATGCAGCTTTATGCAGTCAGAAGTGGCATTTCTTGGTTTCATTGTGTCAGAAGCAGGTTTGAAACCAGATCTAGGAAAGGTTCGTGCAGTTGCGGCGTGGTCAGCACCACAATCAATCAAAGAAGTGAGAAGTTTTCATGGGTTGGCATCTTTTTATAGGAGATTCATTAGGAATTTCAGCTCCATAATGAATCCTCTAAATGTGCTATTGAAGAAGGGCAAATTTGAGTGGACACCATCTGCACAACGAGCCTTTAAACGAGTGAAGGCTTTGATGATAAAAGCTCCAGTTCTTACATTCCAGATTTTGTGAAGTTGTTTGTTGTTGAATGTGATGCTTCATATGTGGGAATTGGAGCAATTCTTAGCTAGGATAGGAGGCTCGTGGAGTTTTTCAGTGAAAAGTTGTCTAATTCTAGACAACGATATTCCACTTATGATTTGGAATTCTATGTCTTGGTAAGAGCTATTCATCATTGGCAATACTATTTGGCTTATCGTGAGTTTGTTGTTTACTCTGATCATCAAACTTTAAGGTATCTACATTTTCGGAAAACACTTAATGGTCAACATGCCAAATGGAGTTCTTTTCTTGATGAATTTAATTTTCCATTGAAATACAAGTCAGGACAATCTAATGTTGTAGCTGATGCCTTGAGTAGACGATCATTACTTTTAATAGTTATGAGCACTCAAGTTACAGGCTTTGAGGAATTGAAGAATTAGTATAGCATTGATCACCATTTCAGCAAAATAGTAGCTGTGTTGCAAGATTTCTCACAAGCTAGTCATTTGTCATACAAATTGCATGATGGTTACTTGTTTAAAGGTCATTGCTTATGCATTCCAGAAGGTTCTTTACGTGAACAAATCATCAGAGAAGTTCATGGAAAGGGCTTAGAAGGACATTTTGGTAGAGACAAGACATTGGCTATGGTGACTGATTGTTATTATTGGCCTAGAATGCATCGAGATGTCGAGAGATTAGTGAAGAGATGTGCAACTTGTTTGTTTGGTAAAGGAAATGCCCCAAATGCAGGTGGTCTGTATACTCCCTTACCTGAACCAGATTTTCCTTGGATTCATCTGAGTATGGATTTTGGTTTGGGTCTTCCTAAGACGGCCAGAGGCTTTGATTCTATTTTTGTGGTGGTGGATCGGTTTCCTAAAATGGCACACTTTATTCCATGTTTTAGAACTTTTGATGCAATGCACATTACTGAATTATTCTTTGGGGAGATTGTGAGATTGCATGGTGTTCCATTATCTATTGTTTTTGATAGAGATGTGAAATTTATGGGACACTTTTGGAGAACCTTATGGAAGAAATTTAGGACATAATTGATGTATTCTAGTACTTGTCATTCGAAACAGATGGTCAAACAGAAGTTGTGAATCGAAGTTTGGGTAATTTGTTGAGATGTCTTGTTGGCAACAATGCGAAGACTTGGGACATAGTCATACCACAAGCTGAAGTTGCATACAATAATTCTGTCAACTGAAGCATTAAGAAGACACCTTTTAAGGTTGCTTATGGATTGAAACCTCAACATGTACTTGATTTAGTGCCATTACCGCAGGAAGCCAGAGTGAGTGATGATGGGGAAACATTTGCTAATCACATTTAGAGGATTCATGAAGAGATAAAAACTGCTTTGAAAGCTAGCAATGCAACATGCTCTTTTGCAGCAAATCAACATCGTCGTGTGCAAGAATTTAAGGAGGAAGATTAAATAGTAGTGCATTTGAGGCGGGAGATTTCCAAAGGGTACTTACCGTAAACTCAAGTCTAAGAAGTTTGGGCCATGTAAAGTGTTGAAGAAAATCAGTTCTAATGCTTACTTAATTGAATTGCCGCTAGAGTTGCAAATTAGTCCCGTATTCAATGTTTCTGACTTATATCTATTTGATGGATGTAATGGCATTGCATCTCCTATCAATGCTTAAGTTCCGCAATTACCAATTGCAAAAGTAGATGTCATTGAAGATGTGTTAGATGTGAAACAGGTCAGATCTAGGAGAGGTAATTCTTACCAAAAAGTTTTAGTGAAGTGGATTAGTAAACTAGCAACTGAGAGCACTTGGATAATTGAAGAGGATTTGAAACATGTTTATCCTAAGATCTATGAGGAGTATGTCAAAGCTTTCTTGTCGGAAATGAGTTTTTTCCCGACCCAGGGAGAATGATGCAGGAGCATCAGTTACATCCGTTACAATTTCTCTTTGGCTTCATTTTACTTTAAGGGGGCGTTTGGTTCGCGGTAATGTTTTCACATTACCGGGAATCTGGTGGTAATGTGGTTAGATTACCATGTTTGGTTACTATAGCAATGGTCATGTTAATGGTAATGTGAGATTACCAATAGTGAAATATTACCACATAAGGTGGTAATCTGATTACCACCGAAACAGGTGTCCATCTTGATTACCAGGTTGATGGTAATCTGAAATATTTTTTTTTTAATTACACCCCCACATATTTAATCTAATTTCATATTATACGCATTATCAAAACCCTAGTTTTGTTCCATTTTTATTAAAATATTTATAACATAAAATATAAAATATAATATTATATATATATATATATATATATATATATATATATTATAATTTAATTATTTATTTATCTAAATACTTTAAATTCAAATTTTTAAAATTTTATATGTAGAGATATTTGGGTAAATTTATTTAATATATAATTATTTAATTATATATATATAATTATATATCATAATTTAATTATTTATTTATCTAAATACTTTAATTAAAATTTTTAAAATTTTATATGTAGGGGTATTTGGGTAAATTTGATATATTACTGGGATGATTACTGTAAGGGTTGATGACCTTACACTTGGTCAGCGGGCATACAGTATCACATAGACCAAGCCACGAGGGCGCACAGCTGCGTGGATTTGGTAGCGCGCGCAGGTGGCGCGGCGCTTGTGTTGTGTCGGGGCCAAGGGCGGGTGAAATACCCCGTATGATCATGGGCTGAGACCGTGAGACGCGCGCGCGCGCTGGACCGTGGGCGTGCGCGTGGCCGATGAGCGAGTGGGGCAGGCGCGCCCCTTACCAAGAGTCAAGTGTCGCAGGACTTCATCATGTAGAGTGTTGGATCTCTAGCAAGTCTAGGCGGGGCGGGACACTTGATCAGGCCGGTTGACCGAGAGCTGATTCCGGATCTGACAAGGCATTACACAGGCGTATGCAAGTAGGCACGTGGCCGGGAGCGTTGCCGAGCCAGGGGCGAGGATGGCACGCGGAATTACCGCGCGTGAACGGTATTGCTACGCGCTGTGACCAAAGGTGGCTGGTTAAAGCTACAGTCGAGTCAGAGGACACTGCAAGCTAAGTGAAGTCAGGGAATTCACGCCAGGCCGGTATTGGGCATGGGGCTCAATCAACCTTGGATTTGGGGTAGCTCTTGTAATAGGGTCAAATGTGTCTTTGGGAGAAGACAATGCCACTTGGTGTTGGTTTTGGCCATGGTTGTAAACATTTCTCAATCTAAGAGAGTTTTATGTTTTTCTCTCTCAAAATGGGTTTCATTGTGTTGTGTTTCTCGTACCGATGTGTATTCCGGATTTGCTCGCTTCTTCTTATTTTCGCTGTACTTTGTAATGCAAACAGGATTCACTTACTGTTCATGCAAGGAAAGGCTGACCTGTCGCTATGGTGCATGTCAGGTGCCGCACGGCCAAAGTTGATCGGTTGGGGCTGTGACAATTACCATGATTAACCAAACATGGTAATGAAAGATTACCACTAATATTAGTTCTCAACTAAACATAGTAATCCCACATTACTACAACATTACTGGTCATATAACATTCCTAACCTCATTACCACAGTAATCTCATTACCATAGTAATATATCATAACCGTGAACCAAACGCCCCCTATTGGCCTAATAAATGATACTTGTCTTTTAAGTTTCTTTTAGGTTGCTTGGTGATTAAGTCTAGTATTAATGCCAAAGGCTAATGGCTACCATAAATAGCCTTCTTGTTAGAAAATAAGCAATTTGTATCTTTCTATTCCATAATATTAAAGAAGTTTTCTTAGAACTCTGTTATCTATCTTGTTTCCAACCACAATTCTCTTCTCTTTAGCCTAAGTCTTGTAGACTAATTGCCCATAAAATCTTCTACTGCGCCAATTAGAGTATCTAAACTTTAGCTAATGTTTCAAGAGAGAGATGATATTTTGCATGAATAGATGAAAGAAAGATGATCATGATGATGAAGCTTCTTGGTTACTTCTTCATTTTTTCTCTTTATCTTCATCCTTTACAAATCAACCCTATATATAGCCATCTATATGACCATGCTTATTGGCAAAAGTCATAACCTATGGCCCCATAACTCGAAGCCTAATGCTAGTTAAGTTAATCTGTGAGATAAATGTCGTAGCCACATATTAGGTATTTAACACATATTTCACATAACTTGGCAAATGTCGCAAGCTAAGCCATTATTGTAAATACTCACCTTTAATGGCTTGTTCTTGAACTTTAATAAATCTGTCTCGTGGAAGTTAATGCCAGGTTGTTGTGCATATCTTTTTGCCACTAGTCTTGCTTTATTTTTTGAATGGTTCCATCATGATTGTATTTTGTTTTATAGATCCACTTCAAGCCAATAACTACTTCATGACTTGGTTTCTCCACTACTACCTAAGTTTTGCTAATTATTCCAATTTCTTCTTCCGTTGCTTTCTTCCATACTTCTTCCTAGGTTGCTACTTCAAAAGAGTTTGGCTTAATCATGCAAAACTTACAGCTTGCATAAACATCAATAAGTCATCTTAATCTTACTCGTTTACAACTTTGTATGATGAAGCTTGCACTTGGTGTTGTAGGCTTGAACTTGTGAGTTTGTTCTTGTTGGAGTATTAGGTGCTTCTTCAATGATTGTTTTTTAATTTTCAATTGTTGCATTTTGTTTCTTTATGCATTGGAAAAGGATATTCGTGGGCATTCTTCACTTTCCAGTTGCATGAAGTTTTATCATAAAAAAGGTCTTTGTTTCTTTTCAAACTATATAGCCTATAGCCTTTTAATTTTGAGCTATTGCCTACGGGGATGCATTATTCATCTTTCTCTCCAGTATTGTAATCTTTTCTTCTTTTGGAATATGCGGGTAGAAAATTAAACCAAATACCTTTAAATGCATGGAAACCTTCGACACTGATCTTTGGAAGGTGTTTGGTCTTGAACAACTTTTGTAGTGCATTTATTCAATAAGTAGATAATAGTGTACACTCCTTCAGCCCAAAATGTATTTCGAAGATCTTTCCCATTGAGCATTGGCCTTGTTATCTTTATGATGATTTTGTTCTTTTCAACAGCCCCATTTTGTTGCAGAGTATGTGAAACTGCCAATTGTTGCTGCAAGATAGTGTCTTGTAGTACTTTTTAAACTCTATAGAGTTGTACTTTCCGCTTGATCATTTCTTAGAGCCTTCATGTAATGCCCACTTTGTCTTTTAATAATGCTTTTAACTTCATGTATATTGAGAAGACACCAGACTTTTATTTTATAGAATATACCTAAGTTGTTTGAGAATAATTATCTATGAATGTGATGAAGTACATGTTTCCAGCATAAGGTGTCTTCTTGGGCTTGCACATATCTGTGTGAATAAGTTCCGATGATTCCTTAACCTTCTAAACTCTTTCTTTTGAAAAGGGTTGCAATATTGTTTGTCAATTACACAGGCTTCACAAACATCATGCATTTCTTGAATTGGAGATGAACCACTCACCCTGTTATTTTATGGTGGAGATCGGGATTTCAAAATTTAAATGCCAACATCTCTTATGCCATATATATATGTCCTTATCAATTGGCATCTTCAATGCTATAGTGCTTTCATATTGAAATGTTAGTGGAAAGTTTATGCTTATCCCTATTTTCGTGTTGGCTACAACTTGCTTTTTTTTTAGGCTCTGTCATAAATAAATGTTTTATGAAGTAGTCTTATGTATTGAATAACCATGCATCAGTAAGCTGTCGAACACTAAGTGCATTTTGGTCCAAGTTAGGAACAAAAGGCACATCTAGTTTGAATCTTGCTAGTGGCTATTGTGCCTTTGCTTTTGCTTGTACAAGTCGACTGTTTCTCATCTTTTCTTTATAATTGATAGATGCATCAATATACAATGATGTCTTGGTTGCTGGTAATGTGATTGCTAGAGCCATTGTCAGTGTACTAGACATCATTTTCTTGCTTGAACACCGCCTGACGTCTAGAACATGTTGGCATATCCATTACTATCTTTTCTCCAGAAAGTTTTCTTGTTGGTTGGTTTTGTCCATGTAAGCGCTTTGTAGAGGGCCAAATTTTTTGCAATTAAGATATTAGGGCTCGTTTTTAAGCCAGTAATCTTTGTGATCATAGCTACTATTTTCCCATGTTCCATATTTAGGCTGACACACATCGATATGATTTTTTGTCAAAATTATTGTTACGCTTCGAGCCTGAAGCGTCGACAAACGGCCACATACTTACAAGGGCGAGACCAAGTAGGCATGCGAGGCCTCAGAACTTGTCTTACACTGGAAAATATCTAACAAAAATGTAACTTTCCTAAAGCAAAAGAAACTATAACATATGAATTACCAAACCTCAGTGATTATTATTCGAAAATATAGAATTCTAAGTTCACAAGAAAGGAGGGTTTATTAACTTGCTAAAACTAGACGGCGACTTGCTCAACAACCGCTAAACTGCCCATCAAGTAACCCTACTCTTGATCTGATGAAAAAGGGGACAAACTTAATGAGCTTGAGAGCCTAGTAAGCAACTAGTAAAAATATTTGGTATTATATCGAAATCTCATAAATTCGTAATAAAAAATCATTAATATGATAATAGAATATCTACCAAAACACAATTTAGAAACAAAACAAAAGGGTTCAACAGAGTCTGATTTTCAGATAAATATATTATAAGTCTCTCAATTCATTATGGTCAAAACAGAATGTGGTATTATTTTTCATTTAATGTTCTAATGATCAACTAAAGTTTCCTAAATTGTATGCTTGGAGAGATGATTATTAATTATGTTGAATGTAAGTATTTGATTTCATAACTAATTAATTTATGTAAGAAGCACTATCCTATAATAAAATATTATATTTTATTTAATATAATGTTATAACTTTATATTTTAATATGGTATTATTTTTCATTTAATGCCCTAATCAATTAAAGTTTCTTAAATTTTATACTTGGCGAGATGGTTATTAATTATGTAGAATTGAATCTATACACCTCCAAAAATGTGTGTGTATATATATATATATATATATATATATATATATATATATATGTTGAATCCCACAAGAGAAGATAAAGGTGCGAGCATTATCTACTATATCAAAGGAACAACTAACTGTTATAGGTTAATCCAAGAACAGATATAATCAACATTGATACTATAATTTAAATGAAGTCATGTATTCTTATGTTTTATATATTTTGAATAATAGTCCTATCATAAATTTATAATGATGTGATCGATATTTTTATGACATCTTTATAAAAACATTAGATGTTTTGAAGCAAACTTTTTTCAAAAAGTAGAAACAAAAGGTAAAAAATAATATTTGGTTTTCTAGAAACAAAAATCCAATAACTTGAAACATAACCAGACTTAGAATTGTCTGATTGATTGTTTTTAAGGTAGCTTGAACTTGAATTACAAATTTAAGCATCACTTTGGTGTTGGAATGCACTTGGACAATATGTTCCATATGTATCTGATAATTAGAGTTCTTTGCACATAGAGGGTGAATATGATCTTAGGTAATGACTTACATGCTTCAATCAGGCCTGGATATTTTTCTTATGTTTGATTTAATTGAATTTGTCAACTGAGCTGGTTAGCATGATTTAGGCTTAATTGCTTCATTGTTTTCGAACATGTTGTTTAGTTTTATAAGGGTATGTGGTAGGTTGGATGTTGCGAATTGTGTGAATGACCCATGAACACGCCCGGGATGAGGCAACTCAGCATCACACTTTCCATATGGTGGAAGTGCATGCATTGTAAAGTAGTATGCATATGCGTATGGTATACCAATATTTTGAGTTGTGGGTTGACTGGGACATGTGATTTGGTAGGGGTGAGTGTTGGTCTGTACCCCAATAGGTAATTCTAAAAGTGATTTGTTGAAATTATTTGCTCTCTTTTAGAATGTACTCTTTCTCTGTAATTGTCAAGAGCATAGGCAAAAACCATGGACTAGGGAACCCAGTGGAGAAGAAGGAAATAAAATAAACTATTTGTATGCCATCCTCATGGGTGAACTCCTCTATCTTAAGGTTTGGACCTTTCCGCCCCCACACTAAAACATAGTGTTGGAAGGTTTCCTACCTATTGAAATCCTAGAAGCTGCAATTTTAATTATCTTTATGGAAGTATAGGAAATCTGGCCTTGTAATTGACATTATTGCTTGATGAAATCCTTAAACTATTCTATTTCTCATCCTGTCTTATCCCAAAAGACATTATTACCCTTATACTTCAAACATATATTATTACTTTAACATATTTCACATTTTGTTTTAAAGTGTAGAGTTGAATGTACTTATTGTTGTTAGTTCACTTTTACTTTTCCCCTTTTTGATCTCTTCTTTCCTTTCCCTTGCTTTGCCATCAATTATCTTTGTTTAAGCAGAACTTGATGGACTAGTACATCTTAGCATCCCATTTGGATTCACTTGTAAAAAATGCTTTACTTTTGAGTTTGGATACCAAACGAATTAAGTGCTTCTAGCAGTAAGTTAAGCACTTACTGCTTTTTTAAATGTTGTTGGGTGCATTTATGTGGAAGTGTTTCTAGAGTATGAAATTACCATCAAAGCACTTTTGGAATTCCATTGGGATACGGAAGCACTTAACCTATAAAAAGCTGAAGCTCTTTTTGAATCAACCGTATCTTAAGATAATATTCTTATAAAGATTTTGATTGACATTAAACTTCGATTGAAGCTAGCTTTATATATTGATAGGATAGACATTTGAATAACTTTAGCTACAACAAATAAAGAATTATTCCAACTAACAGTACATAATCGAGCACGTTAAATAAACGGGACAAATGTGAAGTTTAATTGCAAAGTCACACTTAACCAAGTGAGTTCAAGAAAATTATTTTCCATCTGTTTTCTATTTCAACCCATGGATAGACAATTGATACCAAATTACATCTTGTTAGAGCCACCATTTTTTGAGTGTCCTTTTGACATGCTTCATAGTTGGTTGCATGTGTGTTTGTAATGTTATCCTTTTTATCCATGCTCTCTTTCTTGCATTCCACAAATGTTCTTGAACTCTTCAAGCATTCCCAAATTATCAAAAGTTTGTCCTCCTAATTTAATTATGTAGTGAAACACAACACCATATAATAGAGAATTAAGTCTTGATGTTGTAGTTTGTCATGTTTTGCATGATCCTTCACCAAGCCTTGCAAACACTAAAAGTTCTCATAATCACATCATAATTACTCTTCACAAACTTGAATGGAGATAATTGGACACTTCACTGCAAGATCTATAAGACCGTGATAGCCTAAATTGCGAAAGATGGTATCTCGCGCTCTTGTAAGGCGTTGTTCATCATAGGTCACCTGGAATCAACAAGGTGTAATACTTGGCTATGCAAAACCCCCACCATCGCCCCCCACCACACACACACACACACACAAAAAAACTCGTGTCAAGCAAGTGACAAATACTCGAGTTTCTTTTTGAAAACATTAAACCACACAAAACATGTTGGCACAAATATCCTTGAGGAAAAGGAAAATTGATATATGCCGACCTCAAGGCCTCCATAAGAACCCTCGTTTCATTTTCAGATCCCTCCCAAACAACCCATGCAAATGTAAAGCGCATGTTGAAGTTTCACATGGCAAGCACATCTGTAGACTTGTAACCTATCCTATATGTGCATGCGCTTGGTTTTCGATAGGAAGATGTAAATGTATGTGTGCATGACAATTACGAAGCATCCTTTCGTCTGATGCTTCTTAAGAAAAGTGCCATACTAATATTAAGACTAATGTAACTCATGTTTAAATTGTCTAAACTGAATCCATTTACATACTGCCATATTGAATATAACTTGTATAGGTATTAGAACATTATTTAATTACCAAATGTTTATTCATTTCAAAATTGAAGTAGGTAGAAGATTCAGCTAATAATAAAATGAAGATTCTAGTCCAAACTATAATAATATACATGTTAGTATATCTTTTTATTTGACTATGGTTTAGTTCTTTATTTTAAATCTCCTGCTAGTGGTTTGTGAGAATTCATGCTAAGATGACAGTAAAGACTCAAGTGTAAATGTGTAATGAATGTAATTCTAGTCAAATTTACCTCTTTTGGGATACTGTAAACTGTTATCCTTTAGATATTTGATGTTTGCCTTGGTCTACTGCCAGAGAAGATGATGAGGTGTTGAAATTTCTTCATGAACAAAACTTTTCACAAACAAACGATACATTAAACATTACATATCATGATTCTAACCTACCTGTATCACCATATCACCATTTGAATGAAGCAACTTTAACATAAAATGGTTGAATTGCCAACTAAACTAACCTGGCCTCAAGGAAAAAATGTTTTTTGCTTATTCAAAATTCTTTGACATAGTTGTGCCTTCGATTATGAGTTGATTTAGAAAGTAATGTTTTGTGATTTAGAAATTGATAAACAAGATAAGCAAGAACACAACAAACAGTGTGTAGTGGTGAAGATTCAGGAATTTTCCAATAAACATATGTTAGGGAGGAGGTGCTGGTTAGATCTTATTGTTGATCGGGATGGGAGATGGCAAAGCAGAGGATTCGTTTCTAGTTCATAACCTATATGTTACATGAAATTCATTATATAACATTGCAGGGTACAATTAATGGTAAACAAGCACAATGAAATTTGTAAGTTTGCATGGAGGCAAACACACTTAACCGGGCAAACACACTTAACCAGTAATGTTTAACACTGCATGTAGTTGGACAAGGCTGAAGTTAATGTCAGTTTCAACAACTGAATTATTTTGCAATCTAAATGACTGGTCATCCATCAAGATTCACCGACTCCAAATTACTTTGCTGTGTGTCATCTATAATCAAGCAAAATTCATTAGAATCACAACTGTGTTAGAACTGTCTCAATGAATATAATTATAATGCTCTCAATTATCTCTTTTTGGTTTTAGTTAGAGGAAGGGATATCTTTTGTCATTCCTATCAAGCATTGCATTAATAATCATTAAAAGGTTTTTGAAAATCATGCATCGGGAGCAATTCCCATACATCCTAAAGCATCTCCACAGCTAATTCAACCTAAAGATATCAAATTAAGGTTTGATTATAATACTTTACATGAAAACAATCTTCTTGATCATCGAAATCTCAAGCAAAACCTTGCGAGCACCTTTTCCTCTTGCAGCTGATTATTGGTTCGAATCTATTCCAGACAAGCTGAAGTCTTTTTTCCTAATCTTAAGATGCTCACCCCTTCTCAAAACTTGTTAATGGCGTCCTTGGTTAAATCCGATGGTTAGTTCATCTGCAAACCAGCTCCTTGGTTCAAATCAAAGCCATTGTCATCAGGAATCACCTCGTTCTCTGATTTCTAGCACTCTTAGATCAAGGAGAAGTGAGAAGGGAGGCTCTTTAGCTGGGAGAGAAGAAAATTAGGGTTTAGTTTGTGATGGATATATAAAAAGACAAAAATGTAATACTTGATTTTTCTTGAGTACTTTGGTCCAAAGAAAGGCAAGGTACTTTTTTTTAAGCCCCTTGAAGTGCTTTTTCATAACCACCAATTTTTTGGCTTTTGAATAAAAAAAGCACCAAAACTTTTTTTTATTTTTATTTTTAACTGCTTTCGCTTTATTCAGTTAGTGAATCCGAACATGCTTATTGGGACCCAAAAGTACTCAACTTATAACAGCACTATTGGAATTAAAAAAAATGAATTCAAGCAGGCTTGTTCTTATTTTTTATCCAAAAGTTCTGTTTATAAAGTCAGGCTTATAAGCTTATTCTTCTTCCTTTAACTTCTTGATTTCATATGTTAAATTTTTTATATCATTTGCTTCTTTTTGTGGAATGTCATAAAATGAGCTCAAATGAATAGAATGAAAATTAGTTTACCAAAAAAAGTGTTTTGATCCTTTATTTTAGGCTCATCTTACATTATAGTATCTACTACCATTTTCACATTTTCCATTGTGTTGATGAAGTGAATGAATGTCTAGGACTTGAATCATTTTCTTGGAGGTTTATATTTCCAAGAACAAAAATAAATACATAAATAATATTAAAGAGCCAATGCATTGTTTCATCCATTTAACAAATTTTTTTGAAGAGAGAACTTGTGGCGCAGACTCTTATTTTTGGGTTAATTGATGCAATTGCAACTGAGAGGTAAAGGCAAGTACTTAACTCTCCATTGTGCATGCAGGTTTTGTTGAAACAATACCAACATGAGAGCACGGACAGGTAGCTTAATTATTCATTTAGGACTTGTGTGTTTGATATGACTTCCAAGCAAGATGCCACTTCCTTGTTTTCTTATGTCAGGACACTCATATGATTCTTCAATAACTAATGTTCATCCTTCTGCTAACAATGTAGAATCAATATGGATTATGAGCTGAATCAAATCAATTCTTTTTTTTATTATTCTTATACGTGCAATTCCTTTGAAATGTCTCATGGCATTGTTGATCTTGTAGGGTCTAAAATGAAAATTTGAATGATTTTGTGTATATCCATGATTCCATTTCAAACCATAATTAGATACTCTGGAAACAAAGAGAAGATGGATTTGAACGAGATATCCAACAATAAGAAAGGAAAAGATTGAGAAAAGGAACTTCTGAGCATTTGTTGTGATAAGCCAGAGTAAGGAGGTGAGGATTGCGTCAAGGCATCATTCCTCTTATGCCTTGGGCGACACACATGATGCAATGAGTAAGCCATGAAATAATTGTTCACTGCCTTAATTGAAGTAATGAGTCCCCCAATAATGGTGGGCGCTCATTACTTCAATTAGTTTCCATGTTCTTCAAGTGGATCTCTTAGTTGTTGAGAAGGTGGTGATTAGGGTTGCTGATATGATTTTTAGATAATTTTTAGATCGCAATGGATCTACAATAAGATTGTTTAGTCGTTTATTTACAACTACAAAGGAATGGTATACAAAGGCAACAGATCTTAATGAATTATTAAATAAAATGGGATTTATGGCTACACAAACTGTATAGGATAGTTCTAGATCTAGGCCAAGGCGAACTATCATGGGGATTTATTAGAATCATTGAATAGAATATGTTAAAGTAGCTCCAGACTAGGGTACTACACTCTTATGGGTAGTATTTCCTTTACCTTTTCTTGCCTTGAAAAAGCAAGGTCACTATGTGTCTTTGAATTGATAACCATATTTTGGCTAACCTAGCTTTCCCGATCTCTCATGACCAACAAGGAGTGGTACAAGAATATTCTTTCACCTGTTGTCCAATGACTACACCCCATCCTTGAAAGAGTGCAGAATAACAGTTTGAGATCTTGGCACTAAGTCATATTATCAAAAATAAAACCATGCTCAAGCAAGTCAAGCCAAGTGAATTATGCCAGGCCCTATTTCGGTCAAACTAATCTCAAACTCATATGTTCTACCCTGTCTTATTTGTTAAATTATCTAACCAATAATCAAATTTAGAATTATGGTACATTTGATTCTCACAATAATTCTATTTATTAACTTTTAAGTTCATGTGATTAACTTGTGCCATCTCTTGGATACATGACTTAAAAATGTATAAAGTCATCTTTTCAATCCAAATTAGTATTTCCAGCCATGAAAAGTTATTTCTAACTTTATAATTCACTTGCTTAGAGATAGAGCTATTTTAAGAACTGAATATACAAGTAAATTGCTAACGTGGTTTGTTTTACTAAGAGAGTGAAAACAAAAGCTTGGAAGCTTTCCAGAGCCGCTTCATGAGGTAAGTCTGATTGTACGCTTAATCTGTGGCTTGAGGACATACACCACTAGGGAAAATGCTCTTTGCATTGTTCTTGGCAAAATATCACCTAATATTTTGCCAAGCCACATTCTAGTCTGTTGTTTCGTCTCCTTGTATGCAAGCCTTTGTTTTCCTTGATTGTTATAATTTCTCACATCTAAACATGTCACTTTAGCTAGGGAATCATTTAGGTCTATCAAGTTACGCAATCATCATTTCCTTACATCTTAATGTTCATTAATGTTTGAAGAAATTGATGATATTCTCCTCTTTCATTGAAAAAATAATTTACATTCTAATATACTGAGTAAGGACTAGCATACCAGACCACCAAAATAGGAAACTGAATTCCTACAAATCAGGAATTCAAAAAATTAAACAGTGAATTATAGATTGCAATCTCTAAAATTTGGTACTACTAAAAATAAGTTTAATCTTTGCTAAATAAAGAAAGATTAAAACTTCCCTCAGTTACTTCCTTGCCTCAGTTACTTCCTTGTCTTCCCTTACCCATGGTTTTGCACCTCAAGCTGGGTTGTATATGTTATATAAACCAAGCTTGGATTTTAATTCATCAAAACTAACTCTTGGAAGTGCCTTGGTGAGGACATCGGCAATCTGTTGTCTTGTAGGAATATAGCTGAGCTAAATGACCCCTGTGTTGACTTTTTCTGAGATAAAATTATGATCAATCTCGATATGTTTTGTCCTATCATGATGCACTGGGTTTTTAAGTATACTGATGGCTGCCTGACAGTCAGTAAACATCATCACTGAGGCTTGAACTTCAACCTTAAGTTCCTTTAGCAATTTTTGTAACCACATTCCTTTGCATATACCAAAAGGGCAAGTGCCCGGTATTCCGACTTTGCACTGCTGCGGGAAACCACAACCTGTTTCTTGCTTCTCCAAGTGACGAGATTCCCCCAAACATAGGAGCTGTAACTAGTAGTTGACCGTCTATCAGTCTGTTCTCTTGCCTAACTTGCATCCGTGTAAATTTCTACTACATGGCTTTCACTCTTTCTAAATAGTAAACCATGACCAAGAGTCATCTTCAAGTACCTCAGAATTCTGTTCACTGCATCTAAATGAGCTCTTGTTGGATTATTCATATGTTGGCTGACTACACTAACCGAATAAGCGATGTCAGGTTGAGTGTGTGAGAGATAAATAGGCTTTCCAACCAGCCTTTGATACTTACCCTTGTCAACTGGTGTGCTTTTTTCACTTAGATTCAGTTCTTTTGTAGAGTCCATAGGTGTATTAGCAGGTTTGCAGCCAAGAAAACCCGTTTATTTCAACAAATCTAGGATATGCTTCCTTTAGGATATAGCAATCCATTCCTTTGATCGAGCTACCTTTATTTCGAGAAATATCTCCGTGCCCCGAGGTCTTTGATCTTGAATTCAGTTGCCAACAACTTTTTCAGCCTAAGAATTTCCTTTTAGGCATCTCTAGTTAGGACGATGTCATCTACATAGACTATAAGAATTGCCATTTTTCCTTCTTATCCTCGTTTAACAAACAGTGTATGATCCTCATGTCAAAGTCTTAGCAAACCTCTCAAACCATGCGCGATGAGACTTCTTCAAGCCATATAATGACTTCTTTAATTTTCACAAGTAGTTTTGGTTTGACCTGTTTTCTAGTCCAAGGGGCATGATCATGTAGACTTCCTTTTTGAGATCTCCATTCAAGAATGCATTCTTAACATCAAACTGATATAATGGCCAATCTCGATTTATTGCTAAGGACAGTAACACTCGAACTGTGTTCAGTTTGGCCACAGGTGTGAAGGTTTCTTCACAGTCAATTCCATAGGATTGAGTGAACCTCTTCGCCACAAGTCTTGCCTTGAACCTGTCTATACTCCCATCGATTTGTCCTTGACGGTGAAAATCCACTTACACCTAACCGGATTTTTGCCAGATGGTATTGTTGTCAAGATCCAGGTGTTGTTTTGTAAGGCCAGAACCTCTTCCTCTACAGCTTTATTCCATTTTGGTCTCATGAGAGCCTCCTGAATAGATTCAGGCACTTTGACACTTTCCGGATTTGTGACAAATACCTTGTAGGATGAAGCCAACTTTCCATATGGAACATATCTTTGAATTGGATGTTTAGTGCATCCATGGGCCTCTTTCTTATGAGCAATGGGCAAATCTGAATCATCAATCATAGGAGTAGGAGTATAAGGAGGAGATGAATCCATACCATTGTGAGTGTCAGATACAGTGGGACTTGGTTCTTGTGATTGAGAGCGCTGAGTTTACTGAGGTTCTTTAGTTTGCTTGGTTGTTCTTCTCCTTCTGTAGACACAAAGTTCAGTGTTATTGTTATTAGGTTGCAATGGATTTTGGGCTTCTGTAGTGACAACGGGTTCTGTGGTATACTGAACAGTTACAGTTTGAACATGAGCAGGAACAATGACTGTATTGGAATTTAAGGGTTGTGATGATAGGAAAAATTGTTTGTATATCATCTTAAGAAAAGAATACAAGGGTATATATAGAGAAATATTAAGGTTTTATGGTATAGTGGTATAGGCCCAATGTGGTCCATTAATCAATCTAAACTATAATATAACTCTTAACACTCCCCCTCAAGCTGGAGTATATATGTCAAACATGCCCAGCTTGTTACATAGATTACTAAAGACTTTAACATTTAAACTCTTGGTGAAGATATCCGCCAGTTGCTCAGACGACTAGGTATATGGCGTCCAGATGACTCCTTTTAGTACCATATCACGAACATAGTGACAATCAACCTCCACATGCTTAGTACACTCATGGAATGTTGGATTATTTGCAATGAAAATGGCGGCCTGATTATCACACATCTCGCATAGGTATTGTGATGGAGAATCCCAACTCAGATAGAAGAGACTGACCCAAACCATTTTATATGCTGTTTGTGTCTTTGATCTGTACTCCGCTTTGGCACTCGATCTCGAAACCACATTCTGCTTCTTGCTTCGCCAAGTAACCAAGTTTCCATCGATATACGTATAAAAGCCCGACGTAGACTTTTTGTCTCCTCTATCGTCAGTATAACCCGAGTCAGAATAGGCTGCAACGTCCAAGTGACCATGATTCTTGTAGAGAAGACCTTTGCCGAAGTTTTTTAGCATATACAGGAACCCTTAGAGCACCTTGCCAGTGAACTTTTCGTGGCTTATGCGTAAATTGACTGAGGAATCAAATTGCGTAAGATATATTAGTACGAGTAACTGTTATCTAAATGAGCTTGCTAATCAGATTTCTGTATTGACCTAGATCTTTGAGAGATGCGGAAAATGTCTCCCAGAAGGGTGGTGACTGCTCAATAGGTGTATTTTCTGGTTTACAACCCAATTAACCAGTCTCCTCAAGTAAGTCCAACACATACTTCCGCTGTGAGAGTGTCATTTTTCCTTTGGCATATGCATACTCAATACCAAGGAAGTATCTGGGTCGTCCTATGCCTCTTGTAATGAAATGTTTCATTAAATGTTTTTTAGTTCTCTGAATGCCCTAACGATTGCTACCCGTCAACAAGATGCCATTGACATTTACAGCAAGTACAACACATCCAGATGAAGTGTTCTTATAGAACACAGAGTAATCCACATTGCACCTTCGAAAACCATCTGCAACTGCAATTACAGTAAACTTTTCAAGCCATGTATGAGGACTCTGTTTCAGACCATAGATCGCTTTCTTGAGCTGGGAGACTAGAGTCTCTCCTTGAGCAACATACCCCGTAGGTTGTTCCATAAACACTGTCTCAGCTAAGTCTCCATAGAGAAAAGCATTCTTCACATCGAGTTGACCAAGGGCCCACGATCGATTCGTAGCTACTGACAATAGGATGCGAATGGAATACAGACGAGCAATCGGTGAAAAAGTTTCAGCATAATCGACACCATAAGTTTGAGTAAAACCACGGGTCACCAACCGGGTTTTGTAGCGATCAACTGTACCATCGGCTTTGTGCTTGACAGAGAAGGCCTATCGACAAGTGACGAAGCTGGCATTAGCAGGGCGAGGCACGAGCTTCCATGTACCATGAGATCTCAAGGATTCCATTTTCTCATTCATTGCCGTCTGCCATTGTGGAAGCAGACGCACATCCTGGTAGTTGCTGGGAATTGACTTGGCAAACAAGGAAAGAGTAAAGATGCGGAAAGATGAGTGAAGATGATCATAAGAAACAAAACGTGAGATGGGATGTTTTGTACAAGAACGAATGCATTTGCGAAAGGCAATGGGAAGAGCAAGAGACGGATCTGCATGATGCGAGGAGACAACCGAAAGGGGCGGATCGGGCAGTGGTACACGTTGGTGCCAATGATAAACCTGTCCAAAATGGCTATCATCTATATTCACTGGAAGTGGTGTCACACTAAGCATAGGCATTGGCGGATGGACTGAAATAGGGATGGGGAGAATAATATTAGACAACGTAGTCAACATATCGTGAGAAACCGAGCTAGAAAAAATGATTGAGACTCAAAAAATGCGACATCAATAGCCATATATTACTTCCGACTACTCGGGTGATACAAACGGCATCCACATTGGGTCCAGGAATATCCAACAAAGACACATTTAAGCGCACGCGGGCACAACTTATCCAAACCGGGAGTTAAGTTCTGAACAAAACCGACATAATAAAAAACAGGAGGAGATAAGTGAAACAACTCAGTATCAGGTAAAAGGCGACGTACAGGAACTTCTTCCCCAGGAGTGCAGAAGGCATACGGCTAATAAGATATACTACAGTTAAGATAGCATCAAACTACAAATACATAGGAACATTACGTTCCACCAAGAGAGTGCGCGCAATATCTAAGATGGGATGATGCTTTCTTTCAGTAGTTCCATTCTGTTGAGAGGTGTGTGGACATGTGATTTGATAAAGAACCCTAAAGGACGTACACAAAGAATTTGCAGCAGAAGATATAAATTCTAAAGCATTATCGGTGCGAAGACATTTGAGAACAGTGGAAAACTAAGTTAACATAAAAAGAGACTGTGGCATGAGAAGCTGTGCCTTGTAGTTGCTAGAGAACGGTGCAAAGTCAGCCTGAGAGATAGTGACTAACCGTTAAGCACCGGAAGTAGGTAACGGATCAGCCACCTTAGTACGGCATTGGCTCTTGCCGGGTTACCATGCTTATCCCAACAATGATCCTCGGTGTGGCCTTTCCGGTGACGTAAAGGCACACACAAACCTACTCCGAGAATCACCATGGCCGGTTCCTCGATCACCACGAGAAGCTAGGAAGACGCGTTGATCGGAGGATACAACGGGCGATGGAGATGTGGATTTAGAAGAAAGGCGAAGCACGCAAGCATAAACAGCAGCAAGATTAGGCATTCTCGCAGAACTCAGAATAGAACCCTTCACCTGGTTTTGCACCTTAAGATATGCGATGACCGCAACTTCATTCCGGTAACAACGAAGCGTGGTTAGATCAAGAAGTAATGGCTGGTAAATATCTAACTTATCCAATAGGCTTCGGATGTGAGTGAAGAATTGAGGGGCAGTACGATCGCCTTGTTGAGTTGCAAACAGTTGCTCATACAACTCAAAAAAGTGAGATGTTATTTTCATTTTCATATGTCAATCTGCACATTTCTCAAATTGCCTTTGCGTAGTCAACATCACCACACTTCGGGCAATATCTGGCTCTATACTACCGGTCAACCATGAGCGAACTACAGCATCCTTAGCAAGCCAATCATCATACTTGGCATCCTTAGAGTCCGGCGGATTTGCCGTGAGGTACGACGATTTCTTATATGCCATAAGGGACTGCTCAAAACTCTGTGCCCAAAAAACATAGTTCGTCCTATCTAACTTTTGCGAGGTACAAGGGAGATTCTTAACTAAAGAATCATGAAACGAAGACATGACGACGAAAGGACGAATCCTTCAGCAACAAGACAAGGGCATCATTGGTGAGGGCTGAGGAATTCACCAGGTGCCCATAGACCAACGGGAAGGGCGAAATGAGCGGGGGTTGGAGGTAAAGGTGGCGGCGACGGGTGGAAGGCTTGGGTTTGGAGAGGCGGTGGCAGCGGCTAGGGTTTTGGAGTGGCGGTGGTTGCGTCGTAGGTTTAACCTAGTGCTTTGGTACTATGTGATGATTGGAAAAATAGTTTGTTTATCATCGTTAGAAAAAAGTAAAAAGGTATATATAGAGAAATATTAGAGTTTTGTGGTATGGGCCCAATATGGACCATTAACCATTAACCATTAACCAATCTAAACAATAACATAATTCTAACAAGGGCTGATCAGATGGAACAACAACCGATTAATTGTTTTGAAGTAGATCCCAAATCTCATATTCCTTAGAACTCTCCCCTGAATGTCAGATTTGAGAAAGTAGGATCGACTCTTGAAAGAAGGTGATATCTATGGAATTGTATACTTTTCTGGTAATAGGAGAGTAACATTTACAACCTTTTTGATGAGAGGAGTAACCGAGGAATATACACTTGAGTGATTTTGGATCGAGTTTGGTGTGATGAATATGATGAATATGGACAAAAGAGGTGCAACCAAAGACTCTAAGAGGAAGATCAGAAGTGAAAGTAAGAATGTGAGGATGTGTTGTGAGTTTTATGTAAGTTTTATGTAAGAGGAAGATCAGAAATGCAACCAAAGACTCTAAGAGGTTCAACTTTGGAACATAAAGAACAGATAAAAAATGTAAGTTTTATGTTATATGAATAGATGCGGTTCCTACAACCGGAGAAATAGTGCCATTTGCAATTTTGACTCCCGAGAGACTAGAACAAGACTGAAAGTCCGTGAGAATGCTGAAATCTCCAGTCATGTTGTCTAAGGCTTCTGAATCAACAATCCACGCCCTTAGCTGATTAGTTTGAACACTAAAAACAAGAGATGGAGTACCTTAATGTGCTAAGAGGCTGGCATGTTGCTTGACCTGAGATGAAGTTGTTTGACTGGAACCAGAAGTCTGACTAAACATCTTTTGTAGTGTTTCAATTTGCTCCCTTGTAAACGGACTATTTTCTGCACGCGTTTCTGTTGAGTTAGTAGCATAAGCACAGAAAGCTTTGTCTTAACGGTTGGAGGTTTTCCAATCTGAAGGTTTTCCGTGCAACTTCCAACAAGTTGCCTTCATGCGTCCACGTCTTTTGCAATAATCACACCATGGATAGCTTTTTCGAACCCTATTGTTCTGTGAAGAACTATGAGTAAATAGAGTTATACCTTTAATTGCAGGAGTTTTGGTGACTTCGGGCAACATTAACTTCGTTTTGCTCTCCTCATTTCGGCCCTTTGCAGAAGCTTCCCGAATGGTGGGAAAGGGTTTAATTCCCATAACTCTCTCCCTGACTTAATCTAGGGCTTTATTCAGACCAAGAAGAAATCTTATGGTCTGTTTTTGTTCAACAATCTGCCGATAGATGGATGAATTATCGGCACACTTCCACGGATATGTGTCATACAAATCCAATTGCAACCTCCAACGAGTAAGCTTGTTAAAGTACTGCGTCACACACATGTCTCCTTGCTTCAGATCGTATAGCCGTGTCTCAACCTTAAATAATTCTGAAGTATTCTCTGTGCTGGAATAAGTCTCACGGGTAGCCTCCCATATCTCCTTGGCTGTCCTATGAAGCAGAAAATTCTTTCCAACTTTTGTGGTCATAGAGTTTATTAACCACGGCATAACGAGATGATCCTCAGCCTTCTATAAGCAAATTTTGGCTCCGTGGCCTCTAGAGCAATAGTTTCACTGGTGAGATGTCCATCCTTGCCTCTGCTGCACACAAACATGTATACAGACTGAGACCATTGCAGAAAATTTTGGCCATTCTGTTTGTGATTGGTAACAAGATGTGAAGAAGAATCATGAATGGTGGAAACTACAGGAGGGGGCTCGGGTCTGGAAGTTCCTGCCGAGGAAGTTGATTGAGAGGCCATGCCGTATTGGGTTATGGGAAAGAATCGGCTAGAAATTTTTTTTTTTATTGGCCAGATGAAGGAGAAGACAAACGAAGGAAAACTAGGGCTCAAAAAACCAGCTCTGGTACCACGTAGAAATGGATGAAATTCTCGCCTTTCATTGAAAAGATAATTTACATCTTAATATACTAAGTAAGGGTTGGCATACTAGACCACCAAAATAGGAAACCGAATTCCTACAAATCAGGTTTTCAAAAAATTAAACAATAAATTACAGATTGCAATCTCCCAGATTTGGTACTATTAAAAATAAATTTTAATCTTTCCTAAATAAAGAAACTAAATCTCCTAACCTATTTCCATAATATGTTTCCTATTTCTACTACGTTCTTTTTATGGCTTTAGATTAACATTAACTTTTCTTTGTGTTGAATCTGTCATCATGACTCTGGCATAGCTCACAATTCCTTTTTTTCCTCCTAAAGGACTTGCTTAGACCCCTTCGAAGACCCTGAATGTGAGGCTTATGATCTCTTTGTCAATGAAGTTCTCTGTGTCGGCAAAGGTGATTATGATTATATTGTCATTTATATTCTTGTACATAGTTCGTCCATTAACTCTCCTTGCAAAATGCTTCCATGTTTTCATTAGATTCTTACTTTGATAATAGAGTTCCTCACTTTATACACTTGTCTAAATGGTTTTCAAAAGATTTGGTGAAGAAGTCATTCTCTTTCCAATCCTGTCATCATTAATTAAAGCATCGGCACTTGTATTATTTGTCAATTATGTAAGACTTCAAAGCCATTGTATTTCAAAGTGAAATATGACAATGCCAACATTTTGATGTTTCAAATCATTTTGATGTCAAGAAATTAGGTTTGGGTTTTTCCAGCAGTGGAAGAAACTTTGTTACTTAGAGACTTAGAGTGAGATGGATAAAATGATGCCTCTTAAATATATATAAAAACAAAAATACAATGATGTTATCTTAGCCTGAAATTGGATGTGCACAAGTTAACAGAAGAAGTTCATCAACTGTTATGATTTTCCATTTGATAGTGGGTTATTGGTTTCAATATGCTTCTGGATGTACCTATTAGTTGGGTGCGTCATGTCTATACTGTGATTGGGATGGGCCTATTATTTTATTCTATTCATTTAACATCTGTAGAACTATATATTTTTGTTAGATAAAATTATGTGAACCCACGATCACAATCCATGATTACAAACAAGTCTTACCCTTTTGGAACAGCAAACTGTCCATTGTCCACTAATTGTTCAAAACTCTCATATTTGCTGCAGAACCTTCCTAGAAGTCAGAAACATACTGAAATTATAAATTAAAAGACACAACTCCGATGATATTCTGTCTTGTCTAATAATGGTTGTTTTGGAAGGCGGTCTGTTTATCATGAGGAATCGTAACTGGGACATGTTTACCATCAATTACGCCACTGGGCTCCTGCATAAGTTTGAAAAAAGTGACAAGTTCATACATCATGACTAACAATGTATGTAGAGTATTTCCCACGTAGTCTTGAATTGCACACCTTGAAATGCTATCCACATTTGGGTTATTCATAATTATTGTGTGTATAGGGCAATACTTAAAGCTATACTAAGTTTTCATCTCTCAGTAATACAATAGCTCTTACTACATAATGGAAATAGCAGCTAACACTTACACTACTATGTTAGAAAGTTTCATATGCTAGTCTACTCAAAGTGGTTTGTCCCACAATGAACAAAAGGGTTGCCAATTGTTCACTGACTAGGACATTATTTGTTACTCCTAGTACATCTTGTTGTTTAATGTGTTCAATAAGTTACAAACCAAATGTGATTCCATACAGAATATTTTATGTGTGAGCTGGATGCCCATTTAGAATATCATGACTGTCAAAATCATGATCAACTTCCTGAGACCAATTTTAGGGTTCCTCACTGTCAGACATCTCACAAGCTTATTGTGGAAAAATGAGTAGGATAACAATTGCAATGTTTTGAACTACTCGATTGTGTTGATTTATTCATGGACAAATTGCATCCATGTTGCATATGAGGATGAATTGGTTCACGTGAATGATTGAACAACCATGGCTGAAGTTGAGTTGTCATTGAGAATGTAGTACAACAAAATCACTGACTACGAAGAGTCACATGCACTAGATGACACCTGAAGTTGTAGCAACCCCTAACTAAAGATGGATTCTCTAGTGCATCTAGGGCCATTACTAACTATAGTAGCATGCTCTACTTATCTAAATACCATCATGAGCGAAACATTCTAGGTTGAGATAAAAGAAGAGGAATAGTGTACTTGCTAAAGAATAATCATTCCATCATATAGACATCTTTTAAGTAACCTCATAAAAAAAAAAGGGAAATAACTCAGTTCCAAATGTAAAAGTTGAAATTTAGTCACTAGTAACCTCTAGACATATCAAGAAGAAAAATGGCCCTCCTTGCACATCCCACAATCACAAATTTTCAAAAGTGCATCGTTGATCAGGTTTCCAAAAGAGGTGGGTATTAATAAATGTTAGAGGAGTATATTATGCTACTGTTTCAACCTTGGCAACTGTTATAGCCTAGAAATATGTGTAACTGGAAACTATGTTTAATTATGTGTATTAATGTAGATATCAGCTACTGTTATCTATAGCTGTATATATAAACTTGTAAGGTTGTTCGATGGGAGACAGAAAAATATTCCCTCAATTTCTATCAATAAATACCTAGTAAGTAACTTTTCAAATGAAGGATAGAAATGAATCATATTGTATGCACCATGCGTAAACTACTAAACCTACTTCTGATCTACTTATTCTTATTGTTTAACCATCTTAACATACTACAAGAACTCAATTGTGCTGTAAGTACTCATCTTAAAAACTTGGACTCGCATGCTAGATCTATGGATTTTTATACAAGTCTGTTCCTAAAATAGTAAGTCATACTCAGGGAAGATGACACACAATTGTAGAACTGAAAACATAACACATGCATGCAGGTTACGGACAACGTACCCCCCCAACTGAATCCACATCTGCAGCCCTATCGGTGAACATAACTGATAAAACATTAGTCACATAGCTTGACAACTTAACCTGGGGAGAGTAATTAAATGCCAAACAGTCTATAATTGAAATGTTGAGGAAATCTCTCAACATACTAATGCAACATACAACAATGCATTAAGTGTTTATCTTAATTTTCATATTACATGCTCTGATGATGCAGTAGGGAGAGAATAGAATGTAACTACTAACACAAGCTTGAAGCACAAAATCATTTAAGTAATAAAATACAGAAGGTTCATCCCATGTTGCATATTACAATGGATTTGGTTCAAATGAATGACTGAACTATGGCTATAGTTGAGTTGTCATTGAGAATGTACAAAAACAAAATCACATGTAATCTACTTATGGAACCAAAGGACAATTTCATATGTATGTTATTCATGGAATCATTGACTATATAGAATCAAATGAACTCGATGGTACCTAAAGTATTGTGAGGTATTGGAGTGAGACTTCTCGTAATCAATTCTATAATCCCGGGTAAATCCTTTGGCAATGATTTGAGCTTTATAGATATCCACTTACAACCCACAAGAGTCCTGTTAGAAGGGGAATCAACCAAGTCTCAAATAGAAGTTTTTCCCAAAGCATGTAGTTCTTGCATAGCTTGCTGCCATTGTGAATTTATAGACCTTTCTTTATAGGTCTTAGGCTCATATGAGTGAAGCATTGTATAAAAAAATTATAACTATGAAGATAACTGGGGAGTTTCTTGTGCAAGTAGGTGATTAGGAGAAGATGGAGTGTTATTAAGTTGGGAAGAGGATGAAGGTTCATCAGATGGGAAGAGGGTGGAGTATGATCAAGTTTGGGGCCCTCATGTGGGATTTCATCATGAGTAGTGGTTTAGATCATCGGACATGCTTAAATTTTCTGTAGAATAACTTGCATCAAAGACGCTAGAAAAAAGCTTAAAAGAAAGATTAGAAAAGAACGAAGTTGAACTAGATGGAACAAACTCAAATTTAGATAGTAAGGAAAACTTCATATATCATCAAAAGACAACATGTCAAGAGTACAAATTCAATGTGTCACTGGATCCCAACAACGATATCCTTTGTGTTCTGTTCCTAACCCAAAAAGAAACAAACATAAGTATGAGATTCTAGTTTTGTGTTCTCATGTTATTGAAAAAGAATGAAGCAGACACAAACAAATACTTTTAAGAGGTCTATAATCAGGAAAGGTATGGTAGTGACATTAAAAAAAAGAAATATCACCAAGAACAGATGATGGAAGTAGGTTAATGGCAAATACTGCAGTTTAGGCTGCTTCCCTCCCCAAAAGCATTTTGGGACAAGAAAATTGAGAAAGGGTGCCATTTTAAGTAAGGGAACTTTGGAGTATTGAATCATATCATGCTGAAAAGCTTTGATGGTTTTATCAAAGTGTGTTTTGACCATGTTGCAAATGCAATTCAAATCTATGGCTATTAAGAGTGATTTTTCATGAGATATTTCTAAGTGAATCAGGAATAATCATCAACAAAAATGACAAAATAGCGTGAACCTCTCATGTTAGGTACAAAAGAAGGCCCTCAAATATATAAAGGAAGTAAATCAAAGGGAGAATTAAAAAACTTGGAAGTATCATTGTTGAATGATAAACCATGTTGTTTTGTTTTGGAGGAGAGCCGCCCTCGCGCGGGCACCCGGGGCGTGCGTTCTTGTTGGCTTCATTGGCAACCTTTAACTAATGCTTTATACTTGTGAAAAGTCAAGATTCAGGAATGGTCATTGAAGACTCTGAACAAGCCAGCTAGACTGGAACTCATTCGATAATGTGACTACAGAAATTCATAGATAAATTAAAGATCATGTGCCCCGTGAGAATTTAAAATATAAATACATGAACAATTCCCTTGTCTCTTGATCTTTAACACTGTTGCCTAGATATGACATGTTTGGAGAAAATTTGCATATATAGATATGTATCTTCACTCAGATAAGGATATACATAGGGTACAGAGTCGCATCACATCCTTTCCATGTGATTTTTATCTTTTGCTTAATTTTATCTGGATAAGGGAGTTTAGGTTTTACTTATCTTTTCCCATCTCTAGTGCTCTATATGTTTCCTTTGGTTTTTAGTCTTAGTCATCTATATTTTTGAATTACTTTATGTTTTGCTTATTTTTAGACGAAATATTTTTTAAACTATTTTCTTCTTTTTTTTTTATCTTTGATTGTTCCTTTTCCTCTTAACTTTTGTAATCTCATGTTTTTTTTTGTGATTTTTATTTATATCCCTTATCCAAAGTTCTATTTCTCTCAAACAACTTGTTTGACTATAATTTTCACCATCCTTATATAATCAATTTGATTCTTGGGTCCATATGTGTGTGTTACATATACAGTCATGCCCACATATTTGATTTTCATTAAAATCGAGTGTTACATATACGGCTGTTACCGAACTGAGCCAAGCTCTACTCGATCAAGTGATTGTGAAGCTCAAACTTGATTTGAGTTCGAAACTTGAGAATTTATAATTTTAAGCTTCGTTCCATTGAGGAAGCATCCAGATGAGTGTAGAAGCATCCAGAGATTCCAGGCTCCAGAGAAGTTCAGATCTAAAGGCATGGATGAGGGTATTGACTTTTTGTATATAACGCTCCTTTCAATCTTATCCAATGGTTATCCTATTCATCTCCTATTTCAAGGCGATTTTGAACATTAGAGATTGACTTATAACTTTCTTGTTGTTTAAGGGTTTAAGCTGATTATAAAGTGTACTTGTCTGTTGTATATGGTTTTTATATGATAACTTGTGCAATCTTTGATTATAAAGTAACATTTATTGAAAAGAATGAAGTTCTCTGTTCTGAGGAATAGTACTCCCCATTACCAAAGTGTGCCAATGCCACATGGCTCTGCAAACTCTGACTTGAGTCTCCATCCCACTCCTCCCACCTACTATGTTAAATGAACTAGGCTTGCGAGCTTTCAAAGTCTGACACCTCTTTGTTCGAGCTTGAGCTTACTAATAAATCGACCCAACTTTAAGCTCAAGCTTTTGCTCAAAAGCTTGATGAGCTGAACACAAAATGTTTTATGAAATGTTCGGTATGTTAGCGCCCATGGTTGCTTACTATCTCTTAATCAAGCGTGGTCACTTGTTCGATCTGGGTCTTCAACCCATGTTTATACAAAAACCAAATTAAGCAGGCAAAGTTTGCTTTGAAAACTATAGTCCCACATCAATTGTGGGAATGACTGAAACCTTACGCATATATTCTCCTTGTTTAGCTCAACCAAGTTGCGCACTTAGGCCGGCCTTTGCTAACCATGTGGGTGAGTGCACTGTCAGCTAGCTTGGGGTGGCTCTACCTTTGGCAATCTACTTTTCCGTTATCTTTTATTTTCTTCTTTTTCTTTTGCATTTCACAATGGTTATATTTCTGGCTGTTGTTGTCTAATAGGTTGATTTGTATTCATTGGATGAGTCCTTGGATACTAATGGTTTCTCCTTGTTCTCATTCATTCTAAGCTTGAGTCTTAGTGTATACTTGATTTTTCTCCTCAGGATGATCAATATATCCCTTCCACGTTATATGGTGAAACAGCCCTTGTATCTTACTCCTTGTCCCCATTTTTACAAGAGACTTACCAGATGTGTGTGGTTTTCAACATTTTAATATTTTAAAATTTAAAATTTGGAGAAATTGAAAAGGCCATGCTTGTTTTCTCTTTTCTTTTAAAGTTTTGCTCAGTAGATTTTGTCTAATTGGTTTCGCTTTTGTTTGGCATAGGCAAAACCCCTATCTTGCATTGTTCTGTATTGTAGGAGCAAGTAAAACCCAATGTACAGTTCCTGCACTTAGTATGCATCTCTTCTTTCACTTCTTGTATTTGATATACCAGCTGCTTAAATTTATTGTATTGGCCAATCTCATATGTTATGATTATGGCATGTTAACAATCTTGAAGTTTATGTTTGTAGTGTATTATAAAATTTAAATTACTTGTTGTGGACAAGATCTTTTGTTTTTCGATAGTTTGATTCACATGACTATTATAATGCAGGATGTTTTTTTTAAGACAATACAATTAGTGACAACTTATTGCCCAAATTGATTTTGCACATCTGTGCAATATGGTTTTAGCTACATACCGGAAGATATATTTTTTTTGAACTATTTTGGTGAATGCAATCTTTTCAACTTCATGAGGCCATTACAAATATTTTAATATGCTTTAATTCCTTGTCCAGGATGCCCTTATTCGTGTGTAGAGAGAGCACCTCATGCTTTCTCATTTGTTCCTAAAGAGGGCACTGCTCGCGCATCATCTCAAGGTTTGACAATAGCTTAATACTCCTCTACATATGGTTTTTCTCATTATTATAAAAGTAAAATTTATGAACATCTATGCACTTCCACACACATGGCAAGCATGACCAGCACATAGACCAAGCGTGTTTTTTGGGCCTTGAACTGTCCTTTTGTGGGTATTTTCTCTACCACCGAGCTTAGAGGATTTACATGGGCCTATATTGAATGTGAATGTATAATCAGCTTAAATATGCCAAAAGTTACAAATTCTTGACCCCAGAATCTTGGTGTACTACTGCTGGTTTTCTTCATCAATATTGGGAAGCATTTACAATTTAGTTATTTAATTTAAATAATATATTTTTTTGCATACACCTTAGATTAACATTACAGTACTTTTCGGAAGGTCTGTTTGATATGTCAATAGAATTTCTCCTTGATTGATGTGGAAGTTCTGTTTTTTTATGGATCCAGATTAGAGTAACAGTGAAGATTTTGTGATTCTGAAATGAGAAAAATTAATTTTGGCTTGTTATTTCTTTCCATCCTCTGTGTTTGGAAGCGATGGTTCTTTTTCAGAAGTCTTTAGTTTGTAGGCTTTTCATATTTTTAGTTTGCAAGCCTTTTCTACATGTATAATGGCCTCACTGAAAGTAGCCGCATCCAATCCTTATATACTAGTATTTTTAGACATATGAGGCTGACTCAGTAAATTTAAGATGTTCACTTTCCTCTGCATATGTTTGGTCATCTTTCGAACACTACAGTTTCCTAGCTGGGGATCACATTTGTTGCTTAGATTCTAGAAGGTTTCCTTACCAAAAAAGTGTATGTGAAATATATATATATATGAGGGTGATAATGCACCAGTCCCTCAACTATGCATAATGGAGAATACAGTTTTTTTTGCAGGATCATGTTCAATTGTCATTTGTTTGTCAAAGTGTTCCTTTTACCTAAAATTTTTATTATTGCTCTCATGTATAGGTCACAACGAAGATTACCTTGTCCACCTTGCTGTCGGGCAGTGTCCCAGGGGATGTATTCACTATGTCACCCCCTCGCAAAGAACTGTTCTTGAGGAGCTGATGCAGAGGTGCCAAAAGTCTTTTATTAATTGCTTACTTTGTTGTTATGAAATTTATGAGGCCTTGTGACTCTGGAATTTCAATTTACCATTTATTCACATGCCTGTTGCTTTACTGTGCCATCCAGTATCAGTAAGGCCCCTTTCGATCCAGCTGAAGTAGCCCTCCTGGAGTCTCTCATTTTGAAAGCCAGCTTTGAGAATAACAGGTATCAGAAGCCCAAAAGAAAACCCAAGGTTTCAACAGAGAAGGTTGATTGGTTCTGATGTTGGGTTACTGTCAGTGCCACTGTTAATAGATTGGTAAAACATATGTTAATTTTTGTATATGTATATCTTACGATGCGCATTAGTGTTTAGCGAGATGAATTCTAAAATTGAAATGGATTTGGCAACTACTGTTGCCTTCTTGACATTTTGTTTTGACACGTTATTGCCAAACCACTGCCCCCAGGGTTAATGATATATATGGGCGTAATCAGAGATAGCTTGATTAGTTAATTTGTTCTTTCTTTGTTCTGCTAATGTGCAGGTGCGGCTATAATTTTTTATTATCTAAATTAGCCAATTAGTAATTGTATGCGCTAATTATAAAGCTTAGTAAGAAGGGCCTCAAAGCCTCTGGGAACTTTTTCATTTAACTCGTGTTTATGTGGAAGGATTATATAGCATTTGCTTTCTATGAATATGAGTTTTAAAGGGTAAATATCTTCAGTAGATGTTGTACTGTACTCAATTTTTATATTAACCGTTGAACTTCAATTTGTGTACCCATCATGCTCAAATTTTATATTAAGCATCAAACTTTAGCTTATTTTGATTACCAAATTTCAATTTATATTCACCCGGAAATTACCAAAGAATTCCAGTGAGATTTCGTTGATATGATTGTTGAAATTATTATTATGTTATCACCTAACGGCCATGTTATTTGTAGACATGAACATGACATATCATCATGCTCACCATTTTGTTGCCACGCCACTGTTGTGTCACCCTCAAAGGCTTTTTCCATCCCCACCATTCTCGGTGACATGTTATATTTATGTTTGCAAATGACGTGGCTGTCTGACATGATAATTTTAGCAACCACATTAGCAAAGTTTCATTGTAATCCCTTTGGTATTTTCTTGATGAAAACAGATCGAACTTGATTAAATAAGATGATAAAAAGTGAAGTTTGATGCTCAAAGTAAAAATTGAGTATCATAAGATACCCACTTAAAATATTTAATTAAAGAATTCAAAAGAGCTATGAAATAATTGAAATCCCCATAATAAGTTGCCTAGTGAAGGACATATGCTGGTAAGAACTTTTTCTAGAAACAAAATAAGTCTCGCAATTCTTAAAAGACAACCAATCTCTTCATTTTCTCTTCCCCGTCCAAGAAGGCAAAAATCAATCGTATTCCACTATTGGTTGCCACTGCTAGTGATAAATAAAACTTTGGTTTTTGAAATCGAAATCATTTTCCAGTGGCGAAAACATCAGTTGGAAAGATCAAACCTGCTTCTCCTTCATAAACTTGGGAATATGTTAGAGGAAATGTCACCCACCAATCCCGGCAGGCATCCAAGGCTTCAAACTTGATTCAGAATAAAAGTATATAAGTTGTAGAGATACAAACTTCAAATACAACTAACTAAATACAATAGTTTCAAATACGAGGTTGTTCGCGAATACAAAGTTTAAAGTCTATAATAAGACAAAATATATAGCGAAGGTATACACGCTACTTGCTAATAGCTAAGCCTCCTGTTGGACTACCCACTACTGATCTAAAACAAAAAGGTCAAAACATATTTATAAGCTTGACAACTGTCACGCCCCAGCCCCACAGCCGGGCCCACTAATAAACCGTCCACATCTCGATGGAGCTAGGCTCCACTGGGTGCAAGGTCTCAGATGTCCAACCTAGTCAGAGTCAACCCCAATAGGCAACACAGATAGCAAATAATATAGGACTACGAATATAAGAGTGATAACATAGTTCAAACTGATATGGGTTTTAACAGCCCTACATGAAACAATACCACACAAATAGTTTGCGGACCGAAAATACAAACAGAAAACAAATCTCACTCACACAGAAAAGTACTCTAAGAGATCCTCAACCAACGACAGGAAATCGACTCCCAGACGAATCCCCGGTCCTAAGCTTAGTCTTTTCTTGCGAGAGAGGAATTCGCAGAGTGTATAAGCCACAAGGGCCCAGTAGGATCACAGAAACAATAGGTAATATAGATATTGCAGAATAAATATAATTCAGGCAGAAATGCAGAATAAATGCTCAGAATACAGAAATAATCAGAAATAAAGAAAATATGCGAAAACAGACGTGCATATCTCCCTAACTAATAACAGAATCAACAGCCCAAGGCTGGATCTTCGACTGTGAAGTCGGAACATAACATACAGAATATCAACGGCCGAAGCCTGATCTTCGACCGCAGTAGGATGGTAGCGCTACTACAGACGACATGTGCACATGGCTAGGACTTACTCCTCCTAGCTGGGCAATTTGCCAGTAATTGGAGATGTACTAAAACCGCAGAAAATACAGTGTAGACATAGAAATATCAAATAAATCACCTCGCAAAATAATTAACTTAACTAATTAAATTAATAACGAATACAGAATAACAAACATAATACCAATATGAATGATGTAAGAACATCATAAAAATAATTAATTAATTACATAACCATCCACCACAAATACAGAGCTATATTATAAGGGTGTGAGAGCCTACCTGGTTCCAGGCTACGAGGGTGTATTTACTAAATTCCGCGAATTAAGGGTTCACTAAAACCAACCATTAAGCTCTAAATCCATTGTTCAGACTGCAAACCTATTTACAAGACGAACATAGCTGAGCTACAAGCTAAGATTATCAACTTGCAAACCTTTACTTAATTTTATCTGAATTCACACAAACACTTAACAATGCTACCCAAAAAATAAAATAAAATAAAATAAAATTAAGCCAAAAGCATACTAGATCACTTCAATACCAGCATATGCTATTAAGCATATATATGCTCCAAATAAATAAAGCAAAAGTCAAACACATCCAATAATAGATACTATATATTTAAGTGTGTGTGTGTGATCACTATATATGATGATTCAAAGTTTTAATGGTTGTGACTCTGGCCTTTGAGTAATCTGAGAAACCAAATTGGCAGTGGGTTCAAGAATGCATGCATGCATGCATGTCTATTCTCTATATCCTCACAATATCTATCAACTTATATATCACTCTTGTTACTGCCTCTCCTCATTCATCCCCTAGACTTCTCTATCAGTCTCCAACTTCAACTACAACTATCATCAGTAGCATAGAATTTTATTCCCCACACCACAAAAGGTTTAAGATTAAGTTGTAGATAAGGCACCAAGCTCAATTAAGACCTTCAGGTAATTACAAACATATATGCTAAAATTAGAGGCATGCTGAAGAAACAACAAGTGCCATCAAATCATGACATGCAAGATGTCACTCAAAATAGTCATTAAAATTTTCACCAAATTAAACACCAAAAAGAATAAAAGCTACAAAGCATGGCAACCACTTTCTGTGACATTACACACATGCTTTTCTCTATGAAAGCTACTCACCGAACACATGCAATACCAACATAAACCTTAAATCCAGAGATTCATTATCATTCTCACTTCAAATTAGAGAGGCTGAAACTATGACACAAGTGTAAACATGCTCATAAATACAAGCTTAGAAGGCAGGCCATGCATACAACAACATCAAAAGGAACACTCACAAGTGACAAGCATGATTAACCCATAAGATCTAATCATCAAGCAAACTCTAAGCTTCAGTTTCTCCGATAATCTAAGCAACTAACCTTGAATCTTGACGACGAACTAACGGCCGAACCTCGACTTCCCACGTCTCCGGCGATGCCGAGATGTCGCGCTAAGGTGTCCCAGCTACCCTCTTCAATTGCCGGAATTCCAAGAGAAAAGGGCTGGTTAGTTGAAGGAGAAGAAGAAAGGTCCGAAGAAAAGGAAAACCTCCACAATTAAGCCTCATTAATTGGCTTAATTTTATACTAGATCCGCTAATCACGGTGAGAGTTTGGCTCAGCTGTCACAACATCCCAAAAACGTGAGGTTTTGATTGATTTTTTTTAAAAAAAAAAACTTCAGTCAAAAGTCAAAGGAATGGTGCAGTCAAAAGGTCAAAGAAATGGGGAATATTACAACAACTTAGTAAATAATCCACTAAAATGCTTAAGAATTATACCAAAATGCAAAGGAAATTTATACTTAAAAAATCAAAGTATAGCAAAACCTACTCATGAAACCATCAGGAGAATATAACCAAAATTACCAGCATAAGCTTAATGTTAAAGTGCAATAATTATTAAAAAAAATGTCTTGTAACGAGAAAGGCTTGACTAAACACTGATTTAAACCATTACAGTGTTTCAAAATGTATCCCAAAACTTATTATGTTAATTTATTTTACTTAGATACACTTGAGTATAAAAATCAAATATCATTTATTTTATCGCGGTGGCACCTCAGTTGGAATATCATAAACCATTTATTTACCTCGGTTGGTCTGATTTAAAATATTTGAAGGCATTTATTTTATGTTTGTGGCACACATGTTAGAATATCAAAAGTTGTTATTATCTCACCGAGAAATATGCCAAACTGTTGTCTCATTTTTCTGAAGTTCTTGTGCACATGATCAATGTTTGACCCCATTGACATGTTAACCATAGTTCATTTGGGGATTAAAAACATTTATATGCAAAATAATTTTAGTGCTAAAATTCAAGAGATACCATATAATAGACTGAATTTATAATTCCCAAATATACCAAATTTTTAATCCAAAAGTTTCTAAATTTCCATATTAGCAGAAATGGAGAGATATGCATAATTTTATGGTTAGAGAAAATGTTAACTATTTTCGGAATAAATAAATCAATAGTTAGCCAATGTAGATAAAGAAACAAGTAAATAAATATATAAGTAAATAATCGGCAGACAAATAGAAGTAAATAAAAAACTTAAAAAGACAATGAGCAAGTAAATCAATAAATGATACATGAGTAAATAATAAATTAATTAATTAATAATGGACCATGAATAACAAATAGGAATGAAGCACTAAGTAAATAATTAATAACAACAATTGAAAGAAATACTAACTATTGTATCAAATAATTAAGTAAATAAAAACGGAATTGAAAAATAATTGAATAAATGATGCATAAATTGGCAGAAATTTTATAATACAAAAATACAGAAATATTACTGTCTTTCCTACTACTGAAACCCAAGTCAAACACCGAAATCAAGCATCCGTAAGAGGTCCTATTTGGCAAATATTGTAATATTAAACATCTCCTCGAAACTATTACAAGGCCAGTTACATGTTATTGAGGCTTATTTAAAAGTTGATGATGTGGCATTTATGCATGTGTTTTTGTATGGGAGTCGTTGTCAATAAAATGGTCTTATGACTTAGTCTAAAGTTGGGTTGTTGCCATGTAAACCGTTCTAGGATGTAAGCCTTATATACAAGCATAGTTATCATGCTTTGCAAGTAGAACTTATGAACTACTGAATATTGTTGACTCCAGGAATTCCTTGACTGCTTTTTTTTCTCTAACAGTATGTCACACCCCAGCTCCACAGCTGGGCCCACTGACAAACCGGCCGCATCCCGATGGGGTTGGGCCCCACTGGGTGCAAGGTCTCAGATGACCAACCTAGTCAGAGTCAACCCCATCGGGCAACACAGATAGCAGAATAATACAGGACTACGACTAAAAGAGCAATAACAGAATTTATACTGGTATGGGCTTTAACAGCCCTACATGATACAATACAACACAAATAGTTTGCGAAATAAAAATACAAACATAACTCAATTCTCACTCACACAGAAAAGTTCTCAAAAAGATCAACCTACGCCAGGAAAATGACTCCCAGAATAACCCCCGGTCCTAAGCTTAATCCTTTCCTGCGAGACAGGAATTCGCAGGGCATATAAGCCACAAGGGCCCAGTAGGATCACAGAGATAACAGATAATACAGGTATTTCAGAATAAAATATAATTCAGACATAAATGCAGTAAAATGCTCATAATACAGAAATAATTAGAAATACAGAAAATGCGCGAAAAAAATAGACGTGTACATCTCCTTGACTAATAACAGAATCAACAGCTGCAGCTGGATCTTCGACTGTGAAGTCGGAACAGAACAGACAGAGTATCAACTGCCGAAGCCGAATTTTCATTCGTAGTCGGATGGTAGCGCTACTACAGAGGACATGTGCACATGGCTAGGACTTACTCCTCCAAGCTGGGTAATTTGCCAGGAATGGAGATGTACTAAAATCGCAGAAAATACGGAGTACAGACAGTACAATACAAAATAAAATACTTCATCGAGTAATTAACTTAAAAGTAAAATAAATAACAAATACAGGATAGTAACCACAATACCAGCATAAATAATGTATGAACATCATGAATAAATAAAATAAAATTTCTAAATCTTGCGAATTTAGGGTTCGCTAAACCAACCACAAGTTCTAAATCCGTTGTTCAGACTGCAAACCTATTTACAAGACGAACATAGCTGAGCTACAAGCTAAGATGATCAACTTGCAAACATTTACTTAAATTATACCCAAAAAGCAAGAAAATTTAATAAGCATGCCATAAACCCAGAAATTTTATCTCATGCATAATACAGTTAATGGCAAGCCCAATAACCAATTGCAATTATACCAGCAATAAGACTTAATGAACACCTCACAAATTAAATAGAATCAAGGGAAGTAATACATGGGTTCCAGCATTGAGCATTCAACTTAACACAAATCAAATGAGTAAAGAGGCTCTTCTAAGCTTGCAGTTGCTCTAATTAAATGAGTCTCAATTCCTATGAAAACCTCATAAACAACCTACTTGCAGAAGTTGGTTTCCAACCTAATTAACAGCATCAACAAAAGAAACTACAAATCAAAGGCTACAGAAATTGTCATTTGATCCTAAAATTCTTACAGGCACTAAGTTCACCATCTCTCACACAAGAGTAATAGGAAGCTATACAAGCAAATAATGAAAGAGGTTTGACATCCCATTCTCATGAATCTCAGCAACCATGAAGCTGATTCCAGCCATAGAACAGAACATCACAGGCCACATGCACAGAACACTACTTTCTATCAAACCACTAACAAAATCATCACCTTAATAACCCCAAATCATTCCAACAGAACAAGATACAAGGCTAAACATTGATTAAGGAATGATTTGAGATTAAAGCATGCATTACAATCACACTTTCAGCAGCCTAGCCAAGCTTAAGAAGTACCAGCTTTAAGCTTTAGCCTCCAAGAACCCAATCCTTGAAACACAAAGAAGACTTCCGGCAGACCTCGTCCTTCCTTGACTCCGGTGACACCAAGATGCCTCGCTAAGGTCCTTGCATCTCCGGTTGCCAAAACCTCCAAGGGAAAACTTGGGCTGGTTTGAAGGAGAAGAAGAAGAAGATGGTGAAGGGGATGGAAAGGGCCAGCTTCTACAAGCTTTAAGGATGAAGAAAGCCATCTCTCTCTCACTCTCGACCAGATCCGGAAATCCCGGGAGATAGTTAGACTGAAGCTGTTAAACAAGGGGGGATTAGTGTTAATCCGGATGGTCAAAGTTGGTTGACCATTACCCAGTCGTGGTATCTGAGTTGGGTTTGTAAGCAACCATGACAACAAATGGTACCAACATGAGTGTTTCACAGCCATCTCTGCCAATTTTCAAAGGGGAATGCTATGAGTATTAGATAGGACTTTATTTAAGCCCCAAGATCTATGGGATTAGGTTGAAAAGAGTATGATGATTCGACGATGAAGGCAAGCGAGAGGGAGAACCAAAAGCTTGAGTCGCGGGTGTTCTTCTTCCTTTAGCGGGCGTGCATGAGTCAATCTTCTCCCGGATTGCAACCATTGTCATGTCTAAAGAGGCTTGGACAGTACTTAAGATATAATTTCAAGGCATGTCTCGAGTGATCGGTGTCAAACTCCAAACATTGAGGCATGAGTTTGAGACTTTACAAATGAAAGCAAATGAAGCTGTGGAAGATTATTTATCAAGGGTGTTGGCCATTGTCAACCGGATGCAAGTGTGCGGTGATCAAGTGGTTAATCATGTAGTTGTGGCAATGGTGGTGAGGGGTCTCACACCTAAATACGATTACGTCATCACTGCTATAGAAGAGTCCAATGTCTTGTTGCGTTTCACTTTTGATGAACTGGGAGGATCTTTGCAAGCTCACGGTACAAGAACTAATAAGTCCATTAAGAAATCAAAGGAGAAAGCATTTGATGTTGACATGAGGCTTCAATTATGAAAGAAGCTGTAAGAATACAAGCAATGGTTAAAGTAGATGTGCATTCAGAGGAAAGCATTCCGATCGAAGGAGAGGAAAAAATATGGAGTCAAGACAAAGCTTCAATAATCACCAGCGTAATAGAAGCAATGCTCGAGTGCCATATATGCAAAAACTATGGATACATAAATGCCGAATCTTTGGTTGAACGATAAAAGCATGAACTTGACTAAAGAAAACGAAGTAACCTGTTTATGGATAATTATGATGCTAATGATGTAGCAGATCACATATGGCTTGCCAATAGTGGTTGCTCTAACCATATGAAAAGTTTGAAGAGTTTGTTCAAGTAGTTGGATGAAACACAAAAGCAATGGTGAGGCTTGGAGACAATAAAGAAGTGCAAGGTGAAGTGAGTCTGAAAGACATAATAAGGAATTTGAAAGAACCATTCTTGGTCAAACTGGTTGATTTGGGCTTACACAGCTATTTAGACTTGGTTGGATATGAACTCAACTCCAACTTGGTAAACCATCAAGCACCTCCAAGTGTATTGAACTAGTTTTCAATGAGAGGAATGGGATGCCTATTGTAGCCTATGATCTTGTTGTGTGCTCGATAATCGATGCACATCCTTGATTATCTGTTGTGCTTCTTTTGGAAAAGCACCAGACCGTCATATAGTGTCTTTGAGGATCAAATGTAACTAGAGTCAAGTAATTCTTTCAATTGCCTCCTTAATTCTAGAAGCTCTAGAGGTGCCATGCGATAGGGTACAAAAGCTTGTGGGCAGTCATCTTACTCTAGCTTGATTTTGTAATTGACCTCCCTCTTGAGTGGTAGCCTTCTCAGTAACTCTAGTGGTATGATATTATTAAACCCTTTAAGGATTGTTGTGATCTTGAAAGGCATGTCAACTATGGACTCCTTGGTCTCCTCTTGATGTATGGCAAGATATATAGGACAAGCCTTCTTGAAACCCTTGTGAAGTTGCATGGTTGAAAGTTACTTGCCTTGGATGTTGGATTCTCTCGCCATAAATACCATGCTCGAATTGCCTTCACATACAATGCACAATGTGTTAATAAAGAGTACTGTCACAATACTCACAAGATTCATGAAGTCAATGCTGACCATGATTGGGGAGTCATCTATAAGAATGGTTAAGACCTCAAAAATCAAGGACTAAGATGCCGATATTAACTTAAGGCTCATAAATGTGTAGATGGTTGTGTGTGAGTTTCACACCCAGTCCTGCGGGACCGGCACGAGATAACCACCACGACAACCCGAGGAAGGACACCCACTCTACTCAACTCTCGAGTAGCTGCAAGGCTAATAAAAAATCTGGGAATAAACAGATCTGAATAGAGTTCACAAGTTCAAAAACATACAGAATATAGGACAAAAATAGCATAGAGGAAGCAATCAAACTATACCATCATAATAGCGTTCATTGCAACATATCTGTCATAAATACAACAAGGTTTCCAAGGAACTAGACAAGCATACAAATTATGCACACAATGTAACAAATACACTTGTGAATCCATGTCCTTATATATTGCAATATGTTCAAGAATAAACGTACATAAAACAAGGATTAAAAAAGATAACTAGAAGAATGTTGAGCACTCCAGCCAGCCGGAACGCCACTACAATCTAGAGCATGAAATGGAGGGAGAGGGTGAGTAACCAGAGCCACTCAGTGAATGGATTAGCACAATTCTATAGAATACAAAATGTTCGATAAAGCCAAGCTTTTGCTGTAACACATATAGACTATAACATTGTAGTATATATATAAATATAATAAGATATATACATGTATAAGGAATAGAAAGTATAGAAATTACTTTCAATCTATTCAAATCATCAGTTCATCATGATAAATCCAAAGATTTTATTTAAATTAATTATAAATTTATTTAGATAGAAATCTACTAGAATTGTGCAGTTATATAACCTACTCACAAACTATGGAGATTGACTCCTTAACGACGCTAGTTCTCCTCTGGCTCCTCCCCTCGAGCCGGGCTTTCACCATTTATCACCAACACATACCACAAGGGGTCAAAATCAAGAGTAAAACACAACAAAAAAAATGCATGCATGAACTTTTCCAAGCTACATGCCATGTGACCTTGACAAGGCTTATGTGGCCTGAACTTGAGCTACAATAGCGTGCTATAGTATCATGCTACAGTAGTCCGATTTCAAAAACAAAGAAAATTAAGGCTTCATCAAGATAAAGATGATGGATCTTTGCATCCACCTCATTGAACAAGAAAGAGTGAAAGAAACTACTCAAACCACACAACAAATTCATCATTAAGCCAAAAATCAATCCCTACAACTTCTAGGGCTGACATGCTCAACCAAAACCAAAATGAAATAAGGAGAAAGATGAGAGAAAAAGAAGAGCTCATCTTCAAAGGATCTTCAACCAATAATAGAGATGGAGGTCAAGTAAAAGCTCCTTCTTCTCATTCAAGGCAATGAGAACAAAGGAATGAAGAAGAATAAGGGATTTTTGAGAATTAGGCTCAAATTTAAGACTTTAAATACCCCTAGAAGTACACGACCAAGTACATGGCTGTTTAAATCCTAGTCCGCCTGTGTATCTCTTTGAATTGAGTGAGAATCTCTCATCCGGGGATTTACACGAGTAAGTATATGGTCATGTAACTCATCCACTAGCTGTGTAGATTTACACGGGCAAATATATGAGCATGTATCTCAGCCACTGCCTGTGTATCTTTTAGAAATCAGATTTTTCCTGTTTTCAACCCAAAACGACCTAAAACGCTCCAAAACTCAAGCCGCAACTATTCTAAAACAGTTTGAAGAACAACACGCACGCGGAAAAGCCGAAACACCATAGTGAGGAGCAAGACAAGTTTAAGGAGATGGAGCACCACATTGAAGCCCACGATTATGGGCTAGATGAATACTAGGGAGAGATGCAAGATACCTATAATATTAATGCCTCAAGATGCCTTGATCATAAACAAGATCTTGGAGGAGGCCATCCAACCAGAGCTTGTAGTCCGTAAGGATAATCTTGTAAAGATTGTGGCTGAGTTAAGGAAACCTAGGAAGGGTTGGTCCCATGCAAGAAATTGATCTTGCAAAAGAGAACCATCATTGCACCAATGCAATTTAGACATCAAATGTGGATGTTTTGAAGCCAAATGACATTAATGGGGGTTAAGGAATGCCAAGAAGATGGACAACTTCTTGTGGAGCTTGAAGCAATACTTCAAAGTTCTTAGTGTGGAAGATTGTGAGAAGATTGACCATGCCATCCTCTACCTTGTTGACACTATGATGTTTTTTTGGAGAAGGCAACATGGTGACATCCAATGATAAGTATCTAAGTGTATTTATTTTCTTATACATTTTTTATATACATAGCATGTATGTTTATAGAATCGATGATTTGTTTCATACTTAATCTTGTATTATTTGCTTTGGAGGGCACGAAGAATCCATGGGGAACTCGAAGACACAATTTGGGCAAAAAGAAGCAAGTTTTGAGGTGCAACGGTGTAGTATTTATCAGCATTCTTTGTAGCACCCTGCGAAAAATCTTCACAGCTGCAAGAAAACCGCAAGAAAAATCCTTCAAACTCCAAGCCAAATCAAATTGACCTCCTTGCAGCTGCAAGCCATCCGTAAGGCACTAGTTGGACACCGAAGCGAGCCTAATTGAACTCCTTGCGAGCTCCTTAGGCCCATATGACTTGGGGGGTATAAAAGGCCAATTTAGGGCTGGAAAAAGGAGACTTTTGGGCCACCAAAGAAGAAGAAAGCTCACTATAATCGCTTGATTCAGAGGTGATTTCTTAGGGTTTGAGAGCTCAAAAGCTTGCAACTTCGTGGGGGATGCATCATTTGGAAGATCCTTTGCCGGAACAATACCGACAACCTTAGAAGGGCTTGAGCATTGCCAAGGAGAGATCAAAAGCTCAAAAGGAGGATCCTTGCTCATTATCATCATTCAATAAGGGAGTTTCATTATGGTTTATCCGTGTTATTTTAGGCATATTGATAGTGATTTGAACTTGATAGCACACTAAACCCCCAAGGCCACGAGGATATAGGTGAACCTTAGGGGGAAGCATGTATCTTGGATGATTTATTTTGTTCTAATGTGTTTGGTTTGTTTGTCATCAAATTTTTCTTGCTTAATGCTTGAATTAGATATGGAGACATCCATAATTCTTGTTTAAGTTGTACTAGTAAATGCGGGATGCTCACTTGTATTTGATTTTTGATAGATTAGAAGGGGTTTCTTTGTACCGATACGTTGAGGGATTCGGGTGTTGGTAGGCCTTTGACACTTAGGAGTAAACCTAGAATGAGGCTCATACCTAGTTAGAAACTTCCTTGTGTTAGTGCAATCGTAGGAGTAGTTAATCCGGAAGGAATTCCGATCAACACTCGTATGGGGTTAGGGATTTGGGGTTAATCTAATTAAGAAGTCTCTTGGTCCAAATCACCATTGCAATATTTTATTATCATCCTAGTGACATGATGATAAGTTGCTAAATATGTATATTTATATGTAGTATTCTTATATTATTTTGCATGCATTTGTATAAGCCGACGCACATTTTTGTGTTTAAATTAGTTTATTTGTGTTACAGGCCTTGAAGAAGCCAAAATTAGCTCAAGAACGCATTTGAAAAGAAATCCACATAAAAAATAGCGTGTTAGGGTCTCATTTGCGCAGCGGGATTACTATAGCACCTTGTTATAGAAGTTTCTTGTAGCACTCGGGATAAATTTTTCTGCGAGGGCTGCCCGTAAGGCTCGGGCGAATCATCCCTTAAAAAAGGCATTAGGGCAAAACTTCGAGGAAGTTTTGAAGGGTTCTTGGAGCTTGGAAGCTAGGAGGCAAATCCGGGAAGAAAGAGGCCATTTCTTAGCATTTTGAGAGTGAAAATCCGAGAGAAGAGGCAAGACTTAGCAAGATCCTTCACCGATCTCACGTGGAGAAGCTTGGAGACGACGAGCAAAGCCGCCCTCATTGAGGCGTCGGTGGAAGCTCTCGTTGTGATTTTGCTCACCATTTCATCACCAACACTTGGGAGAGTTTTGATATGAATATTTTAGTTGTTTTCATGAATTATTTCTTGTTCTTTATGGTTATGGACAACTAAACTCCAAGGTCACTGTTCTTTGGTGAACCTTGGGATGAACAAGCTTGTTTTGATGTTTTAACTTATTTTGAATGCAATTTGTACGGTTTGTGGTTCATTCTATGTGTTTTGATTGTCTTGAATTACATGAGAACTCGTAGTTCAATTCCTATGTTGTACTTGGAAGCGCGGGATGCGCCCTTGTATTAGACTCGCATAGTTTAAAAGGGATACATGTACTAATATCTTTGAGGGATTCAAGTATTTGGCACCCCTATGACCATTAGCTTCGAACCTAGACAATGTGTTTAATCCTAATTAGAGATTTCCGTAAGCGTAGTGCAATTATACGGGGAGTCGATCGGAAGATATTCAGGTCAATACTCTTATGGGATTACGGGTTAATCACCGAGCGATTCGGGATTAACCTATTTTAGGAATCTCTTGGCCCAAATCATAATTGCTACCTTAACCTTAGCATCCTTCTAGCTTCAATAGTCCCAAAGGGATCCGCATCCTTGACCATCTTCTCCCTTGTGATTTTCACTTGATTCTCCCGTAGCTTAGGCATTCCTTATAGGTAATTAAGAATCTTCTTTAGTTTGTAACACCCGAACCCGAGTTGATTGGTTAGACAATAAGTGACGAGGAAGTAAGGGTAGATCTTTGACCTCGAGGAATATGACCCTTGTGTTGTTCACAAGGTGTTACTTCATGACCCGGTACACTTGCAGGACGTCAATCACATGACCCCTCCCTCCCCCAAGGGGATCCACATCTGTGGCCTCTTATTCCCATCGATTTTCTACATCCGTCTCCGTGTTAGCCATTAACCATCATTTATTGTTTCTTTAGTTAGTAGATAATCTCCTCTCCAACTGATTGTTTGGTTAGAAAATAGGCGATATAAGAGTAATGGTAGCTTTTCGGTCCTGAGAAATATGATCCTTGTGCTTGCGTACGAGGTATTGCTTGATGACCATTGTAATGGTCACTAATAAAAATATTACGAGGGACAAAAAAGTTTGCAACTATTTACAGTTATTTTAGTGTCAACAATGGTGTCACAAGAAAATGAACTATTGTGACCATTGTAATTGTCACTTTTGCATAATTTTGTGTCAAGAAAATTGTCACAAATATAGTATTTTTATTCTTGTGAAATACTATGGTCATCAAGCAAACTTTTCATTCTTGCGTACGAGGAATTTTGAGAAATATGATCCTTCTGCATTTAAACAAGGGGACTCGAAAACATTGTTTGAATCCTATGAATAGTATAAGGACTTGCTCAGAAGGTGTCCTCACCGCGACTTCACCTCTTAGATGAGGGTATATATGCTTTACAGTTGGCTGAACTGCCAAAACCGCCGAGCAATTATTTGAAGATATAGCTAGCAATGAGTCCCATTAGAGTTCCAGAAGCAAACCACCAAAAGCCGTAGGAATCTATGAAATAAGTGATACTGCTGCTCTAACTACGAAGATGGTTGCATTGATAAGAATGTTTGATCAATTTATGAGCAGTTCAGGATCAAGTGCAGGAGCAGTTCTATCCTATGAAACGTGTGAGGGTCGACATGAGGTTGCACAATGTCCCATCTCTAGCTCATCAATGGCCCCCATGGGACAGGTTAACTACGTCAGCGGAGGCCAAAGAGGCCCAATATATCTCTACAGTGCCACTTATAACCCCGGGTGGAGAAGCTAACCCAATTTCTCTTGGGGCAAGGGTCATAACAGAGACCACAACATCCACCAGTTCAGTAATATCAGCCCCCACCATAATAAGAGAAGTACACCACAGAGGATGTTCTAGCCAAATTCATGGTAAACACCTAGGCTAGATTTCAAAGTATTAACACCCAGATGTGTGAGTTCGGCGCTAACCTGAGAAATGTTCAGACATCTATTCAAGCACTTAAGTGTCAGGTGGGACAACTTGCTAAGGCCAATTTCGAGCGCCTCCCAGGGCAGTCTCCCAAGCAACACCGAAAAAAAATCCAAGGGAGCATTTGAAAGCAAGTCAATCTTAGGAGTGGCAAGCAAGTCGAGGTAAGGGTGGAAAAAAAGCTCAACCTGCCAAGGAAAATAGGGTGCCCATGGAAAAACTCCCTAGTACGGCCCGAACGGATAATAGGAAGGAGAAAGGAAAACAAAATGAAGAACGCCCACAGCAGCCGTCATTAAAAGTACCCAAATACAAGCCCACAATACCGTATCCAACAAGGTTAAAACAAGACAAGAAGAATGCTCGGTCCGAAAATTCCTCAATATATTCAAGCAACTCCACATGAATATTCTCGATTGTTGAGGCATTAACACAAATGCCAAAGTATGCAAAGTTCTTGAAAGAGCTCCTTACCAACAAGCGCAAGTTGGAAGAAGAAGGCACAATAGCACTCACCGAGAATTGCTCAACCATCTTAGAGAAGAAGCTTCCACAAAAACTGAAAGATCCAAGAAGCATTGTCATCCAGTACTTGGTTGAAGGAGGAGTTCAGGAAAATGCCTTAGCAGATTCAGGGCTAGCATAAATGTCATACCCTACACTATGTATTTGGAGCTAGGTTTGTGACCCACAAGGATGACTCTCCAATTGGCAGATAGATCGATAAGAAAGCCGTGTAGGATTGTGGAATATGTGATTGTCCGGGTGGACAAATTTATTTTTCCTGTAGATTTTGTTATCCTGGATATAGATGAAGAGGTAGAAACTCCGTTAATTCTTGGTCGACCATTCCTTAATACTTTAGGAGCCCTCATTAACTTGAGAGGAGGAAAGCTAACATTGAGAGTTGGTAATAAAAAAGCAGTATACACACTACCGGCTGCTATGAAGCACACATTGGACCACGACGATGTATTTTATTTCACTGATGAGTGACTTAGTTATCTCTGATTATGTGCAGGACGTTTTGGCAATGAACCTATTGGATGAATGCTTGGAAGAGCTGGATGCAAACAGAGATTAAGAAAAAATTCATAATTATCCATCTGGGCACAAGCGAAAACATTTGGAGAAAAACTCCACACCAACTATAGAAAGTGAGAAAAACTCAAAGAAGGTGTGGAGTAAAGTGAGTGAAAAAGAAGAAAAGGCTTGAATATTACGCACGCCCATCCAAGAGAGGTAGACCAGCTATATTTCGATGGCCAAGGTAAGTTTCAAGTCTATTCGTGCCTCTCGATGAATGTTCCAGGCTGGAGTATGTTCAAGAAGATCGGAGGTAATTCTCCTCCATTTGACCCACCCTAAGGTATGTTGAAGGTACGTCGAGCTAATGACATTAAACAAGCACTTTTTCAAAGGCAACCCAAGTTTTAAATTTCTCAAGTTTACTTTCTTGTACTCTTTTTATTTGCTTTGTGTGGTATGCTTTATTTGTGAGTTTGAGTGTTCGTATTTTTGTGTGTTTTATCAACCCATGCTTGTCTTAAAATTCTTAGTGTCTGTCCATTTATGCGGTGTAGTTCAACTGTGTTTATTTGCGCATTTCAGCATTAAGATGTTGTATATCAATTTTTCTTGAAGTTGCAAAGGAGATCACGCTGAAATTTTGAATTTTTCAGGACCTTATGAACGTCTTTACGCCCTCAATTGGCATGGTATGTGAACCTCCTATCTCGCCCTTTTTACCTTACATCAGTCTCATTCACCCCACACACAATGATTACCGGTCTTAGAAATGCTAAGAACACCCTCGATGGTCAACAAAGATCCTTTTGATTCCGATATTTAACTCTAGCCTCATTCTAATTGTTGTAGATAATCTTGGAGATCAATATGATTTTTTTTAAGACTAACGTAGACTATATACATTATCTTTCGATCCGGTTGCATATATCGTTTAGGCACCCGAGCACCCACCTACTCCATTTATTACATATCTACATAAACGCATTCATGCTTCATTACCTCGTTAGCTTAGGGTGCACTCTGGTTAGGAGCCTGTACCCTGAGCTACTTAGCCAATGAGAGCAGCGGAATACTGTCTTTTGACTTATTTCTATTTACAGTCTATATCATATCTCCTGGTCTAGTCTACATGTCAAGATGTTACTAAGACTAGTGTCATAAGAATCAAAAGTTCTTAAAGGCCCATTGAAAGTAACCCTTAACAAACTAAGACAGGAATCAACATGATGGGTTGGTTGGTACGCCCCTTGCGTAACCGCAAGTGCATGGGTCGCACAAGTAGTAAAGTGTACCCTTTAGGTCGGGTAGTCGAATCCACTGGGACTGGAATAGCTTCCGATACTAACGTCCTCTTAATATCTAACCAGACAGAAGGTGATGGAATTGACTTAGGATTGACTTCAAGGAGGTTAAGGGAAAGGGAAGTTCACCAAGGGAAGATTTGAGGTTTGACTCGATGGAGGAGATGGGGCCCCGGGGTTGGATTTCTGACGTTCACTAACTCGGTCTTTCTCAGTACTTATCAGAGATGTCTTCCGTTCTAAACCTAGTTATGCTATAAGCATGTGGTTTCTAGCGCTGCCGAGCCCTAAGTTGAACTCCCACTGCTTGCAACAATCAATAACGATTCACAAGCCTAGATAAGAGATCCTAACTACCAAGCATCAAGTACTAAACAACATACAAGATAGCCAATAACCTTGATTTATTAAAATGAACAAGACATTCATAAACACTGCAAGTAAAGAAATGAGTTCAAGCTACAACGTCATCCAAACAACCCCGGGGCTCCCTTAAGAGTTTAGCCCCTCATTACAACAACCAAGAAATACAATGCCAAAGAAATTAAAAGGCAAGAAGTTGAAAACTCCATAATTTCATGCATCCTTGTGGTTGTCGAAGGATCTACAATGTCATAAGATCTCCTCCCCATCGGCCTACCATAAGCTTTCCATTCCCTTGATGAAGTGGAGGATGAACTCCCAAAGCTCTTCTCTTTCTTCTCCCAAAGTTCGCCCACCAAAAGTCCCTTTAGAAACTGAGTTTCTAGGGCTTTAATGTCTTCTCGATGTGAGCACGGGCGTGTTGAAGCCGTGCTTCAAGCCGTGCAGATTACGGCCAAATAAATTTCCGTAAAACTCACATTCCCGTGTCTGCGCGGGGAACAAAGACGGGCGTGCTTAGACCGTGCCGAGGTTTTCACGACCTTGCTCGGCGAACTCAAGCTATGCTGATTTGTGGCTGAATTCTCCTGCAATTTGCACAGGGAACAACACGGGCGTGCTTCGACCGTGCTGAGGTTTTTACACCCGTGCTCAGCGAACTCAGGCTGTGCTGATTTGTGGTTGAATTCCCCTGCAATTTGCACGGGGAACAGCACAGGCGTGCTTAAGCCGTGCTGAGCTTGATCAGGTTTCTTCTAAGTCTTTTAGCTTCTAAAATTGTTCCAAAACACTTTTTCTTACTTCAGGACTTTGATATCTGCATGACAAACAACGAATACCTCAAATAGCACCGTACTTGGAGAATTACAGCCAAAATATTCAATAATGATGAGAGTAAAGCATGCAATACATATATATGAAATGCGCTCATCATTGGTCAGAGTGTGCGAGAAAGAAGTCTAGTGACAAAATGTGTGGGTTGCACTAGAGATAAAACAGGACTTTCAATTAAGCACATAAATAATTCACAACTCATATCTATCTTCCTTTCATGCTAAGAGATTCTTAACAAGATAATCATAGCTATCATAGGTAAATTTTGCATGCAAATATATGAAATACCCCATCCCCACACCTAGAATCGTGCATTGTCCTCAATGCACATAAATCAAAGAGCCCATGGTGAAAAGATAAACAAGAAATGCATGGGAAGGGATAAAGAAACTTCCCCCAGCTCATTTATAATAACTTGCGCTTCATAACTTGAACTCGGGGTGTGGCCGGTACTATGTGATGAAGCTTGCCTCGAGGAGGATGATGGGGGTGCATCTCATGCCCCTAGAATCCCTGCAAGGATAGTAGGGCTCATCACATCTCACAATTTTAATAAAAAAAGGAGTATATAAAAAAATAAACAAACAAAACAAAAATACGAAAACAAAAGTCGAAGCAAGTCGATAAAACAATGAAGAAGCTATTCGTCCGTATGCCTTGTCGGTGTCATGGATGTGGTGGGCACTAAGGCTCTTATTCGGCATGTCTACAAGCACAAAACACAAGATTAATCCGAACAAAATGAAAACAAGGGCTTTGGGGTTCTCATTATGTCATAAAACCAAAGAAAATTAGATGCCCTAAAAAACATTTTGCAAGAGTTTCCCTTGTACATGGAGCTTTGGAAATTTTACAAACATAGCTCAAAGCTTATAAAATTCACATAACATACATCCATTCATTCAACCATGATGTTTGCATCACTTAAGCATGAAAAATCAAGAAGAAAAATAAAGATTGGAGCAAACCTTAAGTTAGAGGCTTCAAAGTCCAAGTCCATGAAATCCGGCGAAAAGACGGCGAAAGCTCGGAATAATTTACAAAATTGAAGTTGCTAGAGGTAGGAGAGGGGGTTTAAAGGAGGAAAAACGAAGAAAAACGGAGGAAAACCCAAGAAAAAATAGAGGAGAAATCGAGAGGGAGAAAGGGGAGGAAGAAAGGAAACAAGAGGGAGAGCAAAGGTTCTTACGGGTGCCCCCGCGAGCCTCCCGGCCCGCAAGGGCGGGCGGCCTTGCGGGCTGCCTTCTGCAGTGGGCGCCCGAATGCCGCACAGGCTACCTTGCGGGCGCCGCAAGGAGCTTTGCCCCTTAGGGCCCGCGAGGTTGCTGAGCTCGCGAAGGCCTTGCGGGCGCATGGGCGCGCAAGGCACCCGGATACGGAGTTGGGCCTCTCGCGGGCTTCCTCTTGATGAGTGCATTTTATATATATATATTTTATACTTTACCCCTCATCATTATTGAGTATTTTGGCATTAATTCTCCCGATTCAGTACTATTTGAGGTATT
>CACTHL010000319.1:0-131315 GCA_902712375.1 Dioscorea dumetorum
AATCCAAGTTAAATACTTTTAAGTACTCAGCTTGTTCGAGGATTCATTAAATGACAGATTAGTGAAATATCAAACCTCTCGATAGTGTCACAAGCTAGCCTCAAAACCCTCTATCACTAACCGGGAGTCGCAGTTATGAATTCAGGAAACCACCAAGATGTATCTCGGCGTTGGCAGTTGGAAACCCGTGGTGACTCCGGGTCCAACCCCGCACACCTTCGGGCTCTCTACGAGCCCTGAAATGGTGAACCTCACCTGATAATCAACGCCACCCCAACTACGTCCGCGGGTGGAAACTCTAATCCTTACCTGCGTAGGTAGTGCTGAAGATCCCCTCATGTCACTATCAAACATACAAATAACAATCCAGCCCATAGGCTCAACAGATACATTAATATCATAGCATAAATCTCATCAAGAGCTCACAAGTTCTCACATATGTAACTTTCAATCCAAGGGTGAATACTTGAGTAAAACATCATCAATGATACTATTTTCATCAAGAAAATCAATATAAGATTGTTCTTTGAAAATATGCTTCAAATAAAGCATCATCATAAGAAAATTCAATTTGGTTCATATAGGCCCTTTTTTGGGTCATTATACAAGAACATCAAGTTTGAAAGGCACAAATCTTGAAAACATGAATTTCAAGTCATATGGTTTTCAAACCACAAGTATTTATATAATCTTTACCCATAATCATGAAATAAATCAAAACATAAATCATCATGATTTTTGAGTCTCATGAAAGTCATTTAAAGAGTCTTTTGACAACAAAAGTTCATCATTCAAAAACAAGCATAATTGGGCATTAAAAACAAGCACAATCTATAGTTTATTATCTAGTATATCCCACTCACAAACTTGGCGAGATAAACCCTTCGATGTTAGTTGTCTACTCGCTCTTTACCCTTGCTTGGAGTTCCATCTCCTAGAAGAAATTAAACATCCAATAAAAGCATCAATCAACAACAATAACCCAATCATGTACAAAAGAGGGGAAAATGCTCAAATTGGGATTTCATTGCTTCTAGGGTTTGCTAGACACTCTACAAGATGATCAAAGAGAGAAAGAAATCCTCACAACCCTCAAGATCACAAGAAAATCAAGAAGATTCCAATTGGGTTCAGTGCTACAAAGATCATATGTTTAGAGATGAAGGGTCTCACTCATTCTTCACTAAAACATTATTTCACAACTCTAATTCCTTCTAAACCTTAGATCTACACTAAATCCATGCTTTTCCCTCATAAATCTAAGTGAAATTGTCAAAAAAAAACAATAAATAGAAGAAAGAGGAGAGAACTCACCTCAAAGCTTCACCTAGCCCTAGAAGAACCTTCACCAATGGAGGAGGCGGAAAGATCGTCGTTTCTCTTCTTTCTTAGAGGCTAAGGATGATGATTTTAGAGAGGAAAAAGGAAGGCTCAAGAGGAGGAGGGAAGGAGAGAGAAAGAGACCTCAAGGAGGCCCTAGAAAATTTCAGAAATACCATATATAGGCCGCGGCTTACGGGCTTCCTTATGGGTCGTAATAGAGGCCGTAAGGCTGTCTGGAATCCATACGGGCGTAAGGGGAGGCCGTAAGGCTGTCTAGAAACCCTTACGGCCTCCTTTCGACGGCCGTAAGGGAGGCCATAAGGCTCTCTGGAACATTTACGGGCGTCCTTACGGGTGTAAGGGAGGCCGTAAGACTCTTCTGGAACATTTACGGGCTCCTTACGGGCGTAAGGGGGCCGTAAGTCCACCAAATCAGCCCCTTGCGGGCATTTTAAGTGCACTGCAAGGTTCCGACCTTGCTTAGCTCTTTCTAAAGCTTTCCCCATCTTTTAACCTCCCAAAAGACCTTAACCAAGGTCCTACACACAAAAGAACACTCGAAAGACATTAAACACACGAATTTTACCCAAGAAACAAAGCACACGAGAAGTAGAAAAAGTCAAACTTCCACATAGACCATCCAAGAGATTTTAAGTCAAGGATTTTTTTAAATATTCACTGGGTTGATATCTATTCTCTTCAAAAATCAAAATTAGCAAAACTCAACCAATTTACTTGGAGATCCACAGGTGGTGCTCACTTAGATCAATAATATTTTACCTCATCAAATGGAACTACAGGTAGCATGATTATTGGTTGAAATAATAGTACTCTAAAAGGTCAAGTCATCTGTCTTGATGCCTTTTGCCTGATGACAGAGTTCTCCAATGCAAAGGATCAATTGAACTAGATTTTTTTTTAAAAAAATGAGGCAGTTAATTTTTAAAATTGATTTTATCTAGACTTTTCTGAAAGTATTTCTCTAGTAAAAACATTGCTGATGAAACTAAAGTAAATTTAGTTTGAATTCTATTTGTAAGTCAATGATGATTACAATTTAGATTTAAATAAATTTTTATAGTCATAGTGTTATTATTAAAATTTTCTGTTAATTTTTAATTGATACTTTGCCTTTTAAATAATAATCTACTTTAAAATTTTAAAAGGGAATAATAATTAGCTAGAATTAATCTTTTGATGCAAAACTTTTATATATAGACTAGCAATTAAGTCCCAAAACTATTGTCAAGTCTATATAATGGAGGGCATAAGATGTTAGACATATTAAGTTGTTTGATGTGGTTAGACCTAACTCCAAAGTGATCAAAACTATTTTAAATTATTTTTGAACTCTCTTCAATTTTTATTTTGAAGGTTCTTTAAAAATAAAGGCTCATTTATTGAGTTATAAATAGTATAATTTATATATGATAATAATTTTATTATTATTGAATTTGTAAGCAAGTCTTTACCCAAATAGTTTAGGCCCTAAAGCTCCGCTTCATTACATAGGCTTGTTTGTTTTGATAACAGTTTTCATATTCGTATTCTTTTTATTTTTATTTTTTATAAAATAATATTTATATTTATTAAAAGCTTTGAAATTTATATCAATTTATAAACAAAAGGCCGGAATACATTTATTTTAAAAAAACTTTTACATAAAATGATTGCAAGATATAGTTGGATTGATTGCTTGTGTATAATATAAATTACATTTATTTTAAGCTTATAAAAAAATGGGTATTTCATATTGTTACGCCACACGCAAGAGAAGGAAACTATTATAACATGACAAAAAAAGCAAGGACACAAGAATTTAATTGGTTCGATGAATGTGACCTATGGCCTTAGGCAGAGATTTTTCTTATTCTTCTTGAGGAAAACTGATACAAGATACTAAAAATCCTACAATCAAACACATAATATAACCCAAAAAGGGACTTGGATTTGATCTCATACATTAATAATAAATTGACTCAGTGCGTGTCTTTTTAGATACCCTTATCAATTAATCCGAGTCCTCTGCTCCAAGAACTTTGGATTTGGTCATAATACAAATAGGTTCACCACAATCAAATTCAAGGCATCTCAACAATTTTCTCATGCTACAAGAACGAAAAACATCTCCCTACCATTAGGGACCCAAAGAGCCCCATGATGTGCAAACATTAACAAAGTCTATAGGTGTCTAAATATACTAATTTTTCATATTTATTTATATACTTTTCATACAATTTTGATCTTCCATTGCTCGTTTTATGTGTTTTGTGTTCATTGTGCTTTATGGCATTTCAAGAATACTCAAGGCGAAGAACCCTTTTTGAAGTATTTTGGAGATAAATTCCATCACTTTGGAAGATCATTCAAGTCCTACATGGATCCCTCAAGCACGAAGCATCGAAGACGGAGCAAAAACAGAGCAAGGCCGCTGATGGAAATGACGCTCCAAGATCACCATGCCATCTTCAATTTTTGGGGCCCTAGGAAATACAACTCTCTTGTGCTCATGCGCGAGAGAATTCTTACTTGATGACCTATGCACTTGTGGCTGGGGAGGTGTCATTACACGGCTCAACACAACCCATCGAAGTTCAAGATATGCTTGAACTTTTCGTAGGTAAAGGATTCGTCGGCATATCTATTGGATTGTGCGTTGTGGTTATTTTCTCTATGGAGAGCCACTTTTCTATAATAACATGCCGAATGAAGTTTAACTTGACATCAATATGCTTTGAGCTTTCATAATAGACTAGATTCTCAGCCAAGCTCAATACACTCGACTATCACAATAAATTGTTTTTCTCTCGCACATTCAAGCCCGGACTATCAATAAGACCATGTAACCACATGCCTTTCTTCACCTTTTTGTCGGTGACGTATATTCTACTTCAACGATAGACAATGCAGTGGACTAAAGTGTTGCTTTCACGCGATAGCACATCCTTATAGGCTAAATATATAGCAAGTCAAAGATATTCTCTTAATAAGGTCTTCACCATAGACAGAATCTATATAGGCAATAAGACCACTAGTACAACCATTAGTACTATAAACAAAGCAAATATCACTTGTAGCATAAAGTTTTTGGGTGGCCACCAAACTTTGGTGATTTTCCTTTTGGTGTCCAAACTTTAATTGTGAATAAAAAATAGTTATCTAACTTTAATTCTTTTTCATAAGTTGGTCACCCGATGGATTATGGTTCTTTCATGCTAATGTGGATGGCAGAGGTTCTTACTCAGCAAATGCAAGGGAGGGTGTTTGCTAGGGTGGGGTGCCCACATTACCAATGTAACCTGCATCAGTCTTACTTGCCACATCAATGTCCACGTCAAGCCCGTGAAGAAGCCCTTTTTTTCCCCACCGGTTTCTTTTCCCCTTTCCCTCCATACTTGAAAAAGCTGGTTCCCAAAGTGTCAACCTTACCATGTTTAATTTACGGTGAAGTGGTATGGCACAATTTAAAGTGGATAATATTTTCAATAGCAAGGAAATTGATGCGTCTCCGCAACAACACAACAGGGTGATGTGTGTCAACCCTTGCGTTACCGCAAGTGCACGGGTCTTCAAGTAATAAAAGTGTACCCAAAGGGTCGGGTTGTCGAACCACGGGGAACGGAAGTACTAGTAATAGCCCCTCTTTTGTTATCTAGCCTAATGAATGTAGTGTGTGATGATCTAATGGCCAACACTAGAGTGTCACCACAAGTGCACAGGAAATAAAAGGAAAAGAGTTCTCAATCAATAAAAGAAGTGAGGTATCCGGACAATGCTCCCCCTAGGATTTGGGTGTTGGATGTAGATTACAAGTGTTTCTAAATGAAAACAATGAGTCGTGGGTATCCAAAGGTATAACGGCCCCCTGCCTCGGTCGCCGATAACTAGTCCCCTACGAGGTCCCGGTGGGAGAATTCTCTCGACGCCTCCACACCACATATGACTGCTTAAAACTCTAGGGATCCCAAAGATATAACCAATTCCTAAAAGTAGATCTAACACCGCTCCAGGAGTGAAAGATCCCTAACCCCCTACGAGGTCCCAGGCGGAGAATTCTCTCGACGCCTCACACCACATATGGTTGCTTGACACTTAGGGAATATGAAGATAGGAAATATCCGTCGAAGGGAAAGGGGATACTCCGCTATCTCACTACTCACCCTCTCAACCCTCTTTACTCTTGGTAATTCTAAACCTAGCGGTGACTCTCTCTTCACTAAATTGAATAAAACATGCAAGGCAATTAATAATGAAATCAAAAGCACAAACAAGCATTAAGAACTCAAGAGTAAAACTCAAAGCGATAAGTTCGAATAGAAACACAATGTAAATCTAATGAAAATAAAAATCCTAGGGTTTACATGTCCGAATACCCTCTAGGGGTTTAGCTCTCTCCATAGAGCGAGTCACAAAGCAAATAATAAATTGAGAATAAAGTTCCAAAGACATAAAGAATAACCCCCTTAAATCCGTGATGATAGTCTTGATGGGTAGTTTCCACGTCCGGATTGAATCCACTCCGAAGCTAGGTCGCCGATGGCTTACTTGAGTGCTATGACGGAGGAGGAATCGATCCAAGTTGGTGAGGGAAAGCTTCCCAAAGCCGCAAAACAACTCCTTCCAAGCCCTAGCCGCCTTGTCTCTCGAAAGTGGCCGAAAGATCCCTAAAAATTAACAAATGCGGCTTTTATAATTTGAATTCGGGGCTTTACGCGGGCATCCACCACGGGCATCCACACGCCCGTGTGGACATTCCACACTGGCGTGTGAAGTACTTTTGCACTTGATGCACTGCATGCTGCGTTGATCCCCCTCCCGAAGTCTTCCCTTGGTCCACGGCTGTGCACACGCTTGTGTGGTAGGGTGTGTGGCTTTCTATGCTTTGAAATCCTCAAAACCTTCTTCTCGCTTTGTACGGAAGCCGGGACATGGGCGTACCTATCGCTTTGTGCCCTTTCGGTTTGTGTAATGACTTGTACTCCTCCGAAAGTTGGCAACACCCCCATGCGTATGAACACAGCTTCTTCGATTGTGGCCTTGAAACGTGTCATCACACCCTATCTTTGCTTCTTCCCGTACGTCATGTCTCCAAAGCCCTGTTTGCACAAAAGAACACAAACACACCTTGTTAATGCTAAAAACCCGATAAAAGTGATGCTCAATGCATATAAACCGGTATTATAAAATATATATAATCAAGCACTTATCGAAATCAACATACCATTGCAGGTTGCTTAGCTATAGTAGCATGGCCAAGTGCCAGCTGGTTCTTCATGTATTCCACCACTTAAATTAGCTTTTTTTTTTCTACCATACAAGGAAGATAAATTGAACAATAGAACTTCAGTGGTAAGACAAGCACTCGCACATCACAACCGAGAAGATTAGGTGTGTACTAACTTGAACTCCATGGCACCTTTTATTGTGTCATGTTGCACCCTCACATAGTTGCATTTCATACCACACCTTTCTTGCCGACCTTGCCACTTGTAAAGGCACAAGTTTCCCCATCTTCCTTTCTCTTCACTTATGGCTTTCCTTCCTCTTATTTATTGGTCCAGGTGGCATAATAGGTCCTTGATCATTTGGCCATGAATCTTTGTCATAAGTCGGGGTTTAGTATGTGGCTATATATTTTCATGAAGGTGCTCACTTTGTAACATGCATCTAGATAATTTTCAAGTTTTTCTTTGTTATAATAGAGGACTGAGATTGCATGGGCACAAGGCAACCCACTCAATTGGCATCTCCTATAACCGGCAATTACACTCTTTTTTATTAACCACAAATTGACCATCAGGTCCAATAACTTGGTATTTGTCTCCCTTGATGATGTTGTGGTATAGGAACCATCTCAATTGTTTAAATTTTTGAAGTTATTTAACTATCCTAGGGCCGTGCATTGAAATCACTTTCTTCTTGGCATCCCTTCTTTTCTGAATTTTTTTCATCAATTGTGTCATAATAATCTCATTCATTGTGATGACCCCCTTGATTATGGATTGTGATGACCCTCTTGATCATGGCTTCTAAGATGTGACTATTGAAATACTTACAAAGATTGTTTAATAGCATATCACATTTAAACTTAGTTTCCAAAGTATGACCTACTCCGATTGTTTGGGTTCAATTTTTTTCATGTACATATATGCTCCCACGTACAACCCTTTTTAGAATTTCTATTTCTTTATCAAATGTAGGGATGCTAGTGGCCTTAGCACATACCAACAATTGGTCCTTAAGTTCTTTGCCCCTAAAGCTCTCCCTAAAGATGGTGTGAATATATCTAACACAATACCTATGCTCACTATGGGGGGAACAATTATGCAATTGCTAGCATTAATCCCTCTCGACTGAAAATTTTATATGCAGTATGCACACAACAACACACTTGACCAAGCCAAGGAAAAAGGAGGGAGATGTTTAACCAAAACACAATTCAGTCATGATATAATAAAAATAAAAAGATTTAACCACCGGGAGGAAATGACTCATTGTTTATCATCGGAAATATTGAGATCTTGAGCCACAACCCGTAAAATTGCGTACAATTGTATTGTTTTTTTCTACACATATAACAAGGTTGCATGTTAAAGTAGATGCTAAATTAGAACTTGTGGAAACCTCTTCCAATTAGCTTTATCTTCCTTATTGACCACAACTTCCAGGAAGTAGGATAGATGCAAACATTTGCATCTATCCCAACAACACACAAGAACTGCCCTCCATACAGCCCTTTTAAGAAACACCCATCAAGTGAAACCGATTTCCGCAACCTCCGCTTGGAAACTTGATCTTAGTGTAGAGAGGCACTCATATAGCCAATCAAAATTTCCTTATTATCACATCCCACAATTATAATTAAGCCAAGTGGTGGGTCTTCATCAACTCCATCCAATAATCAAACAACCTTAGCATTTGGGGACTCCTTCATCGCCATCTATGAGCCTTTTGACAAGAAAATTGCCATATTAAAGGAAAAAAGAAAATAAAACATGGTTAGCCATTGCTATGTATAATGCAATGGAATCACATTGGAAGATCAAGGATACAAACCAAAAAATAAATAACTAAATAAATCAAATTAAGTTACCTTATGGCAATACACTTGGCCATGTAGGCTTTGAGTCTACTAATGTCAACTTCTCCGGTTGCTCTTGACAGCCTTGTATAATGCCGTAAATTTTCCAAGCGTGGTCCGCTCTAAATTGCTCCAGGTAAGCCCTTGCAATCCAATTTGAATTGACATGTCTATTTACATGGTCTCTTGCACACTCATGTTCTGAAACCCCACCTTGGATCTGAATTGTGTTCTTATCCTTGACCATGGGTGAAGCCCACAAGTAGAAAGGGAAACCTTAATTACGTAAAGCTATGTATTTCTTTTGATTGTTTGGTTTGAAATTCATTACATACCTATTCTTGATCCCATAATTCCTCACAGCCTCTTTAAATTATTTGAAACTCCTAAATTTCATGCCAATCTTAAAATGGGGAGTTTTTCATATTAGTTTCATTAGTAAATTTGGAATATATAGGGCCGTAGGGAATTAAGGCCTCCTTCTTTGTAGATGAACAGGATTTCAACTATTCAGGACCTACTATAGTCTCGACTCTACATCAGCATAATCCCTTTCCCCCGGTACTTCTCCCATTTGTAGAGCAACTATAGAATTTGCATGGTTGTCCATATTCTCCTTATCTCGACTCTCTATTAAGACTATAATCATAATTATGGAACACACTTTCACCTTGATATGTTGTCTTTTTACCCTTCTTTCTAAGTAAAATACTTTCCCAATTAGCATCTTCTACATTTTCTTCATCAACCATCCCCGCACCTTCATCAATGGAACTAGCATGTCTAGCTCTCTCGAGCATTAGCATCATTTGCAAGTTTCACATACACATACACCTCCTTACTAGATCTAACGGACACTACCATGTGCAAGGCATCTAGGTCACTTTTTTATTTCTTTTAGCCTTCTTACTTCACTAGCTACGTCTAACCACCAAACACTACATCTTTCCACATCTAGTCCAAACTTTATCACCATAGATATAATCTCTAACCTTGACATTTGGTCTACACTACAATAGTCTATGTACCATGCCATTCGTCACGCCCGACCCTCGAGTCTCGGCCCATGACACTACCGCCATGACAACCTGGGAGGTCGTGCACTCCGCCTCAACTATAGATCGCCTCAAGGCTAACCTCGTTACCTGTACAATATTAACATCACAACAATAATACTCTAAATCTAAGGTATTCAACTACAACCCCGTATAAGATCAACATACTCACACCAAATATATATATATATCCCTGGACATCTCAACATCAATGATCATGAAGATAATTATAGTTTTCCCCAAACGCTGGGTATAAAGCTCATACAACCGAGGTCCCGACCGAACCAATCAAGATTATTCGAGACCAATATAGAAATACGAAAACATAGGTCCTAGTGGATCCATCTTATGCGTGACAACAATGTTTATGAATCATACACTACTCAAAGGGAAATGCAAAAATAGATCTGCCAAGCACTAACACGTCTCACGCCCGCCGCCGTGCTAACACCTAAAAAGAAAAGAAGAAGAATGGGTGAGTAACTAAGTTACTCATGAGGGGTTGTACATGGAGCTATAACTCATACAAGTGTAACCAATGATATGCCGAAGATATATATATATCTATATCTTTAATAACCAACAACTTACAAAATGATTTAAATACACATTTCAATATAAGAAGCTTTCCAACTTTCTCAAAGAAAGGCATCAATAAAACTCTGAAAATTCAAGTTAAGAATACTCGTTAAAAGATCAAACCCATTGAATCAAGGATTTATAGTGCAAGCACATGGGGAAATCCTCTATCGATATCATCATCAATAGCGTATGAAAACGCTCCATCACTAACCATGGACGTGGCTAGGTCAGAGCCACCAAGATACACGTATCTTGGCATTGGCCATTAGGAATCCCGTGTGGTGACTTCGGGAACCCAACACAAAGACCTTCAAGTTCTCTACGCGCCTCCCGTAAGGGCTAGTCACCAAGAACTCCACGCCACCATAACTAGGTCGGCCTATGGAGACTCGCTTCGTAGAAGACGGGGATCCCCCATGTCACCATCGAAACATTTGGGATATCCATCCCGCCCATAGGCTCATCATGAACACATCACGATAATAATATAAACACATCAATATAATATCATAAATCTCATTAAGAGATCACAAATTCTCATAGCTACAACTCTCAATTCGAAGGCGAATTCTTGAGTAAACATCGTCAATGATATTGTTTTCATAAGGAAAATCATCATAAAAGTATTATTTGAAAACACATTTCAATATACGACGTCATCACAAAGAATAACCTTTCAAATAAAGCTTCATCACTAAGAAATCCATTTCGATTCACTTAGGCCCCTTCTTGGGTCCTTATGTCAAGAACATTAACCCTTTGACATTACTTTGAAAATATGCATTTCAAAATATAGGGATTTCATCTCTTAAGAATAATAAAAGATCATTGATCATAATCAAAATGTATATCAAATCATAAACCATAAGTATAAATGATCAATAACCTTAATCAAAAGTACATCGGATCATAAATCAAGAAGTATAGATGATCAATGTCTTCAATCAAGAAATAAACTGAAACATAAATCATCATTATTCAAAGTTTCATGAAAACATCTCAAAAACCTTTAAAACATGAAATTCACAATTCAAGAATGTATATAATTAGGTATTCAACCAAGCATGACCATAACACAAAAATTAAACAATTTTCCACTCACAAACTTGGCGAGATCGAACTTCTTGGATCACTCGTCTACTTGCTCTTTACCCTTGCCTTTAGATCCACCTCATTGATGCCATTAACCATCCAAGAAAAACAAGAATCAATCACATAACCCAAACAATAAACAAGAGAGGAAAGAATGATAAAAAATTAGATCTCATGGCTTCTAGGGTTTACTAGGTGTTCTAGATTCAAGAATTAACAATAATAGTATCCTCAAACCCTCAAGATCATAATAAAATCAAGAATATCCTAATTGGGTTCGGATCTACAAGAATCAAGGGTTTAGAGATGAAGGATCTCCTTCATTCTTCGCCAAAACATGAGATCAAGACTCCTAAACCATCCAAACATTAGATCTATGGCTTAATTCTAACTAAGCATTAGATCCATACTAGATCCACACTAATTCTTCATGGATCTATAGAGACTTGAATAAAAGAACAAGAAATTGAAGAAGAGAAGAAAACCCACCTTAAACCTTTCTAGAACTAGAGGAGAATCATCACCAATGGAGGAGAGGGAGAGATCAACACCTTTCTTCTTTCTTGGAGCTCAAGAATGAAGATCTAATAGAAGGGAGAATGAGGATTCAAGATGGGGAGAAAAAGAGAGGGAAATGGGATCTTATGAAGGCCCTTTGAGTTTCAAATCGGTATAAATAGGCCCCAAAGTGCGGGAGGGCTCGCGGGCTCCCTTGCGGGCGCAAGGGAGGCCGTGAGGCCTCATCCCCGGAAGCCATGCGGCCTCGCATGCACCCGCATGGGAGCCCTCAAGGCCCTTTTTTGGCTCCTTGCGGGCACTAGTGCCCGCAAGGTCCCTTCCGTGCTTACACCTTTTAAAACACTTTTCCCCTATCTTTTAACCTCTCAAAAAGACCTTAAATAAGATCCCAAAAAAATCAAACTTGACAAAAAAACTTAAACACACAACTTCTACACAAGAAACAAAGCACAAGAGAAGCAAAAAAGGTCGAACTTCCACACATTCCTTCAACTTTATCCATCATGTAATGCATCCTTATTGTGAATAATTCTAAAGTAGGTATTGCAAATAAATGTGTGGCAGCAAGTCAGGGAACCCTAAATGATGGAGACATAATATTTCTACCCAACCAACATAATTATTCTAATAATCCTAAGTGTTATAGTTAGCCTGAATGCACTAATAAGTCAGAACGCTTGATCGAATATCCTTCGCAGTAAATTTAAACATGTTTAAATGTAAAACATCTATCACAAGGATTTTAAGTGCATTGCAAAGAAAGTAATTAACACCATAACAACATATGTGTTGTGTAATTGCAATGTAATGCACTATCCGTGTGTGTTAGCGCCCGATAATAACCCAATATAATATTACGACTCCGACAATGATGTCTTCGAAAGCTGAATATTAAAAGGAGATATACTTTGTTCAGTCTACCAAGTCATATTGGACATGTAAGTATCTCAATTTTAAAATCAACTATTTGATGATAACTAGACTTGCACACATGAAAAACAAGTATTTCTACTTTCATGTTTTTCGTTTTCATTCTTTCAAGGTGGTCCCTAGAGTGGTCACTTGTGTGAACTTCAGACTTAAAAAAATACAAATTTTTCTTTGCATGTTCAACACAAAAAAAAACCGTAACAATTAAATTTTTTTTTATGGTTCTACAAAGGTGAGCAAAAGCAAACATTACAATCACCGATGAAAATCGACATTACACTAGAGCAAAATCAAAGATTAAATTGAACAAATGCTAACTTTGCTTCAATCTCCATTCCAAAATCTCAACAAGATTGCAGAATTAAACTTAAGGATTATAGGAAATGCACTTACAAAGAGCTCGGAGCTTCTTCCCTTCTCGCCGTATCTCCTAGTTGACGGTCATCTTCACCGATGAGCTCTTCGTTGTTGGTTATGATTGTAGCCTCGCATTCTTTTCCATGATTGAAGAAGCCACACACTCGGGATCTCTCTCGGTCTAAGGAATGAAGATTTTTTGAAGGGCGATCTTCTCTAGAGAATGAAAGGGGCTTCAATGACACGTGGTGGAGAAGGTTTCACTCACAGGTGGAAGGGAAGAGGGAAGGAAACTTGTGGGGAAAAAGGGCTTCTTCGGGGCTTGATGTGGACGCCGATGTGGCAAGGTGGCCGACGCAGATATCATTGGTGACGTGGACCCACCACCTTAGCAAACACCCTCATGTGCATTTGCCGAATAAAAACCTCCACCCTTCATATCAACATGAAAGAACCGGAATCCATCGGGTGACCCGCCAAATGGAAAAGAATCAAAGTTGGGTAAGCATTTTGATTCAAATTAAAGTTTGGACACTAAAAGCAAAACCGGCCAAAGTTTGGTGACCACCCAAAAAATTTACCCATCACTTGTACCTTTCAAGTAACACATAATCCATTTAATCGCCTCCTAATGAGCCTTCCTTGGATTACTCCTAAACCTACTTGTCACACTAACTCGCATAGGCAAAATTTGGCATAGTACAAACTATGACATACATCGATCGCCAACAACACAAGAATATGGGACTTTACTCATATAATCCCTTTCCTCATCTTGAGCAGGTAAGCACTGGCATCAAATTTGAAGTTCGTTGCTGAAGGAGTGTGATACGCCCTTTGCGTAACCGCAAGTGAACGATCGTACAAGTAGTATAATGTACCCAATGTGGGATCCGGTAGTCGAATCCACAGGGATTAGTATAGCTTCCAATACTCTTTCGTTGTTTAGTATCTAGTAAATCAACAATTGGGATTGAATTGAGACAAAGAGCCTAGGGACGTGGGCAAGAAGGGAGAGAAAGGAGATAGGAAATTCCTAGCGAAAAGCTCAATTGAGGAGTAGGGCCCCGAGTTGATCCCTTGGTGTCGAATTATACTCAAGCTCTTGCAAGGTTTATTAGGTACATCTAAGAAATCTATGTGTGCTCTAGGGGCTTTGTTGCAGCTACGACTATAATAAACATCAAGGTAGTGATTATGCTCGCGAGATTCAAGCACTTCGAGGGAGCAATTACACTACTGTAATTACGCAAAGGCAAAAACACAAGCCAAGTTTATAATCATGCTATACAAATCATTACACATCAAGTTATGCAACACAAGATTTAACATAAAAATTACTAAGACTCCATAAGCATCGCAAAAATAAGCATTCAAATACAAACTTTAAGCCAAGTTCACAACCCGGGCTCCGAAGAAAGTTAGCTCCTCATGGGTTCACTCAACAAAGAAACAAAAGAGAAACAAATACAAAGGAATTCAAAGACTCCCTATTTGCTTGCATCTTCGTTGAGCTCCGAGGATCTAAAGTTGATGAGAATCCACCTCTGATATCGGCCTACAATTTGTGCTCAAATCCTCTCCCCGAAGGTGGTAAAATATGTGCAATGATCTCTCCATTCGCTCCCGCCATCACCGCACAAACCCCCCCCTCACTCCCCCACAAAACCTAATTTTCGATGCTTTTAATCTAAGCTTCGACCCAAGCACAGCGTGCTTGAGCCGTGCTTCTGTGGCGTGTAGTTTACGTGCGGATAAAGAATTTCAGCAATTTCTGAATTTTCGTTTGGTTGTGAAGTACACAGCCGGAACATGACCGTGCTTGGGTTGTGCTCTCATCCGCACACCCGTTGCTCTCGGGGAACCATGATTGTGCTTATAGTTTCTTGAATTTCCTCGTGGAGTTGCAAGCCCGTGCTTAAGCCGTGCTTGCCTTGACGAACTACCCTTTAGGTCATTTTGTTGTGAAATCTCCTCCAAATCCTTCTAATTGTTCCGTAACCAAAATATCTCGCTCTATAAACTCAAAAATACCTTAAATAGTACCGAACTAGGAAAATAATGGCTAAAGGACAAGAAAATAGTAGGTATAAAATGCGTAAAATATATGTATAAAATGCCCTCATCGGAGTTCTAACAAGCTTAGAATGCTTTATTTGAAAAGATTGGAAAGAAACTTTTAATGTACATTTGTCGAGAAATGAACACAATAGTCTTACTTTTCTATCCCTCCAAATCTCCATGCCTAACATCTTCTTGGTTGTAGTTAACTCATTGCTAAATAAGGCCTTCAAATTGTGGAATTCAGTTTTGCTCTTTGCCGCAAGCAACATATCGTTCATATATAGCAACAAATATATAAAAAAATGGTTTGGCAAACTTTCTAGAGTAGACAGAGTTATTGTGCTGATTACGCAAAAATTCATGAGAAGCATAAATGCATTGAATCTCTTATACCAGCTCCTCGGGGACTACTTCAACCTATACAAAGATCTTCTTAGCAAACATACACATTTTTCCTTTCTAGAAATGAGAAATCCCTCTCACGGTGACTTATAAATCTGCTCCTCTTGATTTTCATGTAAAAAAACAATTTTTAGATCAAGTTGTTTTAACTCCAAATCAAAATTACTTATAATGACTAGAAGAATCTGAACTATCCTATGCTTGATAAGTGGTGAGAAAATTTCATGATAATCAATTCCTTCCTTCGTGGAGAAGCCTTTTGCCACAAGCCTTGTCTTTAACCTAGCGGGAGTAACTCTAGGGATTTCTTCATTCTTGCTAAACACCCATTTGCATCTTACTGGTTTCACACCCCTTGGTAATGGTACTAATTCCCGTGTTTTGTTCTTTGCTAGAGGCCGCCACTCCTTATTCATGCAATCAACCATTTTGATGCTCCTTATTTTGCATTGCGTCTTTATATGACCCTCGGTTCATCGGAATAGAAATTCTCTCCTATTGCCAAGGCATAAGCAATAGAATTTGTATCAACAATATCAACACAATCTGTATATCTCATAGGCTTTTGATTTCCCTTCTTAGTCTCCTTGTTCTATACTTTGTGATTCAGGATAATTTTCCATCTTTTTTGGAGCTTTAATCTCAAACTCAAGCTTCCGGTTAGTATCCCGAACTTTATTACATGCAAAAGTGTTAAGCACCTCTCTCTACCCAAACATAGAAAACTCATTAAAAGTAATATCTCTCGTTAATAATAAATTTTGGAGTTCTACCTTGTTCGTAACACCACAATCTATATCTTTTAACTCTAGTAGTATACCCTAGAAATATGCCTTTCATTGTGATACCCCTTGCGTATCCGCAAGTGCACAGGGTCGTACAAGTAGTAAAGTGCACCCGTAGGGTTGGGTGGTCGAATCCACATGTGGACCGGTGTAGCTTCTAATACTAACGGGGTGCTTAATATCTAACCAAGCAAAGAAGGATGGATTGTGACTCTAGGTTGAAAATAAGGAGATTGAGGGAGAGAATTGCACAAAGGGGAATGTAAGGATTGCCTCGATTGAGGAGATGGGGCCCCGGGGTTGAATGTCCGACGTTCACTAACTCGGTCTTTCTCAAAGATTTATCGGAGATAACTTCAGCTCTAAACCTAGTTATGCTATAAGGGTGTTGCTTCCACGCTTCCGAGCTCTAAGTTGAAATCTTACCGCTTGCGATTATCAATCACGATTCACAAGCCTAGATAAGAAAGCCTAACTTCCAAGCATTCAAGCACTAAACAACACACAAGATAACCAATAACTCAGATTTATTGAAAGGAACAAGACACTCATAAATGCTGCAAGTAAAGAAAATGAGTTCAAGCTACAACGTCATACAAAACCCCCGGGGCTCCCTTAAGAGTTTAGCCCCTAATGACAATAGCTAACAAGTACAATGCCAATAAAATTGAAAGACAAGAAGTTGAAAACTCCCTAATTTCTTGCATCCTTGTGGTTGTCTCGTGGATCTACAATGTTGAAAAGTCTCCTCCCGATCGGCCTACCATAAGCTTGACATTCCCTTGATGAAGAGGAGGATGAACCCCCAAAGCTCTCTCCTTCCTTCTCCCTTGGTGCGCCCACTCAAAAGTCCCCCAAAACCCGAGTTTTTAGGGTTTTAATGTTTTCCCGATGTAAGCACGGGCGTGTTGAAGCCGTGCTTCAAGCCGTGCGGATTACGGCTAAATAAAACTCTTGAAACTCAAATTCCCGTAATCCGCACGGGGTACAGCATGGGCGTGCTTAGGGCGTGTTGAGGGTTTGCACGACCGTGCTCGACGAACTCGACTCGTGCCGACTTTGGTTGAATTCTCCCGCAATCCGCACGGGGTATAGCACGGGCGTGCTTAGACCGTGTTGACCTTGATGAGGTTTCTTCCAAGTCATTTAGCTTCTAAAATCATTCCAAATCACTTCTTCTTGCTCCAGACTTCGATATCTCGCATGGAAAACCCGTAATACCTCATATAGCACTCGAATTGGGAGAATTAAAGCCAAAAGACTCAATAATGATGAGGGTAAAGTATAAAATATATATATATGAAATGCACTCATCACATTGCCCTTGGCTCAAGTTTACTATCATTAACATGAGCATAAGCAAGACAACTAAAAATGTGTAGGCTAAAGTAATCGGAGGGTTTATCGACCATACCCCTTAAGGAGTCTTCAAATCAATTTCAATTGATGGTGTTAACTACTTTAGCCCAAGATTACTTAGAGAGGACGTCACTTAATCATATGCATCCAACACGTTGTAAGAGTGTTTCGCTCATGCGTTCTGCAAGTCCATTTTGTTATGGTGTATGTTGTACAAAGTGTGGTGCCTCATTATATCTTCTTCCTTGCAGAATTCATCAAATGGTGCTTTACATAATTCCAAACCATGGTATGTTCTAAGTGTCTTGACTTATTTTTTTGATCAACTTTTCAACCACAATCTTCCACTTCTTGAACCACCAAAACACCTCATCCTTTGATTTCAGAAATATATCTATGCCATTTTGGTGTAATCATCCATGAATGTAACAAATTTACTTTATCTACAATGAGACTCAACCGGAGATGGACCCCACAAATCTAAGTGAACATAATCAAGAATACCCATTGATGTCAAGCCCCATCCCGCACGATAGGCACACGACAACCCAAGGAGGGACACCCACGCCACTCAACCCTTGAGTTGCCACAAGGCTAATAAACATTTGGAATAAAATAGTTTTTAATAGAAATCACAAGCTCAAAACATACAAAATATAGAGTACAAAGATAACATAGAGAAAGCTAAAAACCCAAAACTTGATAATAGGGTTCGATTAAACATGCTCGCCATGATTACAAAAAGGTTTCCAAAAAATTAGATAAGTATACAAACTGTGCATAAAGAATGACAAATACACTAGTGGATCCATGTCCTTATACAATACAACATGTTTAATAAGAAACATACATAAGGCTGGAATGAAAAAAAGTAGAAGTTAGCCAAGCACTTCGTCCTGCTGCGCACCACTAAACGCTAAACCGTGGAAAAGATAGCGGAAGAGAGGGGGGTTGAGCAACATAAGTCACTCAGTGAGTGGTTTGGCACAGTTCTAAAGGAGTATAAAATCATTTCAAAATTATATTCGACTAAATGTGCTTTCACAACCATAGTAAGTGATAAGTGTATTCACATATGTACAAATGTATAAAATCTCGCACTCTCCAAACCTTTCAATCCGCAAGCAATGAATCCTAAAGATAAAGCATCATTTCAAATAAGATAATCATAAAACATGTAAATAGGGAGATTACATTTTGAAATCTCATTTCCATGAAAAACATGACTTTGAACTATATTAAACTCTCAATACTCAATCTCTCGTGTATAATGGCCTAAAAATCCTCTCCAACTTGAGCCGTGGGCCACGAATGAGTCCGGAGCCATCAAAGTGTTCATTCACTTGATGTTGGATCACCGAGACCCGGGCGGTGATTCCGTGAACTCAGAGATAGCCCGATCAGGATCCCTTATCACTACCTAAAACGGGTATATATACCGCAAGTCCACCATGCCACCTCTACAAGCCCGAGGGTGGCGACTCCTCACCGCAAAGGGAGTGGGGCTTTGCCCGTATCACCATCCAACCAATACTAGTAGATTAAGGCCATGCCCCGCATTATCGTACAAAATTATGTTTTTCAATAGCATCAAATGTGCATATAATCACATTCATGAGTAAGCATTTCACAATAATTGCATTTCACAAAGTAACATCTGTATTTCATAATTTAAATTCACAATGAACAAGTTCATGAATGAATACTTGTATATATCAAATCAAGTCACCTTCAAAGGTAAGCATGTCTAAAACATGATATACAACCGAGTAGAGTTTCTCACAATCTTTCATAAATCAAGTTTACAAATTGATCCATATATCAAATCATTTGCGGCATAGGTAAGTAGATGAAAATACGAGTACGAGAAATAGCACATGAAAGCATTGTTATTCCTAATTATGTCATTGAATTAATCCACTCACAAACTATGGAAATTGATTCCTCGATGGCGCTATTCCTCCGCCGACTCCTTGCCTCAAGTAAATTTCTCACAACCTATCGCCAACATAAGCTACAAAGGCTCAAAACCAAGAGGAAAACACAAGAAGAAAATGCATCTATGAATTCAAGCTACATGCCAAGAAACCCTAACAAGGCTTGGGTGTGGCCTGAATTTGAGCTCGAGGGTTTCAAAGAATCTCTAGAAGATAAAATCCTCTCACAACTATGAAAATAGAGGTTCCGCAAAAGATTTCTTGGTGCTGCAGCTTTACGCTACAAGAGCCCAATTTGAAGAATAAGGGAATATCAAGGTTTCATGAAGGTGGAGAGGAAGGATCTTTATATCCATCTCAAGGCACAAGGAAGAATGAATAAAATCAAACCCATCCATCTAACAAATCCATCATTCAACCAAGATCCAATCCCACAAACCTAGGGCTATCATGATCATCCAAAACTAAGAGAAAACATGGAAAGAGTTAAGGGAGAAAGAAGAGCTCAACTTCAATGGATCCTCAACCAAGAGTGGAGATGACGGTTAAGCAAAAGCTTCTTCTTGTCATCCAAGGGAAGGGAATAGAATAGGAACAAAGGAAAGTAGAAGAAGAGGAGATTTTGAAAAGAAATTAAGGCTTAAGTTCAAGACCATAAATACCCTTTGAAGTACACGGGCAAGTACATGATAGTGTAACTCCTAGTCTACCCGTGTTTCTTTCTAGAATGAAGTGAGAATCACTCATCCCGAGAGATACACGGCAAGTACACGGTTGTGTAACTCCCAATCCGCCCGTGTGTCTTTCGAATAAAGTGAGAATCGCTCATCCCAAGAGTTACACAGCCAAGTACACGGTTGTGTAACTTCTCGCCCGTCTATGTATCTCTCACTACAAGAAAAACATCAATTAGCTTGGGAAAATTCCCTAGCTAAAATTATAAAATCTATGGCTAATATTCATTAGCGAGGGATTTCCCAGAAATAACCGATGGTCTCCGCGCGCGCCGCTAGAAAGCGGGCACGTGGCTCCCCGGCCGCAAGTGCACGGGTCATCATAATACCTCTTGTGCGGGCACAAGAGGGTCGTATTCCCCGGGGTCCCGAAATCCACTATTACTTCCTCTTCGACAATTGTTTAGTCGAATCAAAACAGAAGTTGTTGTAATGAAATGAAATTAAAACTAACGATAGAAACTTCAATCAAAGACAGCTTGCGCACAACAATGGAAAATCAGATAGAGAAGACAAGGCTCCGGGCGAGGATTCCCCCCGGAGAAATACAAGTAAGGATGCTATAAAAACAGGTAATGCATGCATGGAGTATTGTTTTGGTCCGTCTAGGCTCGGGAGTCGACTACCCCGGAACCTCCGTAGTGTAGCCCTAATCCAAGTACAAGTTCCTTTATCCAAAGGATACTCACACGATGTCATTGGGACTAAGGAGCCTTGGTTGGAGTTATCTATAAGCAATTTCGCTAAGATGAACTCTACAACCTACAGAGGCTACCGGCACCCGGAACCTCCGGTGTACCGGTACAATGAGCCCCTCTCCATACTATGTGGATCTAATGCAAGAGCGCACCTCGCACAACCAAGCACGTTCGATAAAATGAAATGCGGAGTTCTCATGCAAATCACTACAATTAAGCACACAATGTATGAAACCAAAATCCACACCATGCAATCATTGAATTAAAAGCAAAGCATCCAATACAAGTATTCCTCCCAAGGTTCACCGGTTGCCCGGTGGCCTTAGGAGGTTTAGTTCGACATGAATAACAAGGGAAGTTTGCACAAATAAGAATACATCAATAAGAGAACTCAAAACTCCCTCTTGACCGTGTCGACTAGGGTTGATGAAGACACTTACCGAATCCGCGTCGGCAAGCTCTAGGATGATGATCCTCAAGTCCCTCCGCCTTCTCTCTCCCTTGATTTCACTCCAAAACGACCTCCCTTGATGAAGCTTTGAGCGTGGGGGGTGTTCGGAGGCGTTGGTGGCAAAAGTCCTTTGCGAAAAAGCCCTAAACGGGCTTAAATACCCGAGCGGTGGCGGGCCAGTGTGCGCCCGCACACCTGGCCGCACACCTGTGTGCGGGCGGGTGTGCGGCCGCACACCGGGCCGCACACCCTTCTGCCAAGGGTGTGCGAGCCGCACACAGCCCGCACACGGGCCCGAAAACGGGCCTGAATAGGCCCATTTCTTGTAGGAGTGCGCGAATGACGTCCGGAGCTTGTTTAACCTTCGTTTCTTCGCTCCTTGGCCTCGATTTTCATCCTCTAAATGCTCCTCCTCACGTAGATGGCTCGTAGATGCCCTGAAATAGAAAAAACACGAAAAACACATCAAAGGGCACCGGTTTCATTCAAATAATGCATGAAAGTACATGTAATGCACCGTTATAAAAACGGTGTATTTAGACACTTATCAAACTACCCCACACTTGAAGGTTTGCTTGTCCCCAAGCAAACAAACATGAAGAACAAGAGGAATTGATAAGTGACTAAATACACAACCTCCGGCTCAAGTATAAGTATACAATAGCAAGTGTAAGACTCTAGATGCTAAGCTACAACCATAAAGGAAATTTCGAAACATTCATTCGGCAAGATGATGCCGTGTGTGTGCAACCTTCTTCACCTCGTGTTCTTGAAACCTAGATAGGGAGAAAATGACACCCCGAGGACCACTTCTTGAAGCACATCACACCACTTAAAGCGGTAACGAACCTTGAAATGGTAGGGAACCCCCTAATGAATTCACAAGGCACTTCGTCTCTCGTCTATACACAATTGGGCCTTTTTTTTTTTTGACTAACATGAACTGTAATCTTCATTTTGGAAGGGTATATATGCCGATCGGACACCAAAAACCCAACTTATTTAGAAGATAACAAGTTCACATGAACATGCTCGTGCTTTTCTAGCTTTTGGCTTAGGAAACACTCTTTTTAGGAGCCCGAAACCTAAGTTAATTTTCTATTCAAGTAGAGGAGCATTGTCATTCTTATTGCTATATAAAACTCTTTTTTTTTTTTTTTTTTTTTTTTTTTTTTTGCAACACTTTATTTCCCTTTTGCCAATTTAAAGAGAGAGAGACAGAAGCCCTCGTACAACTCATTAGGAAGAAGCCTAACACGTCAAGGTACGGTATCACTAAAATGGGTTAGCTACTAAGAGGGTCACGAAGGTTATCATTTAACCTAACCTAGGCGTCCAAGGTCCAAGCTAAAAGGTATGTGATGGAATGCCGTGAATGATCAAAATTCAAGTAAGTACAAGGTTGTGTGCAATAGCTTAGCATTTATCATTGTCCTACCTCTAATGTACACTTAAGTATCATCACCATCATAGGTTACAATCATGCATAAATGTCATCAAAGTTCACCAAAACAGTCATGCACAAATAATAAAAAAATCGATGCTAAAGAACATATGTGCATGCATGCCACCCCCCACTTAAAGTCGTACATTGTCCCCAATGTACATGATCGCAGCCGCAAAACAAATGATAAGAAGTATAAAGCATAGATGAGGGGTAAGTGAACTTCCCCTGAGTTAGAGTGGTAGCACATGAATGGATAAGATCACATAATCATCGTGCTCCTAATGATAGTAGAGAGAAGAGAAAGCAATGCCCACGTCTACCCCCGCGAGATAGAATGGGACATTAGATCAAAGCATCCATCATCATCACACAAAAATTATTAAAGAGCTAAAATAAACAAAAAATAAAATAAAAGCAAGAGTTTGGAAGAGTTAAGCTCTTTCCAACTTGAACTACAAAAAGAAATAAGACAAGGAAGCACAAAATGTGAGTACTCAATCATAATTGTCTCAACCGGTCGTCTCTTAGTGAGAACTTGTAAAGAAAAGATATATCAACATGAATTTTCAAGTTTAAAGCATTCTCACCTTCTTTTGCTTGGGCTTTGGTAAAGATTTAAGCAATAAAATCTAGAAAGATAAGAGAGAAATTCACACCCAAAGCTTGATGGCAAAAACTAATGGTGTCGTTGAAAACTTGATGAAAAGTGATAGATCGACAAAATTAAAACTCAAAATGATAAGGGGTTTGAAGATCAAGCTTAGGTTGGCAAAATAAAGGGGGTTTTCTACATAAAAATTCACAAAAAACTGCACTAGAATCAGCCAAATAGAGAAAGAGAAACATAATTTCTTGTGTGCTAAACAGGCTGAAATTTTGTGCTGAATGGGGGTTGTGTGCGGGTTGTGTGTGCGGCCGGGCACATGGATGTGCGGCCCGCATATAGCCCGCACACCCTCTCGCTTGCTTGTGCGGGTGGTAGACAGCCCGCACAGCCCCGTAAAACCTTGAACCTCGTCGTTGCATGCATAATCCTTATCACAATGCAAAGTATGATCATAGAACCGTAGATAACACATCAAGAATCGTCGACCTCAACAATAAATACTCATGCCAACACATCAAACGACAAAAATGTGCAATTGAGATACTCACACAAAACAAAAACAAAAACAAAAACAAGCACAAAAGCTATAAAAACTAAAAAACACACAACTAGGAAAGTAAGAAAACTAATTTAAAAGCTTGGGTTGCCTCCCAAGAAGCGCTTGTTTAACGTCACGAGCCCGACATCCCTTATGCACAGCCTTAAGGTGGGTCAAAGGGAAAAGTATTACCTTGCTCCGCGAAGAAAGAAGAGGGTGAGATAGAACGACCAAAATATGGCTTATGGCGGTGACCATTGACTTTAAACTGACCTTTTTCAGTGGTGATTTATCTCAATTACCCCTTGTGGTGATATCCGGGTGATTGTGTAGGGCCCCCGACCATCGGGACTTGAGTTTCCCCGGAAATAAACGGAGACGGGAGTTGTATAGCAGACCCGATCCCCTTCTCGCAAACCGCTTGTTTTGTTTAATCTTCTCGATCGTGATAAATTTTTGCCCTTTCCTTGTATACTCGCGAAGTTTTCATAAGCAAACACTCTCCATTCATCGAGTTCGTTTAGTTGCATTTTCCTCTTTTCTCCCACCGCTTGGAAATCGAAATTCAAAACTTTTGTTACCCAATAAGCCTTATGTTCGAGTTCCATGGGTAAGTGACAGTGCCTTGCCGTACACTAGGCGATAGGGACTACTCCCAATGGGTGTCTTGTAGGCGCCTCAGTAGGCCCACAAAGCGTCTTCTAGCTGGTCGGACCAATCCTTTCGATGATATGCTACAGTTTTCTCAAGGATCCTCTTGAGTTCCCGATTTGAAACTTCGACTTGCCCACTAGTTTGGGGATGATAAGCGCTTGAGGTATGATGTCGAACTCCGTATCATTTGAGGATCTTTTCAAATTGCGTATTGCAGTAAATGTGCCCCCGATCACTAATGATTGTCCTTGGAGTACCGAATCGGGAGAAGAGTTTTTTTAAGAATTGAACTACCGATCTTGCATCGCTTGTTGGGAGAGCCTCGAGCTTCTACCCACCCGGGAGGCATAATCTACCGCTACCAAGATGAACTTGTTACCCCGCGAGGCCGGGAATGGACCCATGAAATCTATCCCCTGCACATCGAAAACTTCGCACACCCGGATGGTGTTTTGAGGCATTTCATCTCGACGAGATATGTTACCCGTCCTCCGACAACGATCACAAGTTCGAACATGGTATTGAGTATCCCGAAAAAAAGTGTTGGCCAATAAAACCCAAAGGTCCAACACTTTTCTTGCGGTGCGGTTGGCGTTATAGTGACCTCCAAAGGGGTCCCTCATGATAATGCTTAATAATCTCCCCGGCCTTCGCCTTGGCCTACACAACGGCGAACTACTTGATCGGCACATACCCGAAATAAATAAGGGTCTTCCCACATGTGGTGTTTGAGGTCCGTGAAAAATTTCTTACGTTGTTGAGTGGTGAATCCTTTCGGGATAATACCCGCAGCCTAGGTAATTGGCAATATCTCGCAAACCACGGGGTGTCCTCGCCTTGTGTCAATTGGATACGGTACAGCTTGTTCCTCGGGGAACGCATCATTAATCTCTCCCTCTTGAGTTGTGCATGCACTTCTTTCCAAACGAGAGAGATGGTCTCGCAGCCAGATTTTCAGCCCCTCTCTTATCCTTGATCTCCAAGTCGAACTCTTGTAACGTAAGTACCGAACGACTAATCTCGGCTTCGCGTCTGCCTTGCTCATGAGATACCGAAGGGCCGAATGATCAGCAAACACAATAACCTTCGAGAGCACTAAATATGACCGAAACTTGTCCACCGCGAATATGACCGCAAGGAGCTCTTTTTCGTGGTTGTGTAGTTCTCCCGAGCGCCGGTAAGTGTCTTGCTCGCATAGTAGATAGGATGAAAATGGTTGTTCTTACGCTGCCCCAACACGCCCCCACCGCATAATCACTTGCATCGCACATCACCTCAAAGGGTTCATTCCAATCGGGTGTAATCATGATAGGGGCTCTAATCAAGCAATGTCTTCAGACCGTGAAGGCCGCAAGGCAATCGCCGTGAAATCGAATGGGGTGTCCTTCTCTAGGAGTTTAGTCAAGGGTTTTGAGATCTTTGCAAAGTCTTTTATAAACCTTCGTAAAAACCCGCGTGGCCAAGAAAACTTCTTATCGCCCGCACCGAGCCTCGGTGGAGGAAGCTTCTCAATGGTGGAAATTTTTGCTTTGTCCACTTCGATCCCTTGTTTTGAGACTTTATGCCCCAAAGACGATCCCTTCCCCGACCATGAAATGGCATTTCTCCCAACTCAAGACTAGATTAGTTTCTTCACAACGCGTTAACACTTGTTCGAGGTTCTTTAAGCATAAGCCAAACGAGTTTCCATACACGGAAAAATCATCCATGAAAACCTCCATGGTGTCCTCAATCATGTCTTCAAATATGGCAAGCATGCACCTTTGGAATGTGGTCAGGCGTTGCAAAGGCCGAAGGGCATGCGGCGATAAGCGAATGTACCGTAGGGGCAAGTGAAGGTGGTTTTTTCTTGATCTTCCGGTGCAATAGGGATCTGAAAGTATCCGGAAAAACCATCCAAAAAGCAAGAGTATTCGTGGCCGGCCAACCGCTCAAGCATCTCGATCAATGAATGGCAACGGGAAGTGATCCTTTCGGGTGGCGTCATTGAGCTTGCGGTAGTCGATACACACTCGCCACCCGCCATCGCTCTAGTGGGAATAAGCTCATTATTCTCGTTAGTTACCACCGTAATACCTCCCTTCTTTGGTACTACCTCGGACCGGACTCACCCATGCGCCGTCGGAAATAGGGTAAATGATGCCGGCATCCAACAACTTGACCACCTCCTCTTTTACCACCTCCTTCAAGTTGGGATTCATTCTTCTTTGCGGAAGTGCGGACGGCTTATGACTATCTTCCATCAGAATTTTGTGAGTGCATAATGATGGACTCGATACCCTTGATGTCCGAAATTTTCCAAGCGATCGCTTGCTTGTGTCTTCCCAACACGCTTAGAAGTTCTTTCTTCTGTTCCTCGGAAAGGCTCGGAGGCGATGATGACCGGTAATGATGAATTCTCTCCTAAAAATGCATACCTGCGTACGGTGGTAATTCCTTGAGTTCTATCTTCGGTGGGTCATCCACGCATGGCTTAAGCCGGCTCTTACCATCACAATCTATCTTCTCGACCCGACAACCGCAGAGAGTAGAGCTCTCCAAGCTAGAATCCTCTCTCACCACCCATGCTTCCTCTTCGGAGTCGGATTGGGTATCCTCGCGCAGTACGATGTCCATTTGCTGTTCCGCAATTGTACTCCTTACAACCACTTCATACTTCCCATGGAGGGTGCTTAGAACTTCACCCCAATCTTGCTGAGGGGTGCCTTTGTTTCTCATAGGGATTACTCCTTCAAAGTTATACCCGGTAGGATTAAAATTCCAATTGCGAAGGTATTGCCGTAGGTAAGCCATCGAATGTTCGTGGCGCTTCGAGCGCGCGTGTGAATCCATGTTCATGTTTTGAGTTATAATCTACCGGGTGCCTCGCATAGGAAAAACAAAACCAAGAATCTATAAGAATAAATAAACATAAAGAGTAATGAAAGTTTAAACAGATATGCTCTCATACGAGTTTAGAGTAAAGAAATGATAATAACGAAATGAAAAAAAAAAAAAAACTAATCCAATTTCTAAGAGTTTTCCTAATGTTCTCGGAAGTCCCCGGCAACGGCGCCAAAAACTTGATGGTCGCCGCGCGCCGCTAGAAAGCGGGCACGTGGCTCCCCGGCCGCAAGTGCACGGGTCGTCAGTAATACCTCTTGTGCGGGCACAAGAGGGTCGTATTCCCCGGGGTCCCGAAATCCACTATTACTTCCTCTTCGACAATTGTTTAGTCGAATCAAAACAGAAGTTGTTGTAATGAAATGAAATTAAAACTAACGATAGAAACTTCAATCAAAGACAGCTTGCGCACAACAATGGAAAATCAGATAGAGAAGACAAGGCCCCCGGCGAGGATTCCCCGGGAGAAATACAAGTAAGGATGCTATAAAAACAGGTAATGCATGCATGGAGTATTGTTTTGGTCCGTCTAGGCTCGGGAGTCGACTACCCCGGAACCTCCGTAGTGTAGCCCTAATCCAGTACAAGTTCCTTTATCCAAAGGATACTCACACGATGTCATTGGGACTAAGGAGCCTTGGTTGGAGTTATCTATAAGCAATTTCGCTAAAATGAACTCTACAACCAACGGGAGGCTACCGGCACCCGAAACCTCCGGTGTACCGGTACAATGAGCCCCTCTCCATACTATGTGGATCTAATGCAAGAGCGCACCTAGCACAACCAAGCACATTCGATAAAATGAAATGCAGAGTTCTCATGCAAATCACTACAATTAAGCACACAATGTATGAAACCAAAATCCACACCATGCAATCATTGAATTAAAAGCAAAGCATCCAATACAGTATTCCTCCCAAGGTTCACCGGTTGCCCGGTGGCCTTGGGAGGTTTAGTTCGACATGAATAACAAGGGAAGTTTGCACAAATAAGAATACATCAATAAGAGAACTCAAAACTCCCTCTTGACCGTGTCGACTAGGGTTGATGAAGACACTTGCCGAATCAGCGTCGGCAAGCTCTAGGATGATGATCCTCAAGTCCCTCGGCCTTCTCTCCCTTGATTTCACTCCAAAACGACCTCCTTTGATGAAGCTTTGAGCGTGGGGGTGTTCGGAGGCGTCGGTGGCAAAAGTCCTTTGCGAAAAAGCCCTAAACGGGCTTAAATACCCGAGCGGTGTGCGGGCCGTGTGCGCCCGCACACCCCGCTGCACACCTGTGCGGGCGGGTGTGCGGCCGCACACCGGGCCGCACACCCCTTCTGCCAAGGGTGTGCGGGCCGCACACAGCCCGCACACGGGCCCGAAAAGGGCCCGAATAGGGCCGTTTCTTGTAGGAGTGCGCGAATGACGTCCGGAGCTTGTTTAACCTTCGTTTCTTCGCTCCTTGGCCTCGATTTTCATCCTCTAAATGCTCCTCCTCACGTAGATGGCTCGTAGATGCCCCCGAAATAGAAAAACACGAAAAACACATCAAAGGGCACCGGTTTCATTCAAATAATGCATGAAAGTACATGTAATGCACCGTTACAAAACGGTGTATTTAGACACTTATCAATAACCTCCCTAGGTAATAGCCGCGTTGGTAATAATTTACCCAGTGGCTTTTATAATCCCTTGCTAAATAGCTGACGAATTATTCCGTTGGTAAATAATAAATTCCCCGGGTAAGTAATGTTAATCAATTCATCAAAGATAAGGAATTTGCTTCCCAAATATTTTATGGGCAATCTCTAGGTAATTTAAATTAATTGATTCGTCATAGACAATGAATTTGCTTTCAAACTTTTCCCCGGGAAATCCCTAGGTAATGTTAGCAAGGGATTTTTCATAGGTAATCCGTTGTTAGATTTTCAAAAAATTGAAATATTAGTCCCTCGGGTAATCCCCGGGTAATGGTTACTAGGGATTATGTCCCGGGTAATCCGTTAGTATTTAGATGTAGTAGTAATGAATCATACCCTTGCTAATCCCTTGCTAAATATACTTAGGGATTATTTCCTGGGTAATCCGTGGGTAATAAAATTTGAAAAAAAATGATTATTCCCCTCGGGTAATCCCTTGCTAATATAAAACAAAGTTTTAATTATTTATTTTAAATTATATTATAAATTATAATACAAGAAACCCGTATTAAATCATTAATTTAGAATAATCAGTAAATTTTATTATAATATGCTAAAAACTAAAATTGCAATCTATCATAACCAAGTATGAAAGATAAAATTAAACATTGTCAAAGACATTAAAAAACAACACAATTCATATTCAAAATAGCTTCAAGCACATATAGCTAATATAAGTGGCAAGTACTAAAACTCAAAAGTATCTCAAGCAAGCAACAAATACGAGAAATATGTCACGAGATAAGAACATTAACAACTAAGCCGGTGAAGTACGATCAACATCTTCATCATGACCTGATTGATTTATTTGAGAAGGTGCTTGATTTTGAGATATAAGTAATTGTAACATCCTCCTCATTTCAGCCACCTCTTGTCGAGTTTCTTGAAGCCCTTGTTGAGTTTCTTCACGCTCTTGTTGATGCCGCTCTTCTTGCAATGAACTTTTCCACACACAACTTGTTTTTTTCCGGATATTCTAAATGACATAAGAAAGCATCTATGAAGCAAAAGCATGAAAGATTAAGCATTTGTACAACAATATGATAATCAGCTAAGAGAAGCATCCAAAACTCCTAGCTTATATAATATTGTGACGATCTATAATCTATGAGAATGCAACCGTCATGGTTGTAATATATTAATCCATTTCTAAGATCAAGTTAAGAAGGTCTTACCCGAAGAACAAAGAGACCAAAGATGGAAGATACAAGGGTTGATAAAGACGGCATAGAATTGACCACGCTAGAAGAGCTCGTCGCCTCTTTGAAGGAAGATGTTGTCGAATCAAGCATAACAACTCGATCATATGCTACTAAACTCCATGCATAAAGTTTATTTAGAGTCAACTTGAATCTACTATTGAAGTTATCTTGCTTCTCATATGGGTTCCTCAAATTCTCAACCCTAACCACTTTGACACCATCCTCTTCCTTTCTCGTTCATAGCATAGAAGACCACATTATATGAGATAATACTCATGCATTTAGCTCATAAAGTCTTGAGTCATCTACTTAAATGCATGCACTATTCTCTCATGTGCAATTACAAACTCATAAGTAACTACATTTAAGAGACCACATTTAAGATTCTAGACATAGTAACTCATAAGTCAAAATAAAATAGATGAGATAGTGTTTGTTTGTAAAATAAAATAGGGAAAACATTTTGCATTGTTTTCCTTTCAAGTGTTTTCCCTCAATCCAACACATCATAAAAGAGTAGTAGTTGGCAGTTTCAATCTTGAATGTCATCATATACATATCTAAAATCAACAAAGGAAAGAGAGATAAGTAAATTAAAATATTCATTGCCAATCTCCCGTCATAATATCAAGTTGGAAATTCATCTTGAGAAGGGACGCACCTTTCTCTGACTAATTAAGCACATGAGCTTTAGACTAGACTCTATCAACTACATGGAAAAAAGTCGTCATTTATTGCTCAGAGTTTAATTAAGTTATTAGCAATCTCTTGTTTCAATATAATTACACTTCACAACTGAATTATATATGTTTGAAATTAAATCGCCAGCCTCACAAGCACCGTCTAACAAAAAACAGCTTTATTAGTCATGTTGAAAAGTAGCCAATAGATCCAAGTTTATAAAAAATAATAATTTGGAATCTCCAAAGTTGCAAAATTTCAATGGGCAATATCTATAATAAGGCAACATATATCTTCATACTTATTAATTTAAAAAAAAAAATCAAAGACCTTTCTCTTTCCGATACTACATCTACTCTTGAATGACAACTCACAAGACAATCCATGATCATGCTCTCTTTCTTTTAATAATGAGCAACCGAACAATGAACATGAGTACAGAGCACTCACAACTCACAAGTGCTAATAATGTTTATCAAGACCACCATAATCTCCAACTATGAACAAGTCTCAAGATAAGAAACACATGAAAATTTCTTTCAATTCTTCTTCTTATTATTATTATTATAACTAAAGGAGAATAAACAACAGAACAACAACATATATAAATTAATACAAAGATAATATCAAGTAGGGATTAAGTATAATAATAATATGATTATGATAAGGAATTAATTAAAGTGCCTCGGAAGAAGAAGGCACGGATTGGGAGCAAGAATGGCAAGAAAACTAGAAGGCACAACCGGTGATGTTGATGAGGGTTGGCCAAGTTCATCTCACCCTCCCCGAAAATTGACCCTTAGAATTTACCAAAATTCTGAATATATTGAATATAAATTAATGATAATAATATAAATTAATGATAATGAAGGGGAGATGACTAATGACAATCAATTTTAAAAAATATAGTTAATTTTATTAATATTTTTAATTAACAGTACAATTTCATATAGATAATTAATATAAATTAACCATTTTTTTAATTTATTGTTTTAAATTATTTAAAAATTTACCAATAAAAATAATTAATAAAAATAGTTATATTTGTAAAATAATAATTAATCAATATTTTTCAATGTAATTAAAATAGGATACATTTACTTATTTATTTTATTTTTATTTAATGTAATTTTTTAATAAAGTCATACTATGAAATTATATATATATATGTCATAATGAAGTTAAAACAATTAATAATAAAATTTTAAAACACAATAACAAATCTAAAACATAAAACAATTTAATAATCTTCCCAAAAAAAATAAATTAATTTATATTTACCCGGATAATAGCTATGATCTAAACTTGATGGTTACCGTCCCTAGTTAATCCCTAGGTAATATTTAAGATCAATAATTTTACCTAGGGAAACTAATCTCTTGCTAAATAAAAATTCTAAGAAACAAAATTACCCTGTGGATTAGCTACGGCAAAATAAAAACGACTATAGTTACCTAGCTAATCCCCGGGTACTTTTAAAGCAATTCAATTTTACCCAGGATTAGCTACGACTAAATACCAATGACTATTTACCTAGCTACTCCCCTGGGTAATTTTAAAAATATTTACTTTACCCAGGATTAGCTATGGCCAAATGTTAATGGCTATTGTTCCTAGCTAATCCCTAAGTAAAATTGTATATTACCCAGAGGATTAGCTAGGGTATAGATGCCAACGGTTCATTTCGATGGTAATTCGTTGCTAAATATTTGGCGCCTAGTTCCCGCGATATTTAGCAAGGGAATTGCTAGGGAACAATCTGTCGTGGCTAATTACTTGGGTATTTCCCCTGGGTAATTTGTAGGTAATATTTTCATCCTTTATATGTAAACATTCATTTCTATTCCCTAGCTATTCACTCGCTAATTACCTTGCAAAATGTTCCTTGGGTAAAATCCGTTGGTAATTAACAATTTTCTTGTAGTGTCTTTACATGAAATTTTTGTGCTATTAGAAGCCATACAAAGAGTTACAAGGGTGTGTAACTCAACCATTACTCATGTACTTCTCGAGAACACGGACAGAGAGTTACGGGGGCCGATACACGAGTATGTAACTCCACCACTACTCGTGTACTTCCCCCTAACAAAGACAGAGAGTTACACAAACTGATACAAGGATGTGTAACTCAATCACCGCCCGTGTACTACCCTAGAACACAAACAAAGAGTTACACTAGCTGATACACGGGCATATAACTCCGTCACTACCTCGTGTACTACCCCAAAACATAGGGTGTGTTTGGGATGGGGGTAATGATTACCCCCTTGGGGGAACCATTACCTCCCCGATTCCCATACCCATAGTTGTGTTTCATGTTTAACAACTCAAAACGATCTAAAACATTCCAAAACTCAAGACACAACTATTCTAAAACGATTTAGACAATAACACAAGCGCCAAAAGTCAAAACACCACAGCTTGAATTATCCTTGCTAAAATTGAATTTCACCATGTGCCGCTTCCGTGTAACACAAGCCTCATAAAATTTCAATTTTCCATTTTTCACACTACCTAACAATCCTTCTTTCCTTAGCACCGCAAGCCCTTTCTCACTCATGTGAGGCTCCAAGGAAAGAGATAATCATGCCGTTATGCCATAACTCGTTCTATAATCATGCCGCCCCAAGGAAAGAGATACAATCACTATTCTCATTACTAAACCGCCCATCAACAAGTAAATGCTATGCTACAATTTTCCCTTAATCACTACTAGAGAACCTTTAGAAACTTTCAACCCGCTCACCGATGGTGGGTGGTGTGATGTCACCTAAGAGACACAAGTACACGTGTCGATCAAGTAATAAAGTATGCTAAAAACGGAATTATCGTATTCACGGGGAATGAGAATACTAGTAATTACTCTTGCTACAGCTTATCTAACCTTAATGAAAGAGTTGTTAGAACAGGTTGTGAACAAGTAAAGATGAAAAACATCTTAAAATTATTTGAAGACAAACAATTTGATTAGAATCGGTGTTTGGGCAATAATACCCTGTGGTCATACTCTAAAGCATAGGGTTCCAATTATGTTTCTAAACTTAGTGAAATTAAGTCGCAAGAAACCTAAAACTCTCTACCCCCGCTCTCACGGCAATCAAAGTCTATTTCTATGCAAAGCACACTAGTGGAAATCTCTCTCTACACTAGACCAAATACGAATGCCTTATACTCTAAGGTTCCTAAACAAAGTTAACATTAACTCCCGAATATAAGTTACTTACTCTCTCGAGATAAACAACCCCTAATCCCATGCAACTCCCTAGCAGTGATCTCTCTCTCCACTAGGGTTACACGATCGCTTAGAGCTCACCGAAGTACGAAGATAGGATGACCAATGCGAAGGGGAAAGAGGGCGCTCCTCTATCTACAAATTCACTATTTCAACCCTCTTTAATCTTGAAAGGCCTCTCACTAACCCGGTTGCTCACCACAACATTAGTATTCACCCAATCATACAAGCAATCATTTTCTAAATTGCGATTGAATGATAATGTAATTCAAGATTAAAAACTCATAAATCACTAGAATTAAGAAATATAAAAGAAATCTCTAGTACAAGAACCTAGGGTTCACATGTCCAAGACCCGATAGAAGTTTAGCTCCTCATGGAGCAATTCAATTCAAGATACATAACAAAAGTCATGATTTGCATTACAAAAACAATTAAAACTTCCTTTTAATCCAAAGTCAAAGTCTCAATGCCAAATCTGCCCCAAAGTTTGCCAAACGAGCTTTTACAAGATTATCGGCGCCATGGAAGATAATGATGATGATTATGGGGATGGTTGCCGCCGCAATTCCTTCTTCCCTTGGATGTCTTCTTGAAGCTCTAGCCTTGCAGCCATCTTCTCCCTTAGAGCCTCAACCCTAATTCTTCTTCAAAGTTCGGAACTTCCTCTTCAAAAAGCCCTCAAATCATTTTATACACTAACCCTTACAGCCTAGCTTACGAGCGTATGCCCTGTGTCATAAGGATCGGGCTCTTGTTAGTTGTGTGCCTTACAATATGGCTTACGGCCGTAAGCTCCGCCCGTACGGTATGCTCTTCTCGTCTTTGTGTTATGGCCTCGCTTACGGCCGTAAGCGGGGAACCATAATCTTTTCCCCGCTAGCTCTTGCGACCACTACTAACGGCCGTGTGTTCCTCTCATAAACGCCTCTAAACAACCCTTACTATCTCCGACTTATAGTGGTAAGCAACACCGTAAGGGCTTCTATCCGACTTATCTTCCGTGTATTGATGTAGGGAGAGCTCCATCTTCTTTACTTTATTTCTTGATTGCTTCTTTTGGCTCTCCCTCGTCTTTAAGCTCTACCGGTGCCTCGAGACATAATTCACACCTTATTTACCATCGTTTTTCAAATTTTCACTCTAATACAAGCCGGATAAGTGTACAAAATGGTATACAAGTATAGTGTAACTTTACACTTATCACTCACATTCACTAGAGAAACTTTACCCTTGTTTAGTTAGGGTACCAATGGAAACCAAGTTTTTTCGGAGATTAGAAACATATCAAGCATCAAAGGATCTCGACTATTCCATCATACATCTTAATCCGCATAGAACCACTATCTTCAACACTAAGCCCGTCATCATCACCCAAGTACACACTACTTTTCCATTCCTTGAAAGAAGTAAAAAGCTCCTTTGAGAATGTCATATGATAAGATGCACCAAAGGTCCAAGACCAGGTCTTTGCAGAGCCTCGAGATACGGCACAATCAAAACATCACCGCCCTCTCCTTCATCTCGAAATATCCTTTACTACAAGATGCAAAGAACACCAAAGACTACAAAGAACACCAAAGACTACATCATAATGCTAAACCACCGTAATGCTTTCCCGTACTACAAAGAACACCAAAGATTGCTACTTGTTTCCTTATTTTAATTTCCCTACTTCCTCTATGGATAGTTTTTTTTCGAAGCGGCCCTTTTCTTTATAGTAAAACTTCACATTCCTCCAGCCTTGATTTGGAAAGTGACTTTCCTCTACTCCTACCATCCTTTTCCTTGTTCCCGCCTTTGCCGACAAACAAACCTACATTTGTATCGTCTTCTTTGGAACCGGAAACTTTCCATTTCAATTCCTTAGACCCGCATAGCATCCTTCACATCACTAACAAAAATACTATTTCTACCATATAACAAAGTATCAATGAAGTTCTCATACAAATTTGGCAAAGAACACAAGTGAAGGAAAGCCTCGATCCTCATCATCAATTTTAACACAACCACTTTGTAGATTTAAAATAATCCGGTTAAAATTTTCATGATAATTTCTTACCCGCATATTCTCTCGTCATCGTAAGATATGCAAACATTGCTTTTGATGTAACCAATTAGTAAGGAATTTCTTCGAAACCCGCTTTCCAACTTCTTTCATAATCCCACAAAGAAGCCCTTTCATTAATGATCTCTTGCAAGACTTCATTAGTTAAACTCAATAGAATAGTGCTATGTACCTTGCCAAAATCTCTACCTTCTCCTCCACATTCAACTCTATTGGCAATTTTTCTTCTCCTTCTAGCGCCGCCGCACATCCTTACCGAACGAGAATAACCTTCATCTTGATCTCCATAGAGTGAAATCATTCGATCCATTGAACTTCCTAGTTTGATCATAATTTTGGTTTTGGTCATATCTCAAATCGGGTCACCACAATCAAATTCAAGACATCTCAACACATATTTTTATATTACGTATGCATATGCATATCCATGTTAATCGTATATTTGTATATAAATATTATTTGATCATATGACTTCGATTAATTGAACTAATTTTGATGTCAGTAAATATTTATTATATACTTAATTAATGGATCATTCACTGGGTTCATTGAAAGCAAAAAAAAAAAGTACATCAAACACAAGAAAAATATATGTACAACAAAAAAAAAAAGACTTAGACTAGAGAATATTCACTAGGAGTTGAGATAATCTAAACAACAAAAACTATGATTCTAAACAAAAATATAAAATAGAACCAGAAAGCCTTTTTGAGAGAGGGGCCCCACTAGTCTCGTAGGTCACCTATCGAAGATCATTATTCTTTCCAATTAGTGGATGCCCTAAAAACCGTAGTTGACTATATCAATAGAAAATTCCCGTTTGGTTTTTTTGTCTTTTGCCTTCGAAGCTATAATTAATCAAAACATAAGCATATAATTAATTTTGAGGATAACCAATATTGTCTTAAGTAATTTATTCTGAAAAGCAAGTGTATTTCTTTTTATCCAAATATTCCAAAGTATAGCACGAAAAGAGGAAATCCCAAGTTTTTTTACACATGAATAAAACTTGAGATCTCCAATAGTCCTACAATTCTCTTGAGAACAACAGAAGGGGAGTTTACCAAAATAATTGATAAAGTAGCTTTATATCCACTTAACAAAGGGACAAATTGGGAGCATATATGCCAAGTCAATTCTACTACTGAATGCCCCCATCTCGATTTGCTTAAGATTAATAAACGAAAACATGAGATAAGTATTTTATTAAATAAATGTAGAGTTTTTCTTAAATAAAAATAAGACTACAGCATTGATAAAGAAATTGAAGATAATATATATATATATATATATATATATATATATATATATATATATATATATATATATTATAAAACACACTGTGTGGTAGGGAAAACTTGGCTTCAAGCAAATATGTTTGTTTGGCACTTTAATTATGGCAACGAAAATATTTTCTCAAAAACAGTTTTAATAATATAGGGGAAAAGTTTTCTTAAAAAACGTTTTTCTAAAATGACTTAGCATCACATTTCCGCAATTTTTTTAGAGATAAAAAATTAAAAAAATCTATGGCCGTAAGTGATGTTTATCAGTGTTCTTAATTAATAGTATAATTGGTATTTCATATTTTTTATTTCAGTGTTTTCTCACAAAAATCCAGGGATGAAAGCCACTTTTGGTATTTCATTTTTTTCTCACAAAAATCCAGGGATGGAAGCCACTGGTAATAGTCGTTTGTACTTAATTTAAAACACGACCTTCACATTTTCAAAATGGACCCCCACTATCAGACAAGATTCTGGAAAGCGTGATGCATCTAAATAACTGCTTTGAGGCTCCTGTCAAAGTCAAAAAGGATTGATGATGACTTCAAGAAGGCCAAAAGACGAGAATATATGCTTTCCACCGCCAATAGATGTCCTTATTTCAACACTCACCAGGTTGATGATTTCAACAAGGAAAAAAACAGAATTATATAATGTTTTCCATTACCAATAAACTTCCTCATTTTTACACTCACGAACCACAAAGCCAATTACTTCACATAGAACTACCAGCATATACGGTAGGAGTTTGCATGATATGAAAGACCTTGCTAATCTTTCAAATCACTTGCTGTCTACCGTTTTCTTCAAGCACAAATTAAGAACTCAAATCACTTCATTTTCCTGTTTTTGTAATGTGCTGTGATTTTTTTTTTTTTGTGTTACGAGATGTCTATACATACATTAAGAATAGTATTTATATAAAAAATACAATAAATAAATAATAGTAGGAGTTTTCATAAAATGATTTACCTAGCGAACCTTTCAACCCCTTATCATTCATTTGCCTGTTTCTCCAAGTACTAAGAACTTAAATCACTTAATTTTTCTGTTTCTGGATGAGACGTCAGCCTTGCAAAGTCGAATTGGATGATATATATTGAAGTGTTCTTCTTTTTGTGACTTGGGTAGTTTGGTAATTTTCTCTGAGAAAGCTCTTTTTGACAATTTCTTAACTTCCACAAAACTGGAGTATTCAAAAACGTTTCTTGCCGTCCAATGGTTCTGGTCATGCTTTATCTCTTTCACATTGTTTTCATTAATATATTCACGAATTTACATATATACCCCTTCAATAATTTTTAATGACACATTTCTTTTTCTTAAAGTTTTCCCTTTCATATGTATATTTCTTTGACAATATGGATGAGCAGATTTTTATATTTTGAGTTTCATATAGCTGCTTAGAAATTATATTTGTATTTTATAATTTTAATTTTTTCAGTGTAATAATATATTTTATATTTTTCAATCAATATGGTTTATCTATTTCTTTAAAAAAAAAACATAAATTTGACAAATATATGAAGCCATACAAGTAAATGGCTAAAAATAATATTAAATCAAGATGATGTTTTAGTCCAATAGCATATGCTGATATATTTGTCAAAATCTCAAATTTTCAGAGTATATTAAAGACAAATTTGTACAATTACGCTTTATTCTTAAGGTTACAACCATATAAGGAGTACAACCATCAACCTTTTTTTCATAAAATTTAATTTATTTAATAAATCTATCTCATAATTAATTTATATAAATTATTAACATGAATACACAACAATCATTCATTTAAAAATATTAATATTAAACCAAGTATATTTAATTAACATTAATTAATTATTAAAATTTCAAAGTTAAAAAGATGGTGTGTGTAATTTATAGTTTCTATGGGGGTGTGTATGAAAATAAAAACCAATGGATTCATGAGGCATTGACGTTAATGACAAGCGAACAAAACAAAGTGATCCCGTGGTTGCTTCTCTTGTTTGTCCTTAAATACGACTGCCCATCTTTTCTCATCTTTAAAGGATTTTTAGAAAGAAGGATTCTTGGAGGTATACACACACATATCATTGACTTGTCCATTGCTTAGAGAAGGCACATCTTATCTTCTTCTTTCTGGTTTTGTTCAGTACTCTGCACTGCTAAGAAGGGAAGAAGGTAGAAGAGGAGAAATGGAAGGAGGTGCCGTTGAGGCTGATGCTTCAGCTTTCAAGGAGTGCTTCTCTCTTGCTTGGAGGAATCCTTTTGTTCTTAGGCTTGCTTTTTCTGCTGGAATTGGTGGCCTTCTTTTTGGTTATGATACTGGTGAATCAACTCAACTTAATTTCAACTTTTTTATCCTCAGATGTGTTTCTGGTGTATACATTTATTGCCCAAGTTCATAATTTTGTTTGCAGAATCCCAAAATAAGCAAAAATAAGTTTTTGTTAGCATTTAGCCCAAAGTATGTTATGAGATGATGCGTTCAATTTGTTTAGTGCATTGACTTGAAATTAAGCTCAATTCAGTAGCTTAAAATTTGAGCATATTTGATTTACATACATTCTTCTTATGATTCTTTGCTTCCAGGTGTGATTTCTGGTGCATTGCTTTACATCCGTGATGAATTCCCCTCCGTTGATCGGCAAACATGGTTACAGGTTTCTGCTCCCTAAATCTATCATTCAATCTATTTATCACCTATTTTTCAATAATACTAGCTAGTTAGAGCAATGTTCAATATATTCTTAGCTAATTACTCAACTAATAAAAAACAAAAAAACTTTACTTGAATGGTGTACAACAACAGGAGATGATTGTGAGCATGGCAGTTGCAGGAGCGATAGTAGGAGCAGCCGTTGGAGGATGGACAAATGATCGATTTGGGAGAAGATTTTCCATTCTGGTAGCAGACTTCCTCTTCTTTGTTGGTGCCATCATTATGGCAGCAGCTCCGAGTCCTGCTCTGCTCATTGTAGGACGTGTCTTTGTCGGTCTTGGTGTGGGAATGGCATCAATGACATCCCCACTGTACATATCAGAGGCTTCTCCGGCAAAACTACGCGGTGCACTTGTTAGCACCAATGGCTTTCTGATTACAGGAGGCCAGTTTCTGTCCTACCTCATCAATCTAGCATTCACAAATGTATGTGTTTTGAACCAGATGGGCATTGAAATTCATTAGCAAGCATGTTGTAATTTCAGTTATTATTATTATTATTATTATTTTTTCCAGGCACCTGGAACTTGGAGGTGGATGCTTGGAGTAGCGGGAGTTCCAGCGTTACTGCAGTTCATACTAATGTTGCTTCTTCCAGAATCACCGCGATGGCTTTACAGGAAGGTTGTAGTTCATTCGACATTATCAAATCGAAACATAGAATTATAATTCCATTGAGGGCAAAATTCAAAGTTCAAAAGCAATTTTTTTGTTTGTGAATATTTTTTAGGGTAGAGAAGCAGAAGCTCAGGCTATAATGAGAAAAAATATACCCCGCTCAAGAAGCAGATGACGAAATACAAGCACTGAAAGACTCCATTGAATCAGAAACCAAGGAAGAGGGATCCTCAGAAAAAATCAACATTATTAAGTTGATTAAAACAAGGACAGTGAGGAGAGGACTCATTGCAGGAGTTGGTCTTCAGATTTTTCAGCAATTTGTTGGCATAAACACGATCATGTACTATAGTCCGACCATTGTTCAATTAGCCGGTTTCGCATCAAACCAGACAGCACTTGCCCTCTCACTTGTAACTTCAGGTCTCAATGCAATGGGTTCTATTGTCAGCATTTACTTCATAGACAGAACAGGGAGGAAGAAGCTTCTGATAATTAGTCTATGCGGCCTCATTCTTTCACTCGGAGTTTTGTCAGGTGTCTTCCATGAAACTACATCACACTCACCCAGTGTTAGCAAGCAGGAAACATCGCATTTCTCTCCCTTTACCTGCCCAGATTTCAGTTTGGCAACTACCAATTGGGATTGCATGAAATGCCTCAAGGCTTCTTCCCCAGACTGTGGATTCTGTGCTTCTGAGACAGACAAGGTAGCTTGATGCAAATACTTAAACTTCTTTAAACCTCAATACAATATTAAATGGTCAAGATTTTGCTGTTCCATTTGCTGCAGCTATTCCCAGGAGCATGTTTGATATCAAATAACACAGTGAAAGACTTGTGCCACAATGAAGGAAGACTATGGTACACCAGAGGATGTCCAAGCAGATATGGATGGCTGGCTTTGGTTGGATTAGCCTTGTACATCATATTCTTTTCCCCAGGGATGGGAACAGTGCCTTGGATTGTGAATTCAGAGATATATCCCTTGAGGTTCAGAGGAGTCTGTGGAGGAATTGCAGCAACTGCTAATTGGATTTCAAATCTAATTGTTGCACAGTCTTTCCTGTCACTAACACAAGCCATTGGGACTTCTTGGACATTCTTCATCTTCGGAGTCATTTCTGTTGTGGCATTGTTTTTTGTCCTGGTTTTTGTTCCTGAAACAAAAGGACTGCCTATTGAGGAGGTGGAGAAGATGCTTGAGCAGAGTGATGTCCATTTTATATTTTGGAAAAGACAAGCAGGTGAATCAGGGAAGAAAGCTAAAGCTAATACTGATGTATGAGAGTGGCGTATTTCCATTTTGCTGTTGAACCTGTATTATTATTTACCACTTACCTACCTCAAAGTATATTATTATTATTATTTCATGATCATCATGATTTTAGTTCTTAGTACTTAGAAAAAACAGAAACGCAGGTGGTGATTTGAAAGGGTAGGGAGGTTTCTCATATTATGGAAACGCCTCTTATTTTTGACTGTTCATAAACACACAACATTATTAGAGAAACAGAATAATGAACTGATTTGAATTGTCAGTACTTGGAGAAAACAGCAAACAGAAAACGATTTGAAAGATTACCAAGGCTTTTCATAATACACAAACTCTTATTATTTATTATATGCTGGTGAGTGTGGAAATAAGGAAATTTATTCATAGTGGAAAGCATATAAGATTCTGTCCTTTTTTTTCCCTTGTTGAAATCACCACTCCTTTTGATAAAGTTTCAAAGCAGTCATTTAGATGCCTCCCCCCCAGCTTTCCAGAATCTTATATGCAATAATGTAGCCCATTTTTTTTTTTTCCTGTCCACTTAAAATAAAAAATTGTCGAAATGTGATGCTTGGGGCCGTTTGGTTCGGAAGTAAATTGTCGAAGTGGTGGAAGCCCCAAAGCCGACACTTCGGTGGAAGTGAACAGCTCAAATCTGGGACTATCCACTTCAATGTGTTTGGTTCTCGAAAACTAGACTTCATATACCACTTCATGATCACCATTTCGGTGAGGGGATAAAGATGACATTTCATGTTTTTTACATTTATTTAATTAAATCATATGATTTAATTAAATTATTTAATTATTTTATTACGATGGTAATAAATAATTTATTTATTAAATTAAAAAGTTTGCATATCACATAATTAATTTAATACCATGTTATTAAATTAAATTAAATCGGTTAACATATTATGCTTAATTATTAATTAGTGAGAGTAGTTCTTTAATTATTTTATTACCATGGTAATAATTATTCTATTTATCATTGAAAAATATTGCAAAGTGGGTCAAGTGGAAGGTCAAGTGGTGACTTCGGGACTTTTCCAAATGGAAGTCGACACCGAAGTGGCCGAACTCGAAGCCGACACATCATCACTTTCGGATTCAAATCAATGAAACAAACACACCGAAGTGCGCTTGGAAGTGGCCACTTCGGTGAAACAAACGGCCACTAAGCCATTTAAAGTTTTTTTCTGTCGGCAGAAAATGTCTTTTCCCCATCATTTATAGAACCTTTTTGAGAAATTATTTTTTATTTTTCTTAGATAAACATAGCAAACAAGAGATTCGCTTACAAGCTAATAATTGCCTACCACTCATATATATATGTCACGCTTCTTACTTTCATTATATCTTTATCAATGTCTATTCTTATTTAGCTAAACCTCTACTTTTTTTAAACTAAAATACTTATCTTATAATTGTTTAATAATAATAATTTTTAATGTTATTTATTTATATCATTTAATATATTACAAAAAAGTAATGAATGGGCTTTTTATTTTTAGACATTTTCAAAATAAAAATTGAAGAAAGTTTGAGCTATTTGATATAGTTTTTCAGCTTGAGTTTGGGTTTGAGTTAAGGCTAACCTAATTAAAGCAATTTTTTTCAAAAGAAAAAAACCTAATTAAACCACTTAATACATTACCTCAAAAAACCATAGAAAGAAGCCAAGCATTGCTTCCAATCTATCTTGTACTCCGCCTTATCCTTGATCATCATAATCATTTGTCTTCCGTCATAATTCCTAAGAACAATAAATTAGAGCCCTCTTGCACATTTATATATAATTTTTTATTAAAAAAATTATCTTTAATAAAAAATTGAGAGTAAATTATTATTCAAGGTGACAAAAATATCAATCAAGATTAATATAGAATTTTGACGATAAAATTATGGAAGACAAAAATTAATTTATATCCAAAGCTAAATTAACATCATCATTAACTTTTAAATAAGATTCAATCAAACATTTACTCTAGCTTCACCAATACTTTTTAATTAGAGAAATATTTTGGAAAAAAGTCTAAATAAAATTGAATTTTAAAAAGAAATATTCAAGGGCTCAATGTTTTAATTGTTTTCTCACCTTTATGATCCTCATGTAGATCAATGAGAGTGAATTTTAGATTATATGATAACATCAACGAAAAGAACACTTTTAGGCCAATAATTTAGCAGACATGGAGATCCAATGGTTTGAGCATCAAATTAATTTGTATTTTTTGGCAAAAATTAATATTATAATCTGAAAAGCATAATCAGTCATAAGTTAAGAGTTATTGTAAAGGGCATTTCGGGGGAGGCCCATTCAAACAAATGAGAACACAAATGTTGAAATATTAACCACATATTATGCCTTAGTTTTATGAATGATGAAATTGGCCACTTATTTATAAAAATATATATATTAGCTAGAAATCAAATCAAATTACAGGTGGAGAATCTTTATTAATTGGTTCCAAAAAATATTCTATGGCTATAAAACTATTTTACAGGCAATCATATTGTGTTTTTGTGTGTGGTCAAAGAGGGAATCATTGTGAATTGATTGAGGATAATACACACTGAAAAAAAAAACTGTGAAAAGAGGCATGCGATCATCTCCCCATGATGAGATCTAGTTGCACTATGTGGCCTTCTCCCAACTTCTTCCCACAATTAGATATATGAAGTTGGGATATGTGGTTCTATACTTTTGGAAGATTCAAGAGGACCAAATTTTATTTTATCTTCTGCTTACTCCCATGAAACTTTGTTCACCCAGATCAAACTTTTGAAAATCAAATTGTAACCACTTCTTTTTTAATGAATCGGTAAACAATGCATTAAAAAAAATAAAATAGAGTAAGACATAATTTGTTCTTTCTTCAATATCCATTTGTATACTTCTACTTCCAAAATATCTTTTTTTTTTTTTTTTTGTTTTTTTTTTTTTTTTAACCAACAGGATCATAAAAAAAATCTCGAATTTCAGATTTGTTAGAAATAATAATGATAACGGATCGGTGATTATGAGTGTGGGCTCATAGCCCAAATCCCTCGTGTTTATCTGAAGGTGGATGGACTAACGATCAATTCCCAATCCTTGTACATGTCTCTGACGTATATAGCGCTTGTCGCTCATGGAAAAAAATTTGCCAAAGCAATGGTACCAATTTTAGAGGCGCTAACGTTAATTTTGAAACCTTAATTTTTTTTTAAATAATAATTTTAAAGTTTTAAAATTTCAGAAGTCTCCAAATAATTATTTACTATAGTGTAAGACATATATCCTAAGATATATATCATTACTACTTGTTGTATATTCAAAGATATATATTATTATTATTATTTTATTTATTTTCTCTGGCCGGAGTCATACTAAGTATTAATAGAGAAATTATAGTTAATGTTGAAAACTTTAAAAATAAAAAATATTTTGATTTTTTTTGTTCAATAAACCCTTCCACCATACATTCATTAAAAAAAAAACATGATTAGGGAGTAATAATGATCCCATAAAACTGGTTACATGACATCATTACAACTACAAAAATAAAAAAAAAATAAAAAGTGAGAAAATAAAATATTAGGTAAAAAAACATATTTAACCTTATAAATATTTGGATATTATAAATAAAATATATTTTGTATTATTTTGGGTGATGTTAGTATTACCAAATGCCACTGGAATCGGTTCTATGAGACCATCACCCACTGAGGGAGACCTTTCAAACCCTTGCAGTCATCACTGTAGGCATTACTTTCACACAGAACGTCATCAATTTCAATTTGTATGTGAATTGCTTTGTGTCTCGACTTCGTTTTCAACCTTTACCTCAAGTCATTCATTGACCACCTCATGTTCATCTCCAATTGTATTATTTATATACCATATACTAGTATTTGCCAATCTCAATGCACGTGCTTCTTTTATTTTTTTTTTATAAATAAATAATATTAATTTAATAATCATACTATTATTTGAGATATTTAATGAAAACAGCAAGCATCGTGGTATCAGTGAAAAATATAATTTTCAAAATCCAAATCCGTCCAAACTTTTTAAGCCCAACCCAGTCTGAAACTTGCTTATATAATTTCTATGTAAATTACCAAACGCGCCCCTCTCAAACCTGCCCCAAATTAACTAATTCCGTTCCTGTTTAGCATTAAATTTAAAGTAATAATTTTATACATCTTCATAAAATTAATACTGATTTATTTCTAATAATCATAATCATTAATCTTCGTGAGTTTTATATTGATATTTGACTTTTTTAAATAATTAAGTAAAATAATTTACATGTTACCAAAAATTAAATAATCTAATCTATAAAACCACTGTAATTTCTCAGCGAAAGAATATATTTACATAATTCAAATTATCAGATAAAATCAACATAAATTTTAAAATCAATAATTTATGATTACAAAATAAAATCATCTTGAAGCTTCATATTCTCGGGTATGAAGCGCCCTCCAGAAAATTAAAAAGAGCTTTGATTTTGTGCGACCATTGACTATAGTACATGAAGGAGTCGACTATCAACAGAATGACCTCTCGAATTCAATCTTAGAATCGTTCTTGGCCTCACCCTCTCATTAATTTTGTTTAGCCTCTTTTCTATTGTCATCTATATTGTTTGGGAAATCCTCGCTTTTGTTGTAATTATTTCCCTTACCACTAGTGGACTACTAGTTGTTGTTATCGCATATTATTTTGTCGTATTTCTAATTGTGTTGTTTTAGATGTTATTTTTTAAGTTGTTTATGTTTCTAGTATTATTTTGTTTTGTCATGTTTTCAATGAATTTTCTGGTTCATCCATATTTATAAAAAAGAAAAACAAATCATCAACATGCTACTTGATGATGGTTAAAGACTAATAAATGTTGCAAAGTAATTAGTATAAAATATGATATCGAACCAAATATCAACATGACCTTTTGAAACTCAACAAGATTTTATTTTATTTTTTTTATATGGAGGATTTACATTTCGACACAACTAATGTTGTTAGAGGGAGTTGATCCCTCAACTTCTTACTTGGCAAGAGTTTGAAAAATTAAATTCAAATAAAAATATGGCAAATAAAACAGAACATTTTATAATATGGATGTCTATTTATGAGAATTTCATGTTTTATATTAAAAAGTACCTCCTAAAAATATGTCTATGGTAAAAAATTTCGCACATATTACAAATAAATCATATTGACATACGAATATCCAATAAATTTAAATCACTTAGAACATTAATATATATAGTAGGAATAATAACTACAAAAAACGTAAAGATAATATTCAACAAGTAAGTTCATAATATTAAATAAAACTTCTTAGCTTTCCCGCTCAAATAATTCCCATATTTTCTCGCTCAAATAATTCTCATATTTGAGTAGAAGAGCAAAGCAACAAACTTAAGAGAACGGATTCTCGAATCCTATCATAATAGCTTAAAGGAGCCAATAACCTATACAAAATACCACAAAAAAATATTAATATAAAATATGAAAAGATAGCTTAAAAATTTACAAATCTACCAAAAAAATATCTATGTTGAAAAATCATCCATAGCATTTGAGGATCAATCATCTTGATTAACATCAACTCGCCATATCGGATTTTCCTTTTAAATTATTAATTATAACCATAGTTCAATATTTAAAAATAATTAGTTCAAAATTATTAACATAAATTTTAATTTGTTTCAAAGAATGCTTGCAACTAATCTCAAAGACACGTTATAGTTTGTATAGTCTTTATACTTAATGAAGCTCGACAACTTGTGCTAAAGTGTGCTTTTTGAAGCAATAGTGGATATTAGAATAGTTAAAATATCACTAGCCATGGTTGAGAGATCTGGAAATCTCATTAAAAAAGACTTCCAAAATCTAAAATATCCAATTCCACATTTCGATCCAAATATGGGCTGTTCCAAATAAAGATCTAACTTTGACTTTTGCATTTGAACTCTACTAATAGAACATTCAAATGTATCTAACTCTTGCATTTCATCAAAATCATCATTATAAATGTCATCACTATTTACTATCACATTGTTTTTGGTTCTCATAGTATATTTGGAAGAAGATGCTGGATCCTTTTTATAAGTTTTAAAGCACTTATAAATTTAGACTATTAAGCACATTTGAAATATATCCCTAGCATCCATTCCATTTATAAGTGATTAAGAGATTGGTTTCATGTTTGATTGCATGTGTGAGATTAAGAGATTGTCCATGCATAGATCTAGCATAATTGAAGAGATTTGCAAGTAGATCTATGGAAGCCGTCATGCGCCAATCCACAACTGAGCATGTGGCAAGGCTATGTTGCCCTAAAGTAGATGATAAGGCCGTCCACCTTACCTTGGTGCACCGTAAGGCAAAACTATAATGTCAAACTCCTTTACGAGGAACAAAAACAATCACTAATACAAACAACAAATATAAAGTCAACTAAATATACTAGTTTGATAATGTTGAAGATAGTACGAAAAATACAAATGTTAATCACTAACTACAAATTAGTGGATCCACTTAGAATAGGTTCAAATGTGGGAATAAAGTAAAAGCTAACAACAAACTCGAGAAAAAAAAGTGAAGTCCAAGCAGAACACTCTAGCGCGCAACCACTTTCACAATCACAATATGAGAAAAATGTGAAGAAGAGTGGATGAATAACATAGGTACTCAAAGTGAGCGGATAGAACAGCTTAACGGTGTAAAGAAAAAAAAATTAAAAAATTTAAAATACCACATTTAGGAAATAATCTCATAACATAATAGAAATCGATAAACATGCTATCTATATATTAAATAATTTAAAATAAATATTTAAGAAAACCCAAGCTCAAGACCATTCATGAAATCAAATACACAAAATGGTTGTCCAAGAAATCATCCCCAAAGTAAACCATCATCACAATGAGGAATGGGACCCCCAAGGTTAGTTATCCATTTGCGATACAACCCTTGCTTGTGTACCACAACTACTTAAATCATTTAAGTAGTATAATGTACTAGAAGGATGGGTAGTCAAATTTACACGCACTCCATGCTCTTAGTACTAGTTGCTCTTCTATTATCTAGCTGGTGAAATTAAGTGAACATTGTTAACCTTAATTGGTAAGAAAAAGAATAAAGACGAAGATGATGACCTTGGGGAACAATTAAGCAATGAGATGGTGCCTCAAACTCGCTCCACTCTAGACTTTCTTCTAAAGATTTTCTAGCATTAATAATGATTGAGCTTCCTTGGACTGTTGAGTCTCCTAGAATAGTGGATCCTTTTGGTCCAAGCAATTTATCCTAATCGGATACGGAAAATACGACATTGCCCTATAATTTCATGATGCTCTATGAGACCCTCAATTAGGTTTCACCATAATCTGGAGAGATTAGCACCATGTCTCCATTCTCTAGTAATGCACTCAATCTCACAAGGAGTTCCACCATATCTCTAGGCATGTGCTTAATCTCTAAGCAGCTTGATAGCATACACACTATTCATAGGAAGCACTCAACCTCCATCCTCTATGTCCGACCTAACATGGGGATTTCACAATTGTCATAACACCAATCGGATATACAATCAAAGCTCTCGCATAATACTAATTGCAAGTATTAATCAACATAAAGGACACAAGCAAACTCAATAGCCAATATATAAAACTAGGAAATTAAATACATAACATCTAGAGAGTCATAGTCCTGGGACATCGAATGACGATTTAACCTCTCATGTTTAAAAGTAAACAATCACAATCTAGATACAAAAAGAAATGAGAAATCATGATGAACTCCCCTCAACTTCTCTGATTGGATGTGATGGAATTAAGGATGTCAAAGGCCGATTAACCTTTTGAGATGCCTAAAGGACCACAAATCTGATGGCAATCCCCTCCCCGTATAGTTACCTAAAGCTCTCCTCTTTCCCCGCCTACACTTGGTCATCTCATCCAAAAATGCCGTCAAAACTCTAGCTTTCAGGTTTTAATCTACAAGTATTAGGCTATTGCATGGGCTTGCTTATTGGGGAAAACTTCCATGCTCTTTTTGCGGGTTTCTGATTTAATTTTTAAGCAAACTATTGGCTTCAAGATATTTGCATAGCCTTAAGCATGTCCGTGCATACCCATGTTTCTTGAGTATGACCGTGCTCTAAATACAAGACTAGTGCCGGGAGTTGTATTCTTGATAAGTGCATTATATATATATATATATATTATCCATGTTATGCCTATTATTTTCTTGTCCTTTAGTTATTATTTTCTTAATTGGTGCTATTTGAGTATTTTGTGCCATTTGTGCATATAAAAAAGTCTTGCGATAAATATAAAAGGTTTTGAGAAGATTTCAGCACAAAAGGACCTAAGGGCAACTCGTCAAATCAAGCACGGGCATGCTCCTTAGCCGTGCAAATCATAGGAGTATCAAGAGGAATAAAGAACTCGAAGTACGGTCACAAGCCCCCAAAGCACGGGCGTGCGGATGGGAGCACAACCCAAGCACGGGCCTGCTCAAGACCGTGTACTTCACTGCCTTGCGAGTTTTCGGAAAGTTGTTGGATTTATTATTTGCCCGTAAAGTGCACGCCCGGAAGCACGACCCAAGCACGCCCGTGCTTGGGTCGAGACTAATGTTTTAAGTACCGAAAATTAGGTTTGAAGGCACTTATGGTTTTGGGTGACGGCAGCAGAAGAAGAGGACGACCTTCATCAAAGCATCATCCATCATCTTTTGGGGAGGTTATAGAGCGATAATCAGAGGAAATTTTATGGGTGGAGCTTTATCTATGGCATAGATCCTCAGAGCATAACTGCAATGCAAAAACATAGGGAGTTTATGGATTTTCATCTTTTTGCTTTTGTTATTGATTCTATGTTGTATGAACCCATGAGCGGTTAACCGTCTCCGGTGCCCCGGATCATTGAACTTTGTTATAGATTGTAAACGAATACTTTCCTTGCAATGTTTATGGAGTTCTATTGATTATCATGTTTAATCTTGTGTTGCATTACTCGATGTGTTTGGTTAGCATAGTATCATTATCAAACTCGGCGTGTATTGATTGTCTTGGCGTGATTGCCGTAAGGGTTGATGACCTTACACTTGGTCGCGGGGCATACAAGCATCACATAGGCCAAGCCACGAGGGCGCACAGCTGGGTGGATTTGGTAGCGCGTGCGGTTAGCGCGACGCGTGTGTTGTGTCGGGACCAAGGGCGGGTGGAATATCCCGCATGATCATAGGCTGAGACCGTGAGGCGCGCGCGCTAAATCGTGAGCGTGCACGTGACCGATGAGCGCGTGGGGCAGGCGCGCCCATAGCAAGAGTCAAGTGTCGCAGGACTTCATCATGTAGAGTGTTGGATCTCTAGCAAGTCTAGGCGGGGCAGGACACTTGATTAGGCCGGGTGACTGAGATCTCATTCCGGATCTGACAAGGCTTTACGCAGGCGTATGCAAGTGGGCACGTGGTCGGGAGCGTTGCCGAGCCAGGGGCGAGGATGGCACGCGGTATTACCGCGCGTGACCGGTACTGCTGCGCGCTGTGACCAAGGATGGTTGGTTAAAGCTATAGTCGAGTGAGAGGACACTGTAACCTAAGTGAAGTCAGAGAATTCACGCCAGACCTGTATTGGGCATGGGGCTCAATCAACCTTGGATTTGGGGTAGCTCTTGTAATAGGGTCAAATGAGTCTTTGGGAGAAGACAAGGCCACTTGGTGTTGGTTTTGGCCATGGTTGTAAACATTTCTCAATCTAAGAGAGTTTTATGTTTTTCTCTCTCAAAATGGGTTTCATTGTATCGTGTTTCTCGTACCGAGGGGTTTCCCGTTTTGTTCGCTTGCTATTATTTCCGCCGTGCTTTGTACCGCAAACAGAATTCACTAACTGTTCTTGCAAGGAAGGCCGACCTCGCCGCTATGGTGCATGTCGCACCGTACGGCCGAAGGTGATCGGCTGAGGCCGTGACACTGGTATAAGAGCTACGAGTTTGTGGCTTGAAGCGAAGCGCAAGAAGACACACAAGTGAAGACAAGTGGAGATGGTGACTAGCAAGAAGGATCGTTTGGATCGCCTTGAGGAGACAACAGAGCGCTTGGACAACGTCGCCGGGAGTGTCGATGATCGCTCGAGAACCCGTCGAAGATGGTTGAAGATCTTGCGAGTGGATATCGGGAGAGCCAAATGACCGTCGAAGTTCTCAAGACGACCGTGGAAGTCTTGAAGACGAGGGTGCGTCCCCGGGAGGCCGAGGTCGGCCAACTCAAGGAAGCTAGCGCTTCACCGGTCTCGTAGGAAGTGCCCACGAGAGTGAAGGTCCCCGAACCTTCCCCATTTGATGGCTCACGGAGTGTAAAGACACTGGAGAACTTTCTTTGGGAGATGGATCAGCATTTTAAAGCCGCAAGGGTACCGGGCCATGAGCAAGTTCCGTTGGTCGGGATGTATGTTACCGGCGATGCAAAACTATGGTGGCGAACTCGTCGGCAAGAAGAAGACGCTCAGCGGGTCGGACAAGTTCGAACTCGTGGGTCGACTTGAAGAAGGAATTGCGGGAGTAATTCCCGCCCGGCAACACTTCTTGGGTAGCTCGTACAACTCTGAAGAAGCTACGGCGACAGCAGTGCACTGTCCGGGAGTACGTAAAGGAGTTTTCATCCTTAATGCTGGATATCAGGGACATGTCCGAGGAGGACAAGTTGTTTAACTTCCTTACGGGACTCCAGAGTTGGGCCCAGATCGAGGTACGGAGGCAAGGCGCGAAGGACCTCACCTCCACGATCATAGCAGCAGAAGCACTGGTGGACTTGGGAACCTTACCCGGTGGAGAGGGTGAGAAGGCGAAGTTCAAATCTAAAGACAAGAAGCCAGTCGAGAGAAGGGCCGGAGATGGGTTCCAGAGGAGGATGCCTAACGGCCAGGCTAGATGGAATAGACCGAGTGATGTGATACGCCCCTTGCGTATCCATAAGTGTACGGGTCGTACAAGTAGTAAAGTGTACCCGTAGGGTCAGGTAGTCGAATCCACAGGGACTGGTGTAGCTTCTAATACTAACGGGTTGCTTAATATCTAATCAACCAAAGAAAGATGGATTGTGACTCTAGGTTGAAATTAAGAAGATTGAGGGAGAGAATTGCATAAAGGGGAATGTAAGGATTGACTCGATGGAGGAGATGGGACCTCGGGGTTGGACTTCTGACGTTCACTAACTCATTCTTTCTCAGTATTTATCAGAGATGTCTTCAGTTCTAAACCTAGTTATGCTAAAAGGGTGTTGCTTCCAGCGCTACCGAGCTCTAAGTTGAAATCTTACTGCTTGCGACTATCAATCATGATTCACAAACCTAGATAAGAAAACCTAACTTCCAAGCATTCAAGCACTAAACAACACACAAGATAACCAATAACTCAGATTTATTATAAGGAACAAGACACTCATGAATGCTGCAAGTAAAGATAAAGAGTTCAAGCTACAACGTCATACAAATAACCCCGAGGCTCCCTTAAGAGTTTAGCCCCTCATGACAATAAACAACAAGTATAATGCCAAAGAAATTGAAATACAAGAAGTTGAAAACTCCCTAATTTCTTGCATCCTTGTGGTTGTCCGAGGATCTATAATGTTGTATAATCTCCTCCCGATCGGCCTACCATAGGGGTGACATTCCCTTGATGACGAGGAGGATGAACCTCCAAAGCTCTCTCCTCTTTCCTGCCTTCGTTCGCCCCCCCAAAAGTCCCCCAAAAACCTAAGTTTTTAGAGTTTTAATGTTTTCCCGATGTGAGCACGGGCGTGTTGAAACCGTGCAGATTATGGCCAAATAAAACTCTTGAAACTCAAATTCCCGTAATCTGCACGGGGTACAGCACGGGCGTGCTGAGGGCGTGTTGAGGGTTTGCACGACCGTGCCTCGCCGAACTCGGACCGTGGCCGACTTTGGCCGAATTCTCCCCGCAACCGCACGGGGTATAGCACGGGAGTGCTTAGGCCGTGTTGACCTTGATGAGGTTTCTTCCAAGTCCTTTAGCTTCTAAAATCATTCCAAATCACTTCTTCTTGCTCCAGGACTTCGATATCCGCATGGAAAACCAAGAATACCTCAAATAGCACCGAATTGGGAGAATTAAAGCCAAAAGACTCAATAATGATGAGGGTAAAGTATAAAATATATATATATGAAATGCACTCATCAGATGATGGGAAAGCAAATGAGTGGTTCCGGGAAGATGAGTGGATGCTTTATCTCGCAAAGGACCACATATGGCAAAGGATTGCCCTAAATGCGAGAAGTTGGCCACGTTTAGAAATGAACCGGAAAGCGATTCGGAGGACTCAAGCAAGAGTGAGTCCCTTACAACCGTTGGGTGCCTTGAAGACTCGCCAAGAGTGACGGAGCAAAGGAATTCTCTCGATTTATGTGGAGCCGACCTTGAATGGAAAGGCCATACAAGGGATGGTGGATACATGCGCAACTCACACTTTCATCAAGAAGGATGTGGCGACTCGGTTGGGACCGAGCGTGGGGACACACACGAGCCGAGTGAAAGCAAGCCAACTCGCAGCACCGGCAAAGGACCGGGAAGATCTCTCGACGTAACCGCTCACATGGGTGGATGGCAAGGGAAGATTGATCTCGTTGGCGGTCACATTAGATGATTTCGAGTTGATACCGGGGATGGAGTTCCTCAAGTCCGTGAAGGCCGCCGTTGTTCCACATTTGGGTGGTCTTCTTATAATGGATGAGAAGAACCCATGCTTTGTAGCGGGAGTGGCCGCAAAAGAGAAGAAAGGGAAGGAACCGATGCTTTCGCGCACCAGTGGTGCAAGGGCTGAAACATGGAGAGCCCACATATGTTGCCGCTATATTGGAAGTGTAGGATGATCTGGTGAGTGATCTACCTTCACCCGTGGCTGAAGTCTTGACAGAGTTTCAAGACGTGATGCCACCGGAACTACCCCGTTAACTCCCACCCCGGCGTGCAATAGATCACCAGATTGAGTTGATGCGGGGCCGCGAACCCCCGCCCGGGCTCCCTATGTCACACTTGGAGTTGACAGAGTTGAGGATATAACTCACAGAGCTTGATAATGACTTCATTTAGCCACATGGCGTGAGCCGGTGTTGTTCCGAAGAAGCGGGAGAGCTCTCTTCGACCGTGCGCGGACCACCGAGCGTTGAACGTAACACGGTGTTTGTAGTGAATCCTATGGTGGATCACATTGTTCACTTGAAGCAGGGATTATCAAGATGGAGGGAGAGACAATCGTATGTGAAGTTAGAGAAATATCATTTCTTGGGGTGAAGTCTCGTATGGTCGGGTTGAGGTGGCGGCGATTTTGAACCGGGCTCGCACCGTCCAAGGTACCGGAGTTACGACATTTCCTCGGCTTAGCCAACTACTATCGCCGGTTTATCGAGAGATATTCAAGGAAGGTCGTGGCCGCTCACCGATTTGTTGAAGAAGGACCACCTGGGTGGGGCTGGGCCAAGAGGCAAAAGAGCGCTTTTGACAAGATCAAGACTGCAATCGCAAGTAAAACCAGCCTTAGCATTGCCCAACTTCGAAGAACCTTTTGAGGTGCACACCGATGCGTCGACAAGGCCGTTGGCGGTGTCCTTGTTCGTAACGGGCATCCGGTGGCGTTCGAGAGTTGGAAGTTGAAAGACGCGGAGCGCGCTATTCCGCGCATGAGCGGGAGATGCTCGCCGTTGTTCGGTGCTTACGGGTATGGAGAGGGTACCTTCGGGCACTAAGTTTCTTGTCAAAACAGATAATATTGCCAATATATTCTTTGCTACTCAAAAGAAGCCGTCGGCTAGACAAGCTCGTTGGCAAGAGTTCTTGCAAGAATATGACTTTGAATGGCAAAGCACAAACCGGGAGACACAACCAGTGGCCGTTGCGTTGAGTCGCAAGCGGATGGTTGAGTACGTGGCCGCATTGGCGCAAGTGGAGAATGACTTGCAAAGTTGCATCGAGGAGGTAGCAAAGACGGACAGCCGCATTTGAAGCCGATCAAAGATGTCCAAGACGGAATAGTGTGTAAGCACCGGGTGGAGAATAGGCTTCTCTACGCCAATGGCAACATACTCTATGTGCCGAAAGGAAGGAAGATTCGGCAGAGCTCCTTAGAGAGCATCATGTTGTTCCATGGCCGGGACATCCCTGGCCGTGAGTGAATGAAGGCCTTGCTCACAAGACATTATTATTGGCCGGATATGGGCGAAGACATTGAAGCATATGTGAAGACGTGTTTGGTGTGCCAACAAGACAAGTCGGAAAGAAGACGGGAGGCCGGTTTTCTCCAACCGTTGAGTATTCCGTAAAGGCCACGGGCGTCAATTTCCATGGACTTTATCACCGGGTTTCCTAAGGTGGAAGGGATGTCGATAGTGATGGTGGTCGTGGACCGATTCACAAAGTATGCGGTATTCATACCCGCACCGGTAGTTTGTTCGGCAGAGGTGGCCGCCGAGCCGCTCCTGAAGCATGTGGTGAAGCACTTTGGGGTACAGGAAGACATCATAAGCGATCGAGATGCTCGCTTTACCGGGCGTTTCGGGACGGCGTTGTTCGGGTTGTTGGGCACAGAGTTGAAGTTTTCAACAAAGCAAATCATCCGCAGACGGATGGACAGACGGAGCGGATCAATGCTCGCCTGGAAGAGTATCTCCGACACTATGTTTCAGCCTTCACAGAAGAATTGGCTAAGTCCGCTTGATGTGGCGCAGCTTTAGCTACAATCTTCATCGGTCTTCATCAACGGAAAAGAGTCCGTTTGAGCTTGCATACGGATACCAACCTATTACTCCTTCGAGAGGTGGCGAAGAGGAGGACAGGAGAGAAGTGTCCCGCCGCGTATCATTTTGGTATTGATCGGCAAGAGATGATGGAGAGTGCTCGGGATAGCCTCGCCAAGGCAGCTCGCCGGATGAAGAATTATGCGGATCAAGGGAGACGTCCTTTGGAGTTCCAAGTAGGGGACAAGGTTTGGTTGAAGCTCACTCAACAGTGTGTGGAAGAAGTGACATCGGAAGGATGTACACAAAGGCTTAATCGCGAGGTATGATGGGCCTTTCATTATTGTCCAAACACTGGACAACGTGGCATATCGTTTGGATCTCCCCGATCGGCCGAAACTCCATCCAACTTTTCATGTGAGTTTCTTGAGGCTATGCCACGAGGACCCCACGGATCCATCGAGGGCGAAGAAGAGCTCGGGCTCCGCCGACTATTCGCAAGGAGTTCGGAAGGGTGGCCGAGCGGATCCTAGACCGAAGAGTAGAAGGCCAAAGCAAGATGAACCGCAGGGTGTTCTTTCTTGTCCAAAGGGAAAGACTTGCCTATGTCGGAGGTAAGCCGGAAGCGTGATAATACTCTTTGGCAGCTCGAGGAGTTGGTGGAAGACTTCTTGAGTTCGAGACCGACGAGGACGTCGAGTTCAACTAGTGGGGGTGGTTTATAAGGGTTGATGACCTTACACTTGGTCACGGGCATACATTATCACATAGGCCAAGCCACGAGGCGCACCGCCGCATGGATTTGGTAGCACGTGCGGTTAGCGCGACGCGTGTGTTGTGTCGGGACCAAGGGCGGGTGGAATTTCCCGCATGATCATGGGCTTAGATCGTAAGGCACGCGCGCGCTAGATTGTGGGCGTGCGCGTGACCGATGAGCGCGTGGGGCAGGCCATCATCATGTAGAATGTTGGATCTCTAGCAAGTCTAGGCCGGGTGGGACACTTGATCGTGCCGGGTGACCGAGAGCCGATTCCGGATCTAACAAGGCTTTACGCGAGCGTATGCAAGTGGGCACGTGGTCGGGAGTGTTGCCGAGCCGTGGGCGAGGATGGCACGCGGTATTACCGCGCGTGACCCGGCACTGCTCGCGCGCCGTGACCAAGGATGGCCGGTTAAAGCTACGGTTGAGTGAGAGGACACCGCAAGCTAAGTGAAGTCGGGGAATTCAAGCCGCACTGTATTGGGCATGGGGCTCAATCAACCTTGGATTTGGGGGTAGCTCTTGTAATAGGGTCAAATGCGTCTTTGGGAGAAGATTATAAGTGCTTGCATGTACATATTATTTGAGATGTTTTTCCATGCATGAGCATCACATTTTTCAGTTTATATTTCTCATTTCGTGTGTTTTTGTGTTCTTTCATGCAATTAGGGTTGTGAAGAAGGTTTATGCGAAGAAAAGCAAAAATAGGTCATAATGGTGCCGAGTGGAGTCCTTTTGTGCAAACACAAAATTTAAGATGAAAATCGGGTGAAACAAGAGAGTATGTGCCAACTTCTAAAGGTTTCAAGACAATTTTTGTAGAAGGACACGAAGGAAGTCATGCTCGCTCGTTCTGATTTGATCGAAAATTTCAAAAGCTCTCCAAGGGTTTTTCGACATCAAGAAATGCCTCATGACCTACCACACGATCGTGTGTCCGTTTGTGTGGCCTCAGAAGAAAAAACGGGCGAAATCGGAGACCTATAGATGCAGTTTTGTAGAGGCTGAAAATCCACATGGGCATGTGGAATTTCCACATGGCCGTGTGGAATTTCCACATGGCTGTGTGGATCCTCGATGTTTGCCATTTAAAAGGCCGTTCTGAAGCGTATTAAGGTGATCCTTTTCCTAACTTTGAGGGGGAGTTCGGCTAGGGTTTGAGAAGGTTTTTGTTGCGTTTTGGGGGCGTTTCTTCACCGATTTCAACACCAATTCCTTCCAAGGAGAGCTATTAGGGGAGCCTTCGACGACTTCGATTCGGCGAGATGTGCCCTAGGCTTGGAGGAAGGATTCGTGGAGAAGGAGCAGCCATCATAGACCATCAGCACGGATCTTAAGGGGGTTTTCTTTATGGATTACTTGCATCTATCTTCATTTATTTTGATGAACTTGTATTGCTCCATGGAGAGCTAAACCCCTAGTGGGTACTTGGACATGTAAACTCTAGAATTCCTTTGTTTCAATGACTCTATTGCTTTTGTTTAAATTGAGATTTATTTGAGTTTCAATCTTGTGTGCTTAATTGTTCCTCCCTTAGAGTGACACGAGGGTTGAGGGCTAATCTAATCATCTTTTTGACGAGTGACCATCACCATTAGGATTAGATTAACCAAGATTGAAGAGGGTCGAGAGGGTGAGTTGAGAGGTAGCGACACGTCCCCTTTCCCCTCCGGTGTGGTTTACCCTACCTTCTTATTCCAAGCATTATTTTCGATCTCAAAGAGAGTTAGGCGTTGAGAGAGGCCTTTCCGCCGGGACGTATTTGTGATTAGGGATCTTTCGCCTAGACCAAAGGGATTGATCTATAGTTGGGAATAGGATTTGTCACTTGGAATCCCTAGAGCTTAGCGCAGTCATACGTGGTGTGAGGCGTCGAGAGTTTTCTCTCCACCAGGACCTCGTAGGGGACTAGTCAGGGTTGACCTTAGGTTTGGGACCTTGTGTCTTTGGATTCCACGACTCTTCAAATCTCGTTTAAGTAAAGGTAATTAGAGTTTTGCACTTGAAACAATGAACTTAGAGGGAGCATTGTCCGAGTGCCCCATTCTTATCTTGATACTTTCCGTACCTCTAGTCATCGTTTTAATCCTTATTTTCTGTCTATTTACTTTTAATTCAATCTATTCTTTCATTGAGTTTTCATTGACTAATTGGCAAAGTCTATTTGTTTCTGACGTCTACTCCCTGTGGATTCGACTACCCACTCTTTGGGTATTTATTACTTCGACACCCGTGCACTTGCGGAACACACACGCAAGGGTGTGTCAGAAGACAAGGCCACTTGGTGTTGGTTTTGGCCATGGTTGTAAACATTTCTCAATCTAAGAGAGTTTTATGTTTTTCTCTCTCAAAATGTGTTTCATTGTGTCGTGTTTCTCGTACCGAGGGGTTTCAGATTTTGCTCGCTTGTTATTATTTCGCTGTGCTTTGTACTGCAAACAGGAATTCCTTAACTGTTCTTGCAAGGAAGGCTGACCTGTCGCTATGGTGCATGTCAGGTGCTGCACGGCCGAAGGTGATCGGTTGAGGCCGTGATAATTGCCATAGTGTAATTACTTTCCTTGAAGTGCATGAAACCCGCAGTTATAATCATCACCCTCGATATTTCTCAATGCCAGAGTTACAACAAGGCTTTCAGAGCATACATAGGTTTCATAGGATGTACCTGATAAGCATTGCAAGAGTTTAATTACAATCGACACCAAGGGATCGATCCGAGGCACTACCCCTAATTAGTGCTCTATCTATAGAAAACTCCCTTGTCTTGTTATCTACTTTCATTGAGCAGTCCCTTTAGACCTTTAGTCACTTCCAACCTAATCTTTATTCGACTAGATATTAACCGAAAAAAGAGTACTGAAAGCTGTACCAGTCCCTGTGGAATCGACTACCCGATACACTTGGGTACAGTTTACTACTTATACGACCCGTACACTTGCGTATACACAAAGGGTGTATCAATTCTTCAGAATACTCCTTCCAATACTCTTCTCATGCTCATTCTAAGCACACCAATGTTGCAATCGTGTTGTTCTTTGGACTTGTTCTTGTATGCTAATTTTTCTTAGACATATCTCGATTTTCCCTCCTTATTGCCCTGAATCCTATTATCCTACATAATTCACTTAAAGTACCCCATAAAGTACTAAAATGGAGAAAATAATATAAAAAATCCAATTAAGTGCATGCATTCACACTAAGAAAAATGCATATCTCATGCACTCATCAATTTAAACACAAAATCATGGCCACTTTGGCGTTGGCCTTTGAAATCACTTGTGAGGTGGCACACAATATTTTAGAATCAACGAAGGTATCCATCCACAAATAATTCTAGTTCTCTCCATGGCATATGAATAGGTAACTTATATTAGCTAGTCAATCACACCGCCTTTCACTATGCTGGTCCATGGAGTTTCCTACTGTAGTAGTTGGGTCACAGCTTTGTCTCACCAATGTCCAAGAATACCACACATGTATACATGACTGAAATCAACAATGACAAACCAATTCACTTTCAAATATCTCACATGAAAGATTCATATGTCATTTCATTTCTCAATCTCAAATCATATTTGCAAGCCCATTAGAGAACTCATTCTAAAGAGATACCATAAAACTGATTATAAAGCCCCATAGGTCATTATAGAAATATAAGAAAAGAATGATCTTTAAACATGACAAAATAGGAAATAATGTTCATTGTAACCATATAATAGAACCATTTTAAAACACTAGAAGGGAAGGTATTCATTCACAATGCTTAGACTTGCAAGTCTAAATGCTTAGACATCATATTCCTCCTCAAGCTCCTTGCCCTTGGTCTAAGGTTCCTCACCTAAGAGAAAATCCAAGTCAATGCAAAATTTAACCCAAAGAGATCCATGCTAAAGAAATATACATAATGCAAGTCCTATATGGGATACATAAATGATTAGGGTCCAATTCGACTTTAAGAAAATGTTAATTGGCTCAATTAGCTTCAATGAAGGTAGGAATGACCCCAAAATTGAAAAATGGAAGAAAACTGAAAATTTGTTATAATGCTACAGTAATTCACACTAATAGCATTAATTGCTGTGTTAACCATAGAAATGTATTCGCTTAAGAAAGACTCAAGAGGACCTCGATAATAAATAAGAGGATTGTTTATGAAAAAAAGTAATACAAATTCACATTCAAGTACATAAGAATTATATAGGAATCGAAAATATCTTTTATTTTCTTTTGAAATTGAAATCACGTAAATAGATTTTTTCCAAGTAATGAAACTTGGGCTCAATTGCTATGTTATGGCTGTAAGAAAACCTTAACCCTTATAAAGAACGCCTTACATGCATCCTTCCGGGTTAGTTACAATTGAAAACACTAGATAGAGCACCTTACAGGCATCCTTACTGGTTAACTACAACTACATACCCTCGACCATAAGCTATAATAGGTATCCTTATAGGTTACAGTTGTAAGTCATTGACAAAAAGTCATATGGGTATCCTTACCGGGTAGTTATTATGGTTTGCCCCTGATAAAAAGCCATATGGGCATCCTTACACACATAAGGAGAGTCGTAAGCTTAACATAAGGTTGGGAAGAGTTTATACGGTCATTTTATGCCCTGTAAGGGTGTGGGGAGCATAAAAAGTAAGCCATGAAGGAGAAGAGAACTCAATAAAACTAAGGATTAAAATCATATGAACATTTATAATAGTTTTCTTTATATCTAACAAGGAAAAGTTTGCACGTAATTAAGAAATAATCAATTAATGTACCAATAGAGGGTTAAACAAATCCTCAAAACCCTAGATCTAAAACTCAAGATCTAGCAATGGGGAATTCCTCACAATTCATTCCATAGCTATGGATCTATCCAAATCCATAAACTCAAATATAGAAATAAATAAATATCCAAGAACTCATAGGAAAGCATAAGGAATCAAGAAATTTGAGAGAGAAGATGCATTATGATGCCAAGACCAAGAACACAAAGAAAATAACTTACCTTAATTCTTCAACCAAAGGAGAATGAAGAGAAGGAGATTGCTCCAAGATGGATAAGAAGAGAAAGATGACTAATTGGAGAAGATAAGGCTAAAGTTGAGAGCTTTGGGGTTTTATATAACTATGAAAATTCCCACAATGTCTTTACTCTCACATAAGATCAGTAGATATGACAAAGTTATCTTAATACCCTAGGACAAACCCTGAGTTTGAAGCTACATTTTATAGTGGATTTTACTACAATTTCTCTTGTAGGATGGACATTATCTTTTGACTGACTCCATTGAGAGTTAATGTAATTGTACAGAGTTAGATTAGGGAGAGCTCCTAGTTTGACATTATATGGGATTAGGCACTGATGAGTGCATTTTGTATAGACGTTTAGCATACCCTATTGCATGAATTTCTTGTCTTTCGCATGTATTTATGATAAATCAGTGCTACTTTGGGTATGTGTGCTTAATTGTGTAGGAAATCAAGTCTTAGAATGAAAATAACAAGTTTAGATCAATTTCGGCACCAAACAGAGCTGGAGTGCACTTTTCAGGGTAAGGATGACCGTGCTTAGGCCGTGCTAATTTCAGGACTTAGAAAAAGCAGCTCTTTTGAGAAAGCACACTCGTGCAAGTAAGCACGGGCGTGCTTATGCCTGTGCACTTTTAAGGAATTTTCAAGATAAGAAAAGCACGAATCCTTTGCTCCTAGCGCCCCTCTGCTCCTTGAAGCACGGCCGTGCTTCTGCTTGTGCTCTTTACATGAATGCTGAAATCGAGTCGAAAACATGTTCCATGACATCCCGAGAAGAGCACCGACCAAAAGCATGGCTAGTGTATGGTCGAGCTTGCTTCGGGAACCGACTTTTAAGCCCAAAGTTAGGGTTTCATGAGGAACTTCTTCTTTATTTTTTCTTCCCTTTTGGGGGGGGAGGAAGACAAGGGCGGGACGACGCATTTTTGAGAGCCGGATCTGGGCCGAGAGATTGTTGTGGGAGTGGAGGAACATTGGCAAGATCATTATCGGATGCTCTCTAATGATGACTCGTGAAGCAAGAAAGGAGTTTATGGATTTCAGCTCATTCTATTATTGTTTTTTTTGTGTTTTTTGTAGAGCAATGAGGGGCTAACCGTTCTCCGGTGCACCCGCATTCATGAACTCAGATATTTAATTTGTAGTGTTGACGCTCTCTCACAATGTTTATGGAGTTTTATTGATTTTTATGTTTAATCTTGTGTTACATAACATGATATGCATGATTGGCATAGTTGTGATTGTAAAACTTGACTTGTGTTGATTGCCATAGTTGTAATTGCCATAGGGTAGTTGTAAAACTTGATGTGCATGATTCTCGTAGTTATAGTTGCAAAACTTGACGTTTATGATTGCCATAGATGTGATAAGGCTCGGAGAGCACACATAGATTTCGTAGAATGTACCTGATAAACATTGTGGAAGAGCCACTATGAATTTCTCTGAGGAACTTATCCGGGGCACTACTAACTATCACTGATCTCTCGTTACCTTAACCCTATCTCTCTCCCGTTCTCCTTACTTTCTTTACTTTTCTTTGTAATTAGTTTTCAGATCAAATTGTTGAGCCGACTAGATACTTGAAATATAATGAATATCAAAAACTATACCAGTCCCTGTGGATTTGACTACTCAACTAATTCGGGTATACTTTATTACTTGTACCACTTGTGCACTTGCGGATATGCAAGGGGCGTGTTGTGCTTTTTAGCGCTGTTGCCGTGGACCGGCAACCGTTGAGAAAGTTTTTATTTTTAGTAATCTAGCCATTTTATTCCCTTATATATATAAATATATATACACACACTCTTTTATTCTTCTTTCGTTGTTTTGATTTTTGGGTCAATTTGTTCTATAGGCACTTTTACCTCAGGAGGGTTAAGATATGGAAGAATTGCTTGTAGTTTTGGGTCACCATCAATGTTTCTCTTCTTTTGACTATCATCTGAGCTACCTCCATCTTGAACCAAATTTGGGAGATCTCGTTATCTCGATTTGCGCAAGATGACTATGTTAGTAGTATTGAAGGTTTTTAGGATGATTACAACTTAGAAGAGATCATACCCACTTGTCATGAAGAAGCATTATAATGGGAGTGTGCAACAAATGTATGGGAGATGATATCCCCAGCGTATGTTGATAAGTGCCTAAATGTGTATGTTAATTTATAACATTTGTATATTAAATTACATGCTTTTGATAAGCCGATGCACGCTTTTATGGTTAAATTGGTTTTATTTGTATTGCAGGACCTGAAGAAGCCAAAATGAGTTCAAGAACGTATTTACGAAGAAATTGACACCCAATACGACGTTTTTAGAGCTTCGACACTGAAGCAATACTGTAGCGAGTATTGTAGCAGCTACTGTAGCAGATAATGTAGCACCCCCATTTTTTCTGGAAAATTCCTGGGAGCCTTGCGGGCAAGCATGCGCCTGCAAGGCTGGCCACATAATCCCCGAAATTCAGATTTTAAAGGAAGTTAGGGCAAACTTTCTGGGGGGCTTTTTGGTGAGGTTTTTGGGAGAGGTTTCTTGAAACTTGAAGGAGGCTCAAATCCGGGGAAGAGGAGGCCTTTTCTCATCAATTGAAGAGCGGAGATCAAGAGGAGAGTAGAGATTTGGCAAGATTCATCCTTTACTTCACCATTTAAGGCTTGAAGAAGGAGAAGGAAGCCGCCCTTATTGCGGCGTAGGTGGAGGCTCATGGCGATGATCCGGCTCACCTTTTCATCACCAACAATTGAGGGAGTATTTGTTATGGATAGATTAGTTGTTTTCACGATGTGTTTTATGTTAATTGCTTGTATGAACAACTAAGTCCCAAGGTCACCGGACGCCGGTGAACCTTGGGACCAACAAGCTTGTATGGATGCCTTGTTTTATTTTTAATGCAAATTGTTTGGTTTGTGGTTCATGCTATGTGTGCTTGATTGCTTTGAATTACATGAGAACTCCGTAGTTCAATTTCTAGGTTATACTTGGAGCGTGGGATACGCCCTTGTATTAGACTCACGTAGTTTGAAAGGGATACATGTACCTTTACGCCGAGGGATTCGGGTATTTGGTACCCCTCCAACCATTAGGCTCGAACCTAGGTACCGAGTTTGACCCTAATAAGAGATTTCCTTAGTCGTAGTGCAATCATAGGGGGATTTGGTCGAAGAGAATCTGTCCAATATCTTTATGGAATTAGGGGTTAATCACCAAGGGATTCGGGGTTAACCTTGACCCAAACCACAATTGCAATCTTAACCCTAGCATCCGTCTAGCTTCGTAGTCCTGTGGGGATCCGTGTCCGTGACCGTTTTTTCCCTTGTGATTCTCGTACCTATTTCACCCGTAGTTCGCCATTCGCCTTAGATTATCTTAAAATCAGTTTGTAGATCTTAGCACCCAACCTCAAGATATTTGGTTAGACAATAAGTGAAGAGGAAGTAAGGGTAGATCCTTGGCCCCGAGGAATATGACCCCCGTGTCACACACGTGGTATTACTTGACGACCCCGTACACTTGCGGGACACACATCATATGTGACACAGAAGCGGTACATTTCTTGGGAGGAAACTATGAGCAAGTGGACAGTTTTGGGATACCCTAAAGTAGACCTCCAAGCTTAGTCAACTCAAGGTGATGAGGAGGATGATGATGGAAACAACTCGAATGTTCAATAATGGACTAGGAGAAATTAAAATCATCGGTTGAAGAACCCCAAGAACTTAAATTTAAGGAGTTACTGACTAATTGGCTTGAGTTGGAAACGGCACCCACTATAGAGCTCAGTGAGAGTTACTCGGCCATCATTCAGAGCAAGCTGCCCAATGAAATTAATGACCCTAGTGGGTTGGTAATTGAGTGCAAAATAGATGGTTTTGTGTTAAAAAGGCGTTAGTAGACTCCAGGACATCACTCAGAGCCGGAAATGGGGCAGTGACTCTCAAGCCACCGGATGCCATGAAGGATCCGAAGAAACGCAATAACACTTCCTACGCTATGGATGTCACTGAACCAATTGTGTGTGATTGTGAGCAGGAGGTGCTGGCACTCAACCCGCTCAAATAAGTCTTTGGGGAGCTCGAGAAGGAAGATGCAGAAGAGGGTATACTGAAGCCATGTCTCTTTCAAGTTGAAAAGGTAAAAGAAGCAAACCCCAAGGCAATAGAACAAGTAGCTTTCCTTCGAATTAACTAACCAACAAAAAGCGGGCTAAAGGTCAAGTGAAATGAAGAATATGTCTGTAGGAGGCTCAAACTATCCAAGGACCTAAAAAGCGGGCACACGGCTCCAAGGCCGCAAGTGCACGGGTCGTCAAGTAATACCTCTTGTGCGGGCACAAAAGGGTCGTATTCCCTAGGGTCCCGAGATCCACTATTACTTCCTCTTCGACAATTGTTTAGCCGAATCAAAACAGAGGTTGTTGTAATGAAATGAAATTTAAACTAACGATAGAAACTTTAATCAATGACAAGTTGCGCACAACGACGAAAAATCAGATAGAGAAGACAAGGCTCTGGGCGAGGATTCCCCCGGGAGAAATACAAGTAAGGATGCTATAAACACACGGTAATGCATGCATGGAGTATTGTTTTGGTCCGTCTAGGCTCGGAAGTCGACTACCCCGGAACCTCCGTAGTGTAGCCCTAGTCCAAAGACAAGTTCCTTTATCCAAAGGATACTCACACGATGTCATTGGGACTAAGGAGCCTTGGTTGGAGTTATCTACAAGCAATTTCGCTAAGATGAACTCTACAACCTACGGGAGGCTACCGGCACCCGGAACCTCCGGTGTACCGGTACAATGAGTCCCTCTTCATACTATGTGGATCTAATGCAAGAGCGTACCTCGCACAACCAAGTACATTCGATAAAATGAAATGCTGAGTTCTCATGCAAATCACTACAATTAAGCACACAATGTATGAAACCAAATTCCACACCATCCATTCATTGAATTAAAAGCATAGCATCCAATACAAGTATTCCTCCCAAGGTTCACCGGTTGCCCGGCGGCCTTGGGAGGTTTAGTTCGACATGAATAACAAGGGAAGTTTGCACAAATAAGAATACATCAACAAGAAAACTCAAAACTCCCTCTTGACCGTATCGACTAGGGTTGATGAAGACACTTGCCGAATCCGCGTCGGCAAGCTCTAGGATGATGATCCTCAAGTCCCACCGTCTTCTCTCCCTTGATTTCACACCAAAACGACCTCTATTGATGAAGCTTTGAGCGTAGGGGTGTTCGGAGGCGTCGGTGGCAAAAGTCCCATTGGAAAAAGCCCTAACCGGGCTTAAATACCCGACCGGTGTGCGGCTGTGTGTGGGCCGCACACGTGGCCGCACACCGGTGTGCGGCCTTGTGTGCGGGCCGACACACCCTTGCGCAGCTCCGCAAGTGCACGGGTGTCGAAGTAATAAAGTACCCAAACGGGTGGGTAGTCGAATCCACGGGGAGTAGACGTAAGAACAATAACACTTTGCTAAGTAGTCAAAAATAAATCAATTGTTGATGTGATTGAAAATAAAACAAGAAAGAAACAGAAATAAAGTTATGAAAGTAAAAGCTAGAGTGTAGAATAAGATCAATACGAAGATGGGGTACTCAGACAATGCTCCCCCTAGAATCCTAGTTTCTAGTGCAAAACTTAAGCTGTTCTTCTTACAATGAAAGTCAATGAGTCGAGGAAATCCTAGGATACAGGGTTCCAAACCTAAGGTCAACCCCCGACTAGTCCCCTACGAGGTCCCGGCGGAGAGAAAAACTCTCGACGCCTCACACCACGTATGACTCGCGAAAAGCTCGTGGGAAATCCAATTGATGAACCCTATTCCGAAATATGGACCAACCCCTTTGGTCCAAGCGGAAGATCCCTAATAAAAAATAAGTCCCGGCGGAAAGACTTCTCTCTCAACGCCTAACTCTCTTTGAGATTGAAGTTATCTCGTGGAATGAGAAGGTAGGGTAAATCACACCGGAAGGGAAAGGGGACGTGTTGCTTCCTCGCAACTCACCCTCTCGACCCTCTTCAATCCGGAATGATCTAATCCTAATGGTGATGGTCACTCGTCAAAAGGATGATTAAATGTAATTCTCAACCCTAGTGTCACTCTAAGGGAGAATTCAAGAAACATACAAGATTGAAACTCAAATTAATACCCAAATTAAAGAACAGTAATAAAGTCATAGAAACATAGAAATTCTAGAGTTTACATGTCCAAGTACCCACTAGGGTTTTTAGCTCTCCATGGAGCAATACAAAATCATGAAAGAAATGGAAATTAAATACAAACAATCCATAAATAAAACCCCCGTAAGCTCCGTGCTGATAGTCTATAAGGGCTTCTCTTTCTTCTCCAAAGAATTCCTTCCTCCAAGCCTAGGGCACACCTCGTCGAATCGAGTCGTCGAAGGCTCCCCCAATAGCTCTCCATGGAAGGGATTGATGTTGAAAACGATGAAGAAGCACCCCCAAAGTGTAGCAACAACCTCCTGAACCCTAGCCGTCACTCCCTCTCAAGTTTGGAAGAAGATCCCCCAAATAACGCTTCATAACGGCTTTATAATTGGCCATCTCGAGGATCCACACGGGCGTGTGGATGAGCCACACGGGCATGTGGAAATTCCACATGGCCGTGTGGAAATTCAACACGCCCATGTGGAATTTCTGCCCTGTGGAAAACTTCGTATTAGTCCCCGATTTCGCCCGTTTTTTCTCTTGAGGTCACACGGACGGACACATGCCCATGTGAAAGGTCATGTGGCATTTCTTGATGATGAGCAAACCTTGGAGAGCTTTTGAAATCTTCGAACAAATCGGAACAAGCGAGCATGACTCGCCTTCGTGTCCTTTTACAAGAATTGTCTTGAGGTCTTTAGAAGTTGGCACATACCCCCTCGTTTGAACCCGATTTGTGTCTTGAACTTCGTATTTGCACAAAAGAGCTCCACTTGGCACCATTATGACCTAATATTGCCTTTATTCATGTACCATGTCTTCACAACCCTAATTGCATGAAAGAACACTAAAGCACACGAAATTAGCGATAAAACCTGAGAAATGTGATGCTCATGCGTGGAAAATATTTCCAAAAATATATACATGCAAGCACTTATCAAACTCCCCCACACTTAAGCTTTTGCTTGTCCTCAAGCAAAGTTCATACCATGAGAATTAAAGGTTGAGTGATGAAAATGCTTGGCCTTAAGTTCACCAAAAGTGTACAAAGATAGTATTCTCAACAAGGGAAAATTTTAAACATGGATAGATAAAAACCAAAACTCTAGCAAAAACTCAAATTGCGAAGAAAATAAAATCTGAAAGCGTGTGTGTGTGTATACTTACTCATGCCAGCCCCAAGTCTACGCTTGAACATTATTAAAACAAGGACTTATTTAGGGAAAAAGAAATCGGTGGTAGCCGCACACAACCTCAAAGGTAGCCATTTCCCAAGATGCCTCCTAGGCGGCTTTCACCCTTTCAAGGTGGTAGCTCTTTCCACCCGGGAGTGTTAGCTTTCACACACCTATTAGATAGCTCTTTCTCTCATTAGGGCATGGCTAGTATCCGACTTATGAGAGTAGCTGCATCACGAATAGGTGGTAGCTCTTTCCACCCCAAGAACAAAGGAGCACCAATTTCTATTATTATTATTGTTATTATTATTATTATTATTATTATTATTATTATTATTATTATTATTATTATTATTTTTATAGCTCAAAGAAAATGAAACTAATGTCCTTTCAAACTGAACTAGCGTTATCAGGGTTAACAGAGCAAGTAAAGTGCAAGAAATGCAATCAGACAAAAATTTTCTAAGTTTTTCGAGTAAACTAGAGCATGGTAACAACCTCGTTTAAATTTCACCTAAATTCGAAAATACACTCCTTTTCCTTAAGGTGAACTGTCATTGGCTAGATGAGCATTGATAAACGTCTAAATATACGTATTTTATACGCACTTGTGTATATTTTCTGTTCCCTTTTTGTTAAGTTGTTATCTATTTTCTTGTTTAAAGTTGCTTTACTTGTGTTACAAGCCCGGAATAAGCCAAATAAGCTCAAGAACGTATTTATGAAGAAATCGACACCAAATACGGCGTTTTTGGGCTTCATCACTGTTGTAGTACTGTAGCAGGATTACTGTAGCAGGCACTGTAGCACCCCCCGAGATAAAATTCCTGGGAAAGTTTTTGGGTGTCTTAAAGGCAACCTTACGCCCGTAAGGACACACGAAATTTCCCTTTTTAAGGGGCATTAGGGCATCTTGAAAGGGGACTTTTGGCCACCATTCTCCACCATCTTCACCTAGGGTTTCAAGGCAAGTGGAGAAGGTAGATCGGAGGAGGAAATCAAGGGGAGAAGAGGATGTGCTATCAAGGGAAAGATCTAGGAGCTTGCCGGCGCGGATCCGACAAGTTCTCATCACCACTTTCTAGTCTTCATCTTAGGGGAGTTTGCTTTAAGTTTTATCTTGTATTCTTTGTATTTCTTGCTTTCTCCTTTGTTGATGATGAACTAGACTCCCAAGGTCGCCGGGCATCCGGTGAACCTTGGGATGAACTTGCTTTGTATGGAAGCTTAGATTTATATTCATGGTATTTGGTTTGTTTTGTGGTTCATGCTTGGTGTACTTTGATGTATTGGTATGCATGAGAACTCTGTGTATCGATTTCTAGGTTTTAGTTGGTTGCGTGACCATCGCCCTACTTTTAGACTCCCAAGCTTGGAAGGGATACATATACAAATACGCCGTGACCATCGGGTATTTTGTACCCCTCCGGTATTAGGGTTGTGCCTAGTTTGTGCTTCAACCCTAATTTGAGAATCTCGTGCCTTTAATGCAATCGTAAGAGGATTTAGGAGGAAGGAATTCCGTATCAATACTCGTACTGGATTAGGGCCAACTGCCGTGACCATCGGGTTGGCCTACCTGAGGATTCTCCCGACCAAGAACCACCAGTGCCTGTGTAATTCTAGCATCCTACTAGCTTTAGTAATCCCGAGGGGATCCTAGCCCGGGACCTCGCGCTTTCATTATTATTTGCTTCCTTGAAGATGCTCATGTGGTGTGCCTGAGTCCATGTGTTTATAGTTATCTTTGTTAGTTTTCTTATCTTGTTTTAATTATCCTTCTTTGGAAGACTAGACAGTGCCGTCTAGGGGGAAGTAATAGCAGCTTTTGGGACCCCAGGGAATACGACCCTCTCACGCGTGCGTGAGAGGTATTACTTGACGACCCGTGCGCTTGCGGACAATCGACCAAGCATGAAAGTGATGATCAAGAATAAAGAACGTGTGCAATGTGAACTCCACCCCACACTTGAGCTGTACATTGCCCTCAATGTACTCATACAAACATACAACATAAGAACACAAATAATAACATGAGTTCGTGGGTATTAAAACAACACTCCCCTGATCTCCGAGTGTAGTATTTGAATGGAGGTGTGAAAGCGGGAAGTGAAGTTGCGTAGGATTGTGAAGCTCACACGGCCTTGTGGAAATTCCACACGGCCGTGCCTATGACCATTTCTCAAAACCAAGTTGACAAGCCTATCTGCACATCACAAAAGGGGTTCAAGTGGATCTCAACATAAACTAAGATTAAAAGAGTACAAAAATAAACAAACCAAACTCAAACTCAAACAAAAACATGAGAAATAAAAACAGTAAGATAACTCTCAGAATGTGCAACCTTTCTGAGTACACAAAGACTCAACAAAAAAAATGAAAGTACAAGGAGATAAAAAGAAGAATAAAAGACGCATCAAGCGTCGTCATCTGCTGGTGCTGTTGGGGATGCTGGAGATGCGTGGGGTGCTCTGGGTGTGGACGGCGAAGTGGAGTCGCTACCTCGCCATCATCTGGTGGAGTGAAGTGATGCGCCATCATCTCCGAGTGGTACTCGGCCATCCGAGCGAGAACCTCAGTGTGGTTCGCCGCCTGGGTCATCCGCATGGCGGCGAGATCGGCCCGGAGGGTCGCTACAAAGCAATCTCAAGTCCTGTCTATGTGATCCCGTGCCGGAGGAGATGTATGTACCGATACCGGTGGCACCTCCTCGTCTCGCTGGGGTGTCCTCTCGCCGCCATCGGTGTGGGCCGTGATGACGGCCCCGCCCGGGTCTCCTCGGAGTCTTCATCTTCCTCCTCGGACTCCTCGGACTCATTTGGAAAAGGAGCAACAAGCACATACCTGCCGGGAGCGGCCCTCTTCACCATGCCCATCATACGCAAGGTATCAAGGCCTAGTAGAGAGGGAACAATGACCTTATCAGCTCCCCGGAGAGCATCAATCAGTCCCATCCCTCTGACGAGTCGAGTGATGTAGGGACCCGAGAAAAGGACTCCTATCCGCGCGTACTGTCCCTGATGCCTCAAGAAATCAGCCACCACGTATCCCAGGTGCAGGGGCAGGCTCTGGACCATAGAATATAAGTAAAGAAGGTCCAGCCGCCCCAATACGCCGGTGCTGTCTCCTCGCCCATTGATAGACCTGCTCAGAATGGCATGAATGTACCTGTGGGCAGGGCGGAGGAGCAGAGAGGCCTTGGTCAACCCGGGCTCGTACCGTATATCTCCACAGAGCATCCGGCAAACTTGGCTCGGAGTGACGCGGAAGGGTAATCGAATGGTAGCTGCGCGTACTCCTCCGTGTGGATGAAATCTCGATCGTACAGGCCGAGGGCGACAGCGAAATCTGTCAGGCTCATGCTGTGGTACCGCCCAAAAATGCGAAACCGAACTATGTCTGCCCGGTGGTAGTCGGTGTGAGAGCGATCAAACTCGAACGACGCGAGGACTTCGAGAGAGATGTCGCGAGTGGTTGGGTCTTTGATGCACAATAGTCGATTCCACCCACCGACAGCAATCAGCTCTTGGACTTCATCCGCCAACTCGTTCGCACGTGCGTGTTCTATCGCCTCCAGAGCTTGCAAATCAAGAGTTCGCGTTTGGCCAAATTTCAGCTTAGAGAGCCGATCAAACCGTGCTTGATGTTCGGGCACGGCGAACTCTAATGGTGAGGGCGAGAGCTCACGGGTCTCACGCGGACGTTTATGAGCAAGCATCTTTGTTCTTGGAGCCATTCCTGTGCATAAGAGAGGTAAACGAGTTAATTCGGAGCTTAAAATAGGTTCCCAGAATTCCACATGGCCGTGTGGAAATTCCACACGGCCGTGTGTCTCCTCTGGGTTACTCAGAACAAAAATAACAGCCAATACACATGGCCGTGTGGAATTTCCACACGGCCGTGTGTCTCCTCTGGAATCTAGAGGGGGCACCCCGACAATCCACACGGCCGTGTGGATCATCGACCATGGCCAAAATGCCATGGTGAATCCACATCGTTTCATACAATCATTCACACAGTTGAGCACAAGTGTTTTAAACAATAATCTAAGGATTAATCATGAAAATATCATGCAAAAACACAAGATTCAACATCCACAACAAGTATTGAAGGTTTCATGGCAAGAAAAGGGGAAGAAGGCTTACCGGAGAAGATGAGTACAATCTCACAATGTAGCAACGAGTAAGGTCTACAAATCCTTTAAATAAGAGAGAGAATGGAAGGAGAAGAGAAACCGGCGCGACCCTTGGAGAGGAGGCGCTTGAAGATGAAGGGTTGCTTGGGGGAATATGAAGAGCAAGGGGCTTTTTCACGTTTAAGTACTCCACAGGGCCGTGTGGAAATTCCACACGGCCGTGTGGATTCTCTGGATGACCCTCACTCAAGTCCCCATTTTCCACACGGCTGTGTGTAATTTCCACACGGCCGTGTGGATTCTCTGGATGAGAGAATTCCTTCACAAAGTCATCCACACGGCCATGTGGAAATTCCACATGGCCGTGTGTTTCCATTCTTCAGCTCAAATATAATTTAAACTCTGCAGAAATCATTGAAAACACATGGAACCACTGCAGAAGTTGAAAACTAACATGTTTACAGCCGAAATCTCGCAAAATTCACAGGACTATCACCTAACTTGCCAGAAACGATGAAAACATTGACGTGCACTACACCAGCAATGAATCCACACAAACTACAAACTAAACAAAAACTAAACTGCAGAAATAAAAACTAACTACAACTCGTGCAAAGAATTTTAAAAATTGGGTTGCCTTCCAATAAGTGCTTGTTTTACGTCACTAGCTTGACGTACCCCTGTTTCTCTAGACTCAAGGGGGGTCATGGGTCGAAAGCACTTCGCTGCTTGGAAATTTGAAACATGATGAGCAAAAATTCTGGAAATTAGAGGATGAGGGATTGAACTTGTTACCAGATGGAGGGGTATCGTTCTTAGACCTTGAAGGGTTGTCCGCAGGTTCGTTTGTTCGCTTCTTGCTGCAATGTCTTACCCTCCTTAGCTTCTTAATGAATTTGTTGACTATACCCGTGGGAGGTTCTTCTTTGTCCTCTAGAGCAACTGAGGAACTCTCATCATCACTTACCTCTTGGTCTAGCCATCCCGCCAATGGGTCCGGACAAAAATTTTCCTCCACAAAATCATCAATTAACTCGTCAGTAGTGTAAAGAAAATACAAAATGTCATCAAAGTCAAGGGAATGTCTCATGGCTTCAGCAAGGCGGTAGGTTAGCTTTTCATCTCCAATCCTTAATGTCATCTCTCCGCCGTCCATGTCTATAAGGGCCTTGGAAGTACGCAAAAAGGGTCTTCTAAGTATCAGAGGTACGTCGACATTCTCATCCACATCAAGAACTACAAAGTCAGCAGGAAAAATGTATTTGTCCACTTTCACTAGGACGTCCTCAATGATGCCTCTCGGATGACAAACGGAACGGTCAGCTAGTTATAAGGTCATCCGAGTGGGCCTTGGCTCTCCCAGTCCCAGTTTCTTGAAGAAGGAGTAAGGCATGACATTGATACTGGCTCCTGAGTCTGTCAATGCCTTCTCTTCACCCAAATTCCCAATGTTACATGGGATGATGAAGCTTCCGGGGTCTTTCATCTTGTTAGGTAGATTCTTCTGCAACACAGCTGAACAAGATGCATCCAAAATCACCGCTGCACCCTCTTCCAATTTCCTCTTGTTGGTTAAGAGGTCCTTCAAAAATTTTGCATACCGAGGCATTTGAGACAGAGCCTCCACAAAAGGGATATTAATGTGCAGCTGCTTGAAAAGGCCCAGAAACTTCTTATATTGCTCATCATTTTGATCACTCTTCAGCCTTGAAGGATAAGGAATTCTTGGCTTGTATGGTGCGGGTGCTACCTCCTTTTCCTTACCCTTCTCCTTGTCTTTCTCCTTAGCAGGAACATGAACAACCTCTTCAGCGGGGAGGATACCCTCAACCTCAGGACCACTCCTCAGAGTGATTGCCTTCAGCTGCTCTCTTGGGTTTGTCTCTGTATTTCCCGGGAGACTTCCTTGAGGTCGCTTAGATAAAGACTTCGCAATCTGCCCCACCTGATTTTCCAAGTTATGTAACGACGCGGTGTGGTTGCAAAGTGTACTCTCCACGCCTTGGAAGCGCGTGTCTGAGGACTGAATGAACTTGGTCAATGCCTTCTCCAAGTCCGTCATTCGGTTCTCAAGCCCTGAAACTCGGCCCTCCATGTTTGGTTGTTGGGGTTGCTGAAATCCGGGGGGTGCAGAGGGCCTTTGTTGCCCTTGGTTGCTCCATGCAAAGTTCGGGTGATTTCGCCACCCCGGATTATAGGTGTTGCTATAGGGATTACCTTGACCTCGTCCGGCATTCCGCACAAAATCCACCTGCTCAACAGGTGCTGTTCCGACCACAGAAATAGGGCAATCAGAAGAAACATGCCCTCCTCTACAACTATTACAACTCATCACTGCAGCCATTCTAGATGGGCCTGCCAAAGTGTCTAACTTCTTGCTCAATGCTTCAACTTGAGCTGCTAGAGATGTTACTGCATCAACTTCATGAATACCCGCCACTTTCCTCTTGTCTCGAGCATTCCACTGATAGCTATTCATAGCCATTTCTTCTATCAGTTGGCGAGCAGCTTCGGGGGTCTTGCTTCCTAAGGTACCTCCTGCTGCGGCATCAAGTAGCTGTCTTGTGCTTGGGTTCAGCCCATTGTAGAAGGTGTGGATGACCATCCACTCGGGGAACCCGTGTTGAGGACACTTGCGCAGAAGATCCTTGAACCTTTCCCATGTCTCGAAAAGAGACTCCAATTCCGACTGCATGAAGGAAGAAATTTCATTTCTTAACTTTGCCGATTTCCCAGGAGGGAAATATCGGGCAAGGAAGGCCTCAACCATCTCTTCCCAAGTGGTGATTGATGCTCTAGGTAGAGACTGCAACCACTGTTTTGCTTTCCCCTTCAAGGAAAATGGGAAGGCTCTCAATCTGATGGCGTCGTCCGTGACTCCATTTATCTTCAACATCTCGCACACTTCCAAAAAGTTTCTATGTGATTGTTCGGGTCTTCATCTGCTAACCCATTAAACTGTGCGGACTGTTGAACCATCTGAATGAACCCCGGCTTAAGCTCAAAGTTATGAGCTGAAATTGGTGGCCTGACTATGCTTGACTGTGTACCACGGATGGACGGCCTAGCAAAATCAGAAAGCGTTCGCTGTTGCTCATTTTGTTTAGCCATGGTTGCGGATTCTTCAACCTCTATTTCAGCTTGATCAAACTGTTCTAGTTCAGGTTGTCTTCCCCGTCTGTGCAATCTCCTCTCTATTTCCGGATCACCATCCACTAATGTCGAAGGATGTCCACGGGTCATAACCTGGAGCTGAATTCAGGAAAAGAAAGCAAAATCAGAACAATGGAAGTAAAAGAAGTGTGAGATAGAATGTGCGAAAAATGACTAGCGAAACAAACTATAACAATTCCTAAAACGCCTAACTCCCCGGCAACGGCGCCAAAAGCTTGACACACCCTTGCGTGTGCTCCGCAAGTGCACGTGTGTCGAAGTAATAAAGTACCCAAACGGGTGGGTAGTCGAATCCACAAGGAGTAGACGTAAGAACAATAACACTTTGCTAAGTTGTCAAAAATAAATCAATTGTTGATGTGATTGAAAATAAATCAAGAATGGAAGTATTTATGGATGATTTCTCGGTTTTCGGCAATTCATTTGATAACTGTCTGTCCAATTTGAAGAAAGTATTAGCTCGATGTGAAGAAACAAACCTGGTACTCAGTTGGAAAAAATGTCATTTCATGGTCCAGGAGGGAATAGTGTTGGGTCACAAGATCTCACAATCAGGAATCGAAGTAGACAAAGCAAAGATCTCCACAATTGAAGGATTAGCGATTCCGACCACCACAAAGGATATTAGAAGTTTCTTGGGACATGTAGGGTTCTACAGGCGTTTTATTCAAGATTTTTCAAAAATTTCAGCACCCATGACCAACCTTTTGGAGAAAGATGCTTCTTTCAATTTTGACGCTAATTGCCAAGCTGCTTTTGAATTGCAGAGGCAGAAGTTAGTGGAAGCTCCAATTCTAAAGGCACCTTTCTGGGATCGACCCTTTGAATTGATGTGTGATGCTAGTGATCGAGCTGTAGGAGTGGTACTTGGGCAGCGGTACAATAAGCAATTTCACCCAATTTCCTACGCCAGTAAAATGTTGACCTCGGCCCAAGAAAATTATACAACAACAGAGAAGGAGCTGCTAGCTATTGTTTACGCTTTCGATAAGTTCCGTCAGTATTTGGTTCTCTCTAAAGTGATAGTATTCACCGATCATGCAGCACTGCGGTATTTGATGACTAAAACAGATGCTAAACCAAGGTTGATACGGTGGATTTCAATGTTGCAGGAATTTGATGTGGAGATACGGGATAAGAGAGGCATTGAGAATGTAGTGGCAGATCATTTATCTCGCTTAGAGCATTCCAATAATACTTGGCAAAATTCTGAAGTCGTAAATGATTCTTTTCCGTAAGAGCATCTATATCTCGCAGAAACGAAAGAGCCTTCGGATGCTTCGGTTCCATGGTTCGCTGATATTGCAAACTATATGGCGGGGGGACTGATCCCAGAAACCTTCTCTTATCAACAACGAAAAAAATCCTGTCAGATGTCAAGCAATATGTTTTGGATGATCCGTATTTATATAAGCTATGCGCGGACGAAATGGTGAGAATGTGTGTTTCAAGAGAGGAAGGATGGCATATTTTATCACAGTGCCATGCGGGGCTGCTTGGAGGGCATTTTGAGCAGAACAGGACAGTTGAGAAGGTGTTATCAACCGGTTTCTTTTGGCCCTCACTTTTCCGAGACGCCAGGGCTATGATCGAATCTTGTGACACTTATCAGCGGAGTGGTAATCTGTCTAAACGAGATGAGATGAAACAAACACCAATTCAACAGTGTGTGGTTTTTGATGTGTGGGGCATTGATTTCATGGGCCCATTCCCTTCCTCAAAGGGGTGTCGATACATAATGGTTGCAAATGACTATGTGTCTAAATGGGTAGAGGCCCAAGCGCTTCCTACTAATGATGCAAGGGTCGTTGTGAAATTTTTAAGAAAGCTCTTTGCTCGTTTTGGTTGTCCAAGAGCTATTATCAGCGATCGAGGGTCTCATTTCTGTAATGCTCAGTTCGAGAAACTTTTATTGCGACTAAGCATTACCTATCGTATCGCGACAGCATATCATCCTCAAACGAGCGGACAAGTGGAAGTCACCAACCGAGAAATTAAACGAATTTTAGAAAAGACATTTCAGTTCAGCAGGAAGTAGTGGGCGGACAAGTTAGAAGAAGCTTTGTGGGCATACAGGACCGCATATAAAACTCCTACGAGGCATACACCATATCGGTTAGTCTATGGTAAAGCTTGCCATTTGCCAGTCGAACTGGAACATCAAGCCTATTGGGCCATTAAAAAGCTGAACTTCGATCTGCAAAAGGTAGGAGACAAGAGGAAATTCCAATTAAATGAGTTAGATGAGTTCAGACAGGCAGCATATGAAAATTCCGTGTACTACAAAGAACGGGTTCGGAATTTACACGACAAGCGGTTACGGATCGATAACAGTTTGAGGTTGGAGATCAAGTCTTGTTGTTTAACTCCCATCTGAAGTTGTTTCCTGGGAAACTGAAATTGCGCTGGTCAGGGCCATACCAGGTTACGTGTGTCTACCCGTATGGGGCCATCGAAATATCTCATCCTGACCACGGCACTTTCAAAGTGAACGGACACCGGTTGAAGCACAACATCAGTCCCACTGTTTTATCCGATGTCGAGGGTGTGCAGAGCATCCTTCTTATTAAACCCATTTGAATCCCATATCAGTCAAGCTCGAGACGGTAAACAAGCGCTAGTGGAAGGCAACCCATATTTTTTGTTTGTACTTTTCTTTTGTGTTTGAAATTTTCAGTTGTTCTCACGAAACGGCCGGGCATCACGACTGCCATCTCGCCATCCTCGGCCCATCCCCATCCCTAGCTTTCCTCCATTTTCCTCAGCCTTTTCAAAGACAACGATTTCGGAGGCTTCTTCAACAACCGTTTGGGGATTTTCGTACGCTTGAATGGCAAGCCCTTCGGGAAGCAAATTTAGCGAGATGAGATTGACCGGCTACTCCACGTGGGATCATGGTACAAGGTTTTCTCTATTACTCGAACCTGCATATCGTGAGTTAACAGCCAAGTTTCTAGCCACATTTGAGCTAAAACGGGGACAAATTAGTTGGAGGATCCAACTGCCTTAAGATTTCAACTGCAGGCAAGGGCGTTTACTATGAGTTTTACTGAATTTGCTATCCGGATGGGGTTGTATGACGAACCATTCACTTTATCTCCAGAGTATCAATCTTTGACGTTCTATCTTCCTCCCGGTGAGACTCAACAGAATGTTGGCGTCGGGTGAGCTCCGACTATCTTTTGTATCAATCGGCTCGATCTAGAGCCTCAACGCTCAAATCTCCCGCATTACGAGTCATCCACACTCTCCTGAGTGGGACTATTACGGGTCGGGGTGAGAGCACGGGCGCAATCACCAACTCTGAATTCACGTATTTGGTCAGTATATGGGATGGCATTCCATTTCATATGGGTTATGTGCTTGCTACGGCATTTCAGCATCAATCCAAGGATCGCTGCATGAAAGCCATTTTTGTCGGACCTTACATCACTCACTTGGCATGTCGCATGCATTTGTTGCCAGCTAATTACTCATTCACCGTTAGTGGCCGGGTCCATCCTATAAATGCGCGTACCTTGCAAAGTATGGGCCTGTTTCCATCCGCATCTACATCAGCTCAGCCAACACCTCCTCGAGAGACATCTCACCCGTCCAACTCGGATTATGATTCCTCCGATGTTTCATCTGACAGTGCGTTTTGCCAGTGGATCCTGCGGAGCTTTCAGAAACTCATTGACCATTGTCCTTCCCGTGCTGCTGGACCCTCTACATCCATGAGTGTGGGAGTCGACACCAACGACCTTCCATCGGAGTCTGACTCCGGTTCTGAGAGCGCCAGGTTTTGATGTTCTGTTTTGTTGTTTTGTTTTGTTATCTTTGTACTTTGCTTTTATTTTTAGTGTCTTGTGTTCTTCTTGAGTCAGTTAGAAAGGGGAGTCCCCTACTAAACTGATCTCTTTTTAGTGTGATTTTGTTATTTTGCTTATTTTCTGTCTCTAATGCTTGCATATTTACCACAGGATTTATGACTATCTATCTCGCTGGTTGTTTCAAACGGATCCTCCCTAACTGGCGATCAACACACGCCCTTGTGTGCCGTGGAATTCTTCTTCGGCATGTCTCCTTTAACTTGGTTAAAATTCCCCAACTCTCACTTCACTTTTACTTGAAATCTTTTTCTTTGCCTTGCATGTTAAATCTTTAAACATTGAGGACAATGTTTCATTTAACTGTGGGGGAGGGTTGTGTATTTGGGTTTTAATATGTTTAGATGTTGTGCATGACTTAGGATGATCTATGAAATTTTTGGATGGTAATTGCTAAGCTGGGAGTCTTTGAGCATACTAGTGCACTTTTGTTGAACTTAAAGTTTTATTTTGCTCTTACTTTGGAAACCTTAATCTGAACACTTAGCCTTTGTCGTTTTGTCACTCTGTTAGAGGAAGGGCTAGTTGCAAGGCTTGTGAACAGTTAGTTTCTGACTCCAAACTCAAGGAATAAAAAGGAAAAAGAAAAGAATAGTGTGACAAGTCGGATTCCTTTTTGGGATGCCCTGTCAAAATTTTATGAGAAAGAGGGTAGAAAGAGCTATCACTTTAGAAAAAGCGAAAGCCGCACTTGAGTAGTCGGATCTTCGGCATCACAAATGTCATTTTTGATGACCTACCAAGTGAAATGGTTGCCTCTAGGGTGTATGAAGCTACTACCCAGTTTAGGAGTTAGCAGTGAAAACAGTAAAAAAAAAAAAAAAAAAAAAAAAAAAGCTTGTACTAGACCCTCTCAAGAACAGTTTTGACATACTCCAGGATGCGACACACACACACGGTAGTACGGAGTAAGAGTAAAATTTTTCACAAGCTTTCAATTGACTAAGACACTAGTTCTTAAAAACTCCTTAAGATTCAGTAACTCTCTTAATTTGTTGAGATCAGAGGTCATGCACTCCTCACTGTATTAGGGGATTAAAGGTGCTTGAGGACAAGCAACAATTCAAGTTTGGGAGTATTTTATTAGTGCATTTCATATATATATATTTTATACTTTACCCTCATCATTATTGAGTCTTTTGGCTTAAATTCTCCAAGTGCGGTGCTATTTGAGGTATTCTTAGTCTTTCATGCAGATATCAAAGTCCTGAAGCAAGAAGAAGTGTTTTGGAATGATTTTAGAAGCTAAAGGACTTAGAAGAAATATCATCAAGCTCAACACGGCTGGAGCACGCCCGTGCTGTACCCCGTGCAGATTGCAGGAGAATTCAGCCAAAGTCAGCACAGTCTGAGTTCGCTAAGCACGGTCGTGCAAACCTAAGCACGGCCTAAGCACGCCCGTGTTGTACCCCGTGCAGATTACAGGAATGCGAGTTTCTGGAGTTTTATTTGGCCGTAATCCGCACGGCTTCAACATGCCCGTGCTCACATCGGGAAAACAAGTAAAACCCTAGAAACTTAGTTTCATAGGGGACTTTTGGTGGGCGAACAAAGGGAAAAAGAAGGAAAGAGCTTTGGGGGTTCGTCCTCCTCTTCATCAAGGGAATGTCACTCCTATGGTAGGCCAATCAGGAGGAGATTTCACGGCATTGTAGATCTTCTGACAACCACAAGGATGCAAGAAATTAGGGAGTTTTCAACTTCTTGTATTTCAATTTCTTTGGTATTGTACTTGGTGTATGTTGTCATGAGGGGCTAAACTCTTAAGGGAGCCCCGGGGTTGTTTGTATGACGTTGTAGCTTGAACTCATTATCTTTACTTGCAGCATTTATGAGTGTCTTGTTCCTTACAATAAATCAGAGTTATTGGCTATACCAGAGTCAAATCCATCCTTTTTCGTTTGGTTAGATATTAAGCGAGAATGTTAGTATTAGAAGCTATACCAAGCCCTAGTGGATATGAGTACCCGACCTTAAGGGTACATTTTACTACTTGTACGGCCCGTGCACTTGCGGTTACGCAAGGGGCGTACCACTCGCACACCTACGTCACGCGACCGGTTCGCGGTATGGGACTCATAGAGCGGCCGGATGGTGTCTGCACCGACAGCACCCCAGCACCTCTGGGCTTTGAGATACTCCGCTCTATAGGGATGATCGTACGACGAGGATCGAGATAAGTGCTAACTCTAAGCATCGTTGCTGCATACCCCGACCATGTTGAGGACGCGGAGAATGAGTCAGATGGCGATAATGACTCCTTGCCATCTGTGGCAACACCAGCCTCTCCAGAGCGACCCAGAGATTACATTCGCGAGCAGCTGGTAGCTATCCGGGATGAGCAGCAGACAATCCGAGCGGGGACGAGAGGGAGATTCGAGAGTCGCGGGCGTGGATGGAGGCCGACCCCGCCGTGCCTTGGGGATGATAGAGAGCCCCGCTCCCTCCCCGCTGCTCCCCTAGCCGCTCCAGCTCCTGAGGATCCACCTGCAGATCCAGCACCAGCTTCAGAGACCACTTCTGCCCTTCCAGATTCTGAGGATACTTCTGCACTTTAGTTCTTTTTGATGAGTGCATTTCATATATAGTTATTTTATCTCTTACTCCCATGATTCTTGAGTTTATCGGCATTAATTCTTTAATTCAGTGCTATTTGAGGTATTTCTAGTTTTCCATGCAAATATCAAAGTCCTTAAGCAGAAAAAGTCTTTTGGAGCAATTTTGGGAGCTAAAGGACTTAGAAGAAACCTCACCAAGCTCAACACGGCCTCAGCACGCACGTTCTTACAAGCCGTGCAGATTGCAGGGGAATTCAGCCAAGGTAAGCACGCCTTCTGGTCGCTATGCACGGTCGTGCAACCCTTAGCATGGCCGCAACACGGGCGTGTTGGACCTAGGGCAAATTACAGGAAATTGGGTTTGATGAGTTTTATTAGGCCCTAATCTGCATGGCTTGGAGCACGGCCTCAACACGGCCATGCTCACATCGTGAAAATGTTAAAACCCTAGAAACTTAGGTTTTTGGGGGATATTTTGGCAGTGAAAGAAGGGGAGAAGAAAAAGAAAGCTTGGGAAGCCATCCTTACCATCAGAAGGGGAATGTCGCGCAAATGGTAGGCCGATTGGGAGGAGAAATCATTCCACATTAGAACCTCAGATAGCCGCAAGGATGCAAGCAAATAGGGAGTCTTCAAACTCTTTTGTATTTGTTTCTTTGGCAATTTCCTTGTCGTCTAACCCTATAAGGGGCTAAACTCTTATTGGGAGCCCCGGTGTGATGTTCTTTTGCTTGTACCTTGAACTTGGATACTCTACTTGCAGTATTCATGAATGTCTTGTTGTTTACATTAAATCTTGGTTGTTGGCTGCTTTAATTGCATGCTGAGTGGTTGAATGCTTTAAGTTATTGTTTTCTTATCTTAGCTTGAAAATCATTATGATAATTGCAAGAAGTGAGATCTCAACTTAGGGTTCAACAGCATGATGAGCGCATTTCATATATATGTATTGCATGCTTTACTCTCATCATTATTGAATATTTTGGCTGTAATTCTCCAAGTACGGTGCTATTTGAGGTATTCGTTGTTTGTTATGCAGATATCAAAGTCCTGAAGTAAGAAGAAGTGTTTTGGAACAATTTTAGAAGGTAAAGGACTTAGAAGAAACCTCATCAAGCTCAGCACGGCTTAAGCACGCCCGTGCTGTTCCCCGTGCAAATTGCAGGGGAATTCAGCCACAAATCAGCACAGCCTGAGTTCGCTGAGCACGGGTGTGAAAACCTCAGCACGGTCGAAGCACGCCCGTGCTGTTCCCCGTGCAAATTACAGGAGAATTCAGCCACAAATCAACACAGCTTGAGTTCGCTGAGCACGGTCGTGAAAACCTCAGCACGGTCTAAGCACACCCGTGCTGTTCCCCGTGCAAGATTACAACAATGTGAGTTTTCTGGAAATTTATTTGGCCGTAATCTGCACGGCTTGAAGCACGGCTTCAACACGCCCGTGCTCACATCAAGAAGACATTAAAACCCTAGAAACTCAGTTTCTAAAGGGGACTTTTGGTGGGCGAACTTTGAGAGAAGAAAGAGAAGAGCTTTGGGAGTTCATCCTCCACTTCATCAAGGGAATGGAAAGCTTATGGTAGGCCGATGGGGAGGAGATCTTATGACATTGCAGATCCTTCGACAACCACAAGGATGCTAGAAATTAGGGAGTTTTCAACTTCTTGCCTTTTAGTTTCTTTGGCATTGTATTTGTTGGTTGTTGTAATGAGGGGCTAAACTCTTAAGGGAGTCCCGGGTTGTTTGGATGACGTTGTAGCTTGAACTCATTTCTTTACTTGCAGTGTTTATGAATGTCTTGTTCATTTCAATAAATCAAGGTTATTGGCTATCTTGTATGTTGTTTAGAGCTTGATGCTTGGTAGTTAGGATATCTTATCTAGGCTTGTGAATCGTTATTGATTGTTGCAAGCAAGTGGGAGTTCAACTTAGGGCTCGGCAAGCACTAGAAACCACATGCTTATTGTCACGCCCGACCCTCGGGTCCCGGCCCATGGCACTACCGCCACGACAACCCGAGAGAGGTCAAGCACCCGCCTCAACCCCGGATCGCCGCAAGGCTTACTTGTTACCCGTACAATATTAACATCACAACAGTAATATTCTAAATCTAAGGTATTCAACCACAAACCCGTACAAGATCAATATACTCACACCAGGTATATATCCCTGAGAATCTCAAAATCAATGATCATGGACACAATCATAGTCTCTCCCAAACACTGGGTGTAAACCTTATACAACCTAGGGTCTTGACTGAACCAATCAAGATTATACAAGATCAAATGGAAATACGAAAACATAGGTCCTAGTGGATCCATCTTATGCATGACGACAATGTTTATGAATCATACACTACTCAAAGGTGAATGCAAGAATAGATGCCAAGCACTATCACGTCTCACGCCCGTTGCCGTGCTAACACCTGTAAAGGACAGAAGAAGAATGGGTGAGTAACTAAGTTACTCAGTGAGGGGTTGAACATGGAGCTATAACTCATACAAGTGTAAAGAATGATATGCCGAAAACATATGTAAATCTTTAACAACCACAACTTACAAAATGCTTTAAATACACATTTCAATATAACAAGCTTTCCAACTTTCTCAAAGAAAGGCATGAATAAAACTTTGAAAATCATTTGTAAAGAGATTCAAGTATGAAAATTTAAGTTAAAAATACTCTCTTCGAAATGCTCAACTTTTCATGGTTTCATAAAGTAATCAATGTCGTAAATTTCGTATCATGAAATCCAAATTCCGAAAACACTCTTTTCTTACTCAACGACCTAAGGATTTATAAGATAATCACAATAAATCCCATATCGCTAGTATCACCAGCCTATGAAAACCCTCCATCGCTAATCCGCGGCCGCGGTTAGGTCAGGAGCCACCAAGATGCGCGTATCTTGGCGTTGGCCGTTGGGAATCCCGGGAGATGACACGAGAGAACCCAACACGGCTCTTCGAGATCTTTACGCGCCTCCCGAATGAGCGAGTCAGCCGAGAACTCCACGCCACCCCAACTAGGTCGGTCCGTGGAGACTCGCTTCTACAGAAGATACCGGGGACCCTTCCCCTTCACCATCAACATTTGGGATATCCATCCCGCCCGTAGGCTCATCATGAACACATCATATAACATCATATATCTCATCAAGAGATCACAAATACTTCGCCCGTAGGCTCATCATAAACGTATCATTATAAAATCATATATCTCATCAAGAGATCACAAATTCCCATAAAATACAATTTTTAATCCAAGAGTAAATCCTTGTGCGAAAGCATCGACAATAATGTCATTTTCATGAAGAATATCAACACATGAGTATTCTTTGAAAACTCATTTCAAATACGATAACGTCGTGAAGAATCTCAATTTGGTTTACATAGACCCTTATTCGGTCAAAATAACAAGAACATCGAATTCTCAAATTCACAAAACTTGGAAACATGTAGTTCAAACCATAGGATTTTCCAATCCTCATGAAATATAAATAATCAAGAATTTAACAAGATCATAAACTATCATGGTTTCTAGGCCTCAAGGAAATCATCTCATGAGCCTTTTGTAATAGAATCAATAGTTAAGCAAGATCATAAACATCAAGGTTTCTAGATCTCAAGGAAATCATCTCATGAGTCCATTAAAATGAAATCAAGAATTAAGAAGATCATATAGCATCATAATTTCAGTTTTCAAGAAACACTTCAAGAATCTATTGAAATCAAGAATTTCTCTTTTCAAGGCATGCATTATTGGGCATTCAAACAAGCATGATCATAGCTCTTTAATTAAACAATTCCCACTCACAAACTTGGCGAGATCGAATACTTGGATCACTCGCCTACTTGATCTTTACCCTTGCCTTTAGATCCACCTTCTTGAAGCCATTAACCATCCAAGAAAAACAAGAATCAATCACATAACCCAAACAATAACCAAGAGAGGAAAGAATGATCCAAAATTAGATCTCATGGCTTCTAGGGTTTACTAAGTGTTCTAGATTCAAGAATTAACAATAATAGAATCCTTAAACCCTCAAAATCAAAATAAAATCAAGAATATCCTAATTGGGTTCGGATCTAAAAGAATCAAAGGTTTAGAGATGAAGGATCTCCTTCATTCTTCACCAAACCATGAAATCACGGCTCCTATACCATTCAAACATAAGATCCATGGCTAAATCCCAATTAAATATTAGATCCATACTAAATCCACACTAATTCTTCATGGATCTAAAGAGAATTGAAGAAAAGAACAAGGAATTGAAGAAGAGAAGAAAACCCACCTCAAACTTTGCTAGAACTAGAGGAGAATCATCACCAATGGAGAAGAGGGGAAGATCAACACCTTTCTTCTTTCTTGGAGCTCAAGAATGAAGATCTAATGGAGGGGAGAATGAGGATTCAAGATGGGGAGAAAAAGAGAGGGAAATGGGGTCTTATAAAGGCCCTTTGAGTTTGTAAAAGGTTTAAATAGGCCCCAAAGCGCGGGAGGGTCGCGGGCTCTATTGCGGGCGCAAGGGAGGCCGCGAGGCCTCAACCAGGAAGCCATTTGGCCTCCCATGCGCCCGCATGGGAGCCCGCATGCTCTTCTGGCCGGGGGTCCTTGCGGGCTCCCATGCGGGCGCATGGGAGGCCGCAAGGCCCATTTTTTGGCTCCTTGCGGGCACACTAAGTGCCCGCAAGGTCCCTTCCTTGCTTACACCTTTTAAAACACTTTTCCGCCATCTTTTAACCTCTCAAAAAGACCTTACCTAAGATCCCAACAAAATAAAACTCGACAAAAACTTAAACACACAACTTCTACACAAGAAACAAAGCACAAGAGAAGCGAAAAAGGTCGAACTTCCACACTTATAGCATAACTAGGTTTTAGAACTGAAGACATCTCTGATAAGTACTGAGAAAGACCGAGTTAGTGAACGTCGGAAATCCAACCCCGGGGCCCCATCTCCTCCATCGAGTCAAACCTCAAATCTTCCCTTGGTGAACTTCCCTTTCCCTTAACCTCCTTGAAGTCAATCCTAAGTCAATTCCATCACCTTCTCGTCTAGTTAGATATTAAGCGAGACGTTAGTATTGGAAGCTATACCACCCCCGTGGATTCGACTACCCGACCTAAAGGGTACACTTTACTACTTGTGCGACCCGTGCACTTGCGGTTACGCAAGGGGCGTACCAAGTTTTTGGCGCCGTTGCCGGGGACCGGCAACTTCTAAGAATTCGGACAGACTTAGTAATCTAACCGTTTTATTTTGCTTTTTATTTTCATTTCTTTGTTTTTGTTGTTACTTGTATTCTTTTATTTGTTCTTTTGTTTTTCTTTGTATTACTTAAGCCGTTTATTATTCTTTTCTCTTTTTTTTTGCATTAAGCCCGAAAGTTCATATCTCATTTTTTTCTCGTTGGTTCTTGTGCGAGAGCAAAGGTACCTCGGCCGTTTTTCTTTCTAGAGAGGGAGTACCATCCATAGGATGGAAGATCTTTTGAATGCATTCGAGAGACAGACAATCTCCATTTCAAAAAGAAGTAGGAGATCTTGACTCTAGCAAACAGCCTAATAGAACTACTTTCTCGTCCATCAAACGAAAATTATCAAAATGTCTCTCTTTAAGAAGCGGTAAGGGCTTTCAAAGCAAGAAATCTCGAGAATGGTCAAGAAATCAAATTGTTGCGGAAGAAGCAATGCCTAATAACCAAACGGAGCTGAACTATACGAGAGGAGGTCATGTCGCTGAACCGGTGCAGAGAATCAATGGAAAAAGATACTCGGCCAAGCAATTGTTGGGAGAAGAATGTACAGAGAAAAAGCTTACCCGAGACAGCTTGGACCTCCCGAATTATGAGAATCAATTATTGCACATGGTGGGCTCCGAATTTGATAAGGAGCCAAGTCACCCAACAGCGGGCATCGAAGGTGTAAATATCGAGCTAAAGAAACTACCTGACCATTTAGAATATGCCTTCTTAGGAGGAGATGAACAGTACCCAGTAATAATTTCTGCGACCCTTGATGATGAACAAAAGGGAGAACTATTACAAGTACTTACGACACACAACAAAGCTATAGCCTGGTCAATTTCAGACATCAAGGGCATCAGTCCAGCTTTCTGCACACATAAAATCCTTATGGAAGATGAAATTAAGCCTAGGGTGCAACCACAACGGAACTGAATCCTAATATGCAGGAGGTGGTTAAGACAGAGGTCAAGAAACTTTTAGATGCTGGGGTTATTTACCCTATTTCGGATAACCCGTGGGTGAGTCCAGTACAAGTAGTAATGAAAAAGGGAGGTATGATGGTGATTCAGAATGACAAGAAAGAAGTGATATCTGCTCGCACAGTCACTGGATGGCGGGTATGCATCGATTACCGAAAATTGAATGATGCTACTAGAAAAGATCACTTTCCTCTCCCATTTATCGATCAAATGTTGGAGAGACTTGCAGGACACATGTATTACTGTTTCCTAGACGGGATGTCAGGGTACTTACAGATCCCAATTGCACCTGAAGATCAAGAGAAGACTACTTTCACCTGTCCCTATGGCACTTTCGCATATCGTCGTATGCCTTTTGGTTTATGCAACGCTCCCCGCCACATTCCAAGGCCGCATGATGTCCATTTTTGACGAGTTCATCGAGGATTTTATGGAGGTATTCATGGATGATTTTTCGGTTTTCGGCAATTCATTTGATAACCGCTTATCCAATTTGAAGAAAGTATTAGCTCGATGTGAAGCAACAAACCCGGTACTCGCTTGGGAAAAATGTCATTTCATGGTCCAGAAGGAATAGTGTTGGGTCACAAGATTTCACAATCCGGAATCGAAGTAGACAAGGCGAAGATCTCCACAATCGAAGGATTAGCGATTCCGACCACTCGCGAAGGATATTAGAAGTTTCTTGGGATATGTAGGGTTCTACGGACGTTTTATTCGAGATTTTTCAAAAATTTCAGCACCCATGACCAAACTCTTAGAGAAAGATACCCCTTTCAATTTTGACGAAAAGTGCCAAGCCGCTTTTGAATTGCCGAGGCGAGTTAGTGGAGGCTCCAATTTTAAAAGCACCGCTCCGGCATCGGCATTTTGAATTGATGTGTGATGCAAGTGATCGAGCCGTAAGAGTGGTACTAGGGCAGCGGTATGATAAACAATTTCACCCAATCTCTTACGCAAGCAAAATGTTGACCTCAGCCCAAGAAAATTATACGACAACGGAGAAGGAGCTGCTAGCTATTGTTTACGCCTTCGATAAGTTCCGGCAAAGATCCGGTTCTCTCTAAAGTGATAGTATTCACCGATCATGCAAGCATTGAGGTATTTGATGACTAAAGCGGATGCTAAACCAAGATTGATACGGTGGATTCTACTGTTGCAAGAATTTGATGTGGAGATATGGGATAAGAAAGGCATTGAGAATGTAGTGGCAGATCATTTATCCCGTTTAGAGCACTACAATAATACTTGGGAAAAGTCTGAAATCGTAAATGATTCCTTCCCAGAAGAGCATCTATATCTCGCAGAAACGAAAGACCCTTTGGATGTTTCAGTCCCATGGTTCGCAGACATTGCATACTATCGGGCAGGGGGACTGATCCCATAAACCTTCTCTTATCAACAACGAAAAAAATTCCTGTCAGATGCCAAGCATTATGTTTGGGATGATCCATATTTATATAAGCTCTGCGCGGATAAAATGGTAAGAAGATGTGTTTCAAGAGAAGAGGGATGGCATATTTTATCGCAGGTGCCATGCGGAGGTGCTTGAAGGACATTTTGGACAAAACAGACAAAGTGGAGAAGGTGTTATCAGCCGGTTTCTTTTGGCCTTCGCTTTCCGAGACACCAAGGCTATGATCAAATCTTGTGATGCTTGTCACGGAGTGGCAATATATCTAAACGGGACGAGATGAAGCAGACCCCAATCCAATAGTGTGAAGTTTTTGATGTGTGGGGCATGGATTTCATGGGCCCATTTCCTTCCTCAAATGGGTGTCGATATATACTGGTTGCGGTAGACTACGTGTCTAAATGGGTAGAGGCTCAAGCACTTCCTACTAATGATGCTAGGGTTGTTGTGAAATTTTTAAGAAGGCTGTTTGCCCGTTTTGGTTGCCCAAGAGCTATTATCAGCGATAGAGGGTCTCATTTCTGTAATGCCCAGTTTGAGAAAATTTTATTGCGACTCGGCGTTACCCATCGGATCGCTACAAAGATACCAACCGGGAAATTAAACGAATTCTAGAAAAAACAGCTCAGTTCAAGGAGGAAGGAGTGGGAAGACAAATTAGAAGAAGCTCGTGGGCATACAGGACCGCATATAAAACCCCTACGGGGCACACACCATATCGGTTAGTCTATGGTAAAGCTTGCCATTTGCCTCGTCGAACCGGAACATCGAGCATATTGGGCCATTAAAAAGCTGAATTTCGATCCGAAAAAGGTGGGAGATAAGAGGAAATTCCAATTAAATGAGTTAGACGAACTAAGACAAGCCGCATATGAAAATTCTGTGCACTACAAAGAATGGGTTCAAAATTTACATGACAAGCGGTTACGGATTGATAAACAGTTTGAGGTTGGAGATCAAGTTTTGTTGTTCAACTACCGACTGAAATTGTTCCCTGGAAAATTGAAATCGCGTTGGTCGGGCCCATATCAGGTTACGAGGGTCTACCCATATGGGGCCATCGAAATATGTCATCCTGACCATGGCACTTTCAAGGTGAATGGGCATCGTTTGAAGCATTACATCAGTCCCACTGTTTTATCAGATATCGAGGGTGTGCAGAGCATCCTGCTTATTTCTCCCACTTGAATTCCAGACCAGTCAAGCTCGGGAAGGTAAAGAAGCGCTAGTGGGAGGCAACCCATTCTTTTCCTTTCTTTTCAGTTGTTCATTTTTGCTAGCACGGGGACAACACCCCCGTGTTGCTCCCCGTGCATTTTACAGGTTTTCTTTTCGTTCTTTTTGCAGAACATCAGCACGGGCGTGCTCCACATGAAGCACGGCCGTGCTTGCTTCTTTTCACAGGTTTCCAATTCTCCTTTTAAGCCGCACAATCCCTGTTAACCCTAATTTTTGCTAGCCGGTCTCCGCTGTCCTTGGTGGCTATTTCCCCGGCCGTCTTCCACTGTCTTCCATCATGCCCACGAAACGTGTAGCACCAAGACAGCCATCTCGCCATTCTCGCCCCACCTCCAACCCTAGCTTTCCTCCATTTTCCTCAGCTGTACAATGGCAACGATTTCAGAGGCTTCTTCAACAACCATTCAGGGATTTTCGCATTCTTGAATGGCCAGGCCCTTCGGGAAGCACATTTGGCCGACGAGATTGACCGGCCGCTCCACGTAGGATCATGGTATAAGATTTTCTCCATTACGGAACCCCGCATATCGTGAATTAACAAATGAAGTTTCTCGCTACATTTGAACCGAAACGTGGGCAAATTAGTTGGGAGGATCCAACCGCCTTGCGATTTCAATTGCTAGGGAGGCTTTTTACAATGAGTTTTACAGAGTTTGCTATCCGGATGGGGTTGTATGACGAGCCGTTCACTTTATCTCCGGAATATCAATCTTTGACGTTCTATATTTCTCCTAGTGAAACTCAACAGAATGTTGGCGGCGGGTGAGCTCGACCATCGGTTATTTCAACCGGCTCGATCTAGAGCCTCGGCGCTCAAATCTTCTCGCATTGCGAGTCATTCACATTCTTTTAAGTGGGACCATCACGGGCCGAGGCGAGAGCACGGGTGTCATCACCAACGCCGAATTCACATATCTGGTTAGTATGTGGAATTGTATTCCATTTCATATGGGTTATGTACTTGCTAAGGCATTTCAAAGCATCGGGCCTAAGGATCGCCGCACGAAAGCCATTTTTGTCGGACCTTACATCACACACTTGGCGCGTCGCATGCAATTGTTGCTAGTTAACCGCTCGTTCACCGTTAGCGGTCGGGCCCATACTATAAATGCGCGCACTTTGCGGAGTATGGGTTTGTTTCCATCATCATCTACATCAGCTCAACCGACACCACCTCCGTAAAACACCTAGGCCGTCCAATTCGGATTCTCGATTCCTCTAATGTTTCATCCGACCGTGAATTTTGCAAGAGGATGTTGCGGAGTTTTCAGAAAATCATGGATCATTGTCCTCCTCGTCGTGCCGCTGGACCTTCTACATCCCGGAGTGTAGGCGTCGACACCACCGACCTTCCATCGGAGCTCCGACTCCGATTCCCGAGAGCGCCGGGTTTTGATGTTTTATTTTGTTGTTTTTGTTTTGTTCTGTGTTCTTTTTTTTTACTTTTGTTGTCTTTTGTTTTTCTTGAGTCAGTTAGCAAGGGGAGTCCCCTACTAAACTGATCTCGTTTTTGTGTGATCTTTGTCTTTTTGTTTATTTTCTGTCTCTAATGCTTGCATGTGTATCTCAGGATTTATTGATTGTCTATCTTGATGGTTGTCTCAAACGACTCCTCCCTAATCGTCGATAAACACCCGCCCTTGTGTGCCATGGAATTTTTCTTCGCCACCTCTCCCTTAACTTGGTGAAAATTTCCCAACCCTCACTTCTTCTTGAAATCATTTTTGTTGTTGTGCATGATTAAATCTTTAAACATTGCGGACAATGTTTCATTCAAGTGTGGGGGACGGTTGTATATTTGTGTTCTAATATGATTAGATGTTGTGCATGACTTAGGACGATCTATGAAATTTTTGGTTGAGAATTGCTAAGCTAGGAGTTTTTGAGCATATTAGTGCACTGATAAACGTCTAAATATACGTATTTTATACGTATTTATTTGTATTATTTTATTATCTTTTTGATAAGTCGATGCCCTTTTTATTGTCTAAATTTCTTTATTTTGTGTTGCAGACCCTAAATGAGCTCAAGAACGTATTTAGGAAGAATTCGACACCAAATACGACGTTTTTGGGTTTTTCACTGTAGCAGTACTGTGGCCAAAATACTGTAGCAGGGGTACTGTAGCAACCGAGGTGAAATTTCCTGCAAAACTTTCTGGATGCCTCACGGGTGACCTCACGGCCGTGAGGCAGCCCGTGAGAAGTTGCGATTTTCACCATTTTAAAGGCTTTTAGGGCATGAAAGAAAGGACCTTGGCCTCTTCTTAGAGCTTGACACCTCCTCTTCCAAATCGGACCAAGAAGGAGAGCTTGGAGGGCATTTCCACGGTGGAATCGGCGAGGAGAGCGCGATCTTGTGCGGAATCTACCTCTAGGGCTTCAAATCTTGAGGTTGAAGACGACGGGAAGCCACCCCTTCGAGTGGCGTCTTTGGAAGCTTCTTCGACTCTAATCTTTGGAGGGAGGTCTTTTATGTTGGGTTTAGTTATTTTCATGCTTTTATTCATGTATTTGGAGACTATGAGCAACTAAAACCCCAAGGTCACCGGATGTGGGTGAACCTTGGGGTGAACTTGTGATGTTTGGATGTTTTGGTTTAATTCATGCTTGTTAGCTTGTTTGTGATTCATGTTTGGTGTTTTTGAATGCTTGGGTATGCATGAGAACTCGTGTATCCATACTTAGCCAATACTAGGTTGCATGACCATTGCCCTAGTATTAGACTCACCAAGCTTGGAAGGGGAAATACGTACAAATACGCCGTGACCATCGGGTATTTGTACCCCCTCCAATTCTAGGGTTAATTACTCATGTGTGATTCAACCTTAGCTTGAGAAAACCATCTTGCCCTTTGCAATCATAGGAGGAATTGTACGGGTATAACCCATATTTAATACTCGCACCGGATTAGGGGTCAATTGCCGTGACCATCGGGTTGACCTAATCTAGGGTTTTCTCGGTCCTTCAAGCCACTTGCATGTTAATCCAACATCCTTCGCACTTTAGTAACCCCGAGGGGATCCTCATCCGTGACCATCTTCTCACCCTAATTTCCTCCCGTTTATCGCCCTTTGTATTTAGCAGCTTAATTGCTTTTGTTTTACTTCTTTACTTTTTCATTCTAAATCTCAAGTTTGATCGGCTAGACAACATAGCAAAAAGGAAGTAAAGATAGATTCTCGGGCCCTTGGGAATACGACCCACTCGTGCTTGCGCGAGTGGTTTATTACTTGACGACCCCGTGCGCTTGCGGGACGATCACCATGCACTTTTGTTGAACTTAAAGTTTTATTTTGCTCTTACTTTGGAAACCCAAAGGCTAACACTTAGCCTTCTGTTGTGTTGTTACTCCGTTAGAGGAAGGGCTAGTTTATAAGGCCGAAAAATTAGATCTTGACTCCAAACTCAAATTAATAAAAGCTAGAATTTTGTGACAAGTCGGATTCCATTTTGGATGCCCCGTCAATTTTTATGAAAAAGATGGTAGAAAGAGCTATCACTTTAGAAAAAGCGAAAGCCGCACTTGAGTAGTCGGATTTTAGGCATCACAAATGTCATTTTTGATGACCTACCAAGTGAAATGGCCGCCTCTAGGGTGTATGAAGCTACTACCCAATTTAGGAGTCAATAGTGAAAATATTGAGAAGAAAAAGCTTGTACTAGCCCCCCTCAAGAACAGTTTTGACATGCTCCAGAGGCGACACACACACACGGTAGTACGGAGTAAGAGTAAAATCTTTCACAAGCCTTCAATTGACTAAGTCATTAGTTCTCAGAAACTCCTTAAGCTTCAGTAACTCTTTTAATTTGTTGAGATCAGAGGTCATGCACTCATCACTTTATTAGGGGAATAAGGTTGTTTGAGGACAAGCAACAATTCAAGTTTGGGGGTATTTGATAAGCGCATTTCATATATATGTATTGCATGCTTTACTCTTATCTTTATTGAATATTTTGGCTGTAATTCTCCAAGTACGGTGCTATTTGAGGTATTCGTTGTTTGTCATGCAGATATCAAAGTACTGAAGTAAGAAGAAGTGTTTTGGAACAATTTTAGAAGCTAAAGGACTTAGAAGAAACCTCATTGCAGGAGAATTCAGCCACAAATCAGCACAGCTTGAGTTCGCTGAGCACGGTCGTGAAAACCTCAGCACGGTCTAAGCACGCCCGTGCTGTTCCCCGTGCAGATTACAGGAATGTGAGTTTTCTGGAAATTTATTTGGCCGTAATCTGCACGCCTTGAAGCACGGCTTCAACACGCCCGTGCTCACATCGAGAAGACATTAAAACCCTAGAAACTCAGTTTCTAAAGGGGACTTTTGGTGGGCGAACTTTGAGAGAAGAAAGAGAAGAGCTTTGGGAGTTCATCCTCCACTTCATTAAGGGAATGGAAAGCTTATGGTAGGCCGATGGGGAGGAGATCTTACGACATTGAGATCCTTCGACAACCACAAGGATGCAAGAAATTAGGGAGTTTTCAACTTCTTGCCTTTTAATTTCTTTGGCATTGTATTTGTTGGTTGTTGTAATGAAGGGCTAAACTCCTAAGGGAGTCCCGGGGTTGTTTGGATGACGTTGTAGCTTGAACTCATTTCTTTGCTTGCAGTGTTTATGAATGTCTTGTTCATTTCAATAAATCAAGGTTATTGGCAATCTTGTATCTTGTTTAGCGCTTGATGCTTGGTAGTTAGGATCTCTTATTTAGGCTTGTGAATCGTTATTGATTGTTGCAAGCAGTGGGAGTTCAACTTAGGGCTCAGCAGCGCTTGAAACCACATGCTTATAGCATAACTAGGTTTAGAACTGGAGACATCTTTGATAAGTACTGAGAAAGACCGAGTTAGTGAAAGTCGGAAATCCAACCCCGGGGCCGCATCTCCTCCATCGGGTCAAACCTCAAATCTTCCCTTGGTGAACTTCCCTTTCCCTTAACCTCCTTGAAGTCAATCCTAAGTCATTTCCATCACCTTCTGTCTGGTTAGATATTAAGCAGGACGTTAGTATTGGAAGCTATACCAGTCCCTGTGGATTCGACTACCCAACCTAAAGTGTACACTTTACTACTTGTGCGACCCGTGCACTTGCGGTTACGCAAGGGGCGTACCACAGCAATGTGAGCATCCTTCACTTAGCACAACGAGATCTTAGAATTTAGGGTTCTAAAGACATTTTCGATAAGTACTGAGAGAGTCCAAGTTAGTTAGCATTAGGAATTCAACCACGGGGCCCCATCTCCTCCATTGAGCAAATCCTTACCTTCCCCTTAGTGTGATTCCTTCTCTTTAATCTCCTTCAATCCAAGCCAGAGTCATTTCAACCCTTCTCTAATTGGTTAGATATTAAGCAGAACCATAGTATTAGGAGATATACCAGTCCCAGTGGATACGACTACCCGCCCTTAGGGTACACTTTATTACTTATACAACCCGTGCACTTGCGGATATGCAAGGGGCGTATCAAGTGTTTGGCGCCGTTGCCGGGGACTGGCAACTTCTAAGAATTCGGTCAGTCTTAGTATTCTAATCGCTTATTTTTGCTTTGATTTACTTTTTCTTTCATTTTTTGTTTTTGCTTGCATTCTTTTATTTTTGGTAGTGTTTGTGATTTGTTTAAGCTGTTCATCATTTTCTTTTCCTCAGGCTTAAAAATACATATCTCATTTTCTCTTTTTGTTGGTGCGCAGGCTTAAAAATACATACCAAGGGCAGCAACGCCCTTAGCGCAAAGAATAAAGAATGCACGGCCTCAATTTTCGAGGCCCTCACCACCGTAATAGAAGGTTCCTTCTCTTGAGGCCCTACTTGTTCGGTGCATACAGCCTCAATGACGCCCGAATCACAAGGCATAAAGAGATCATAAGGAACCAACAGCATCACTACAGAATCTTGAGCGCTGTGTCGCGCAAATAGCGAAGACGCTCGCCGAACGACCCCCGGGTTCTCTACCTAGTAATACAGAAGTCAACCCCCGGGAGTCTCTCAAGGCAATTACTCTAAGAAGTGGGAAGGAATTAGAGTCCCCACCTCTTCAAGTACAACATGATACTCAAAGTGAATTAGAGGTGGAAGTCTTATAGAAAGATTTAGGATTAGCTTCAAGAGCATAACTGAAGTGTAAAAAGAAAGATCCTGTGGCAGAGTACAAACCCACATTGCCTTATCCCGAGAAGCTCAAGAAAGAGCAACAAGAGGGGCAGTTCAAGAAGTTCCTTGAGATGTTCAAGACTTTGCATATTAATGTCGCGTTCGTAGAAGCTCTTTCACAAATGCCCAAGTATGCCAAATTCCTTAAGGAGCTGTTGACAAACAAGAGAAAATTAGAAGCAGTCTCGACGGTGACACTGAGTGAAGAATGCTCCGTGATAATCTCAAACAAAATCTCCAAGAAGGAGAATGACCCGGGAGGTTTCATCATCCCATGCACAATTGGGGGAATCATGGATGAGAAAGCACTTGCTGATCTAGGGGTGAGCATTAACCTGATGCCTTATATGATATTTTAGAAGTTAGGACTTTGAGAGCTCAAGCCAACTCAAATGACTCTCCAACTTGCCGATCGATCCACTCGCAGACCGTTAGGAATTGTGGAAGATGTTTTGGTGAAGGTTGAGAAGTTCATTTTCCCGGTGGATTTTGTTATCTTAGACTTGGATGATCCGGCTAAGGTACCTCTGATTTTCGGGCGACCATTCCTCGCTACTTCGCAAGCAATAATTGATGTGAAGGATGGTCGATTGACTCTTCGAGTTAGGGATGAAGAAGTGATGTTCAGACTAAAGGATGCGATGAGACACCCCATGGTATTTGATGATTCTTGTTATTTTTTAGATACTACTAATGATATTATTGGTGATTGTGTGCTGGACGCTCTGTGGAAGGACGACCTCGCAGACTTGTTAGGGGAGGAACCTTCAGATGACGATTCCATAGCAAGGGATGAAGAAGTTGTTGTTGTACCACTGACCACTGATAATCCAGTTTTATTTGTTAAGGGAAAGAAACCATCTAAGGCTCGGACTTGGTGGACGAAGGTGGCCGATAGAAACAAACAAAGAAGCCCTTGCATCGAAACACATCCCTTCCGATGTACCCAAAGCGGTGGTGAGGCATTTTTTATTGACTCCTTGACCCCCTATTTGGGTTGTTCTTTTGCACGCCGCCGAGAGAGAAGGTATGTCTTTGAGCCTTCGTGAGGTGGGAACAGGTATGTCAAGCTAGTGACGTTAAACAAGCGCTTCTCGGGAGGCAACTCGAGTAGTTTCGTGTTTTGTTCGTCTTTAATTGTGTTGTTTGTGTGTTTGTGTGTGCTTTCTTTGTATTTCGAGTTCGTTTTCGGTGTTTCTCCATTGTTTTGGGAGTTTTCAGGCTCAAGACGGGAACAACACAGCCGTGTTGATTACGATGCGCTTACAGTGTTTTCGGAGGTGTATTTTTCCGAGCAACACTTCCCGTGCACGCACCACGGACATGCCGTGTTCTTCACTTTCTATAAACGTTTATTAGCACGGGCACAACAGCCGTGTTGAGGGCATGTTCGGCACGACTCTTCGTTTCCTCGCGAGTTTGTTTTTTTCTTTCTTTTAAATCCGGCCGTTTCGCGTCTGCTCTACATCTCCTCTTGCGAGTTCCCTCTCTTTCGCTCTCTGTTTTCTTGCAATTTGCGGTCATTTGCTCGGTTGTAGGGATCTCTTGGAGTTTCCTCGCTTGTATCTCTCTTCCCCGATATTTTGGTAAGTCGACGGACCCTTGTTGCGCTTAATGTTTTTCAAAATCATGGTTTATATGGCTTTAACCATCATTTAAATGATTAACTTAGGCTTTAGAGGCATCTAGGGTGAGTTTTAATTAGCTTAAACACCGTTTTACCGTCGAGTTTTAAGTTAGGAGTCGTCGGTGATGACGCAGGGTTTCGGCAACACGGGGGTGCTCACATAAACATGGGTGTGTTCCCAATAAAATCCTAAATTGCATGTCAAGCACGGGCATGCTTGATTAGCACGACGGTGCTCTTTGGTAACCCCGTTTCCCGATCAACACGGGCGTGCGGACATCCAAAGACGCCCGTGCTTCTACCGTTTTCCTTATTTTTCTTTTGTCTTTTGTCTCGCAGATCATGCCGAGAAAGGCTACCGTGTCGGGTACCTCTTTGAAGAGCGCCGGAGGGGAGTCTTCTACCCCGCTTGCTCCAGCCCGAGCCCACTTTTGGAGCTCCCGTCCACCAGAGCGCTATTCTCGCTTGAGGGCCAAGCGGTTCGGCAAGATGCGGACGATCGATTGGGAGGTCCTCCCATCCACCAGAGCGCTATACTCTCTCGATTTCAAGCCATATTTTCTTCTTGATTCACCTCTAAGCTTACTTCTACCGACCCGGTTTCGCATAAATGAACCCCGCCGCTGTCTCCGATGAAATATCCGTTCAATGTCTGGATCTAGAGATGCTAGATGGGAGGGATTCCCGCGGGTCATACACTACACCCGCACAATAACCAAAAGAAAGAAATGAGATATGAACTTTCATGCTTAATACAAAAGAAAAATAATAAACAGCTTTAAGTACACAAATAAAAACAAAAGAACAAATAAAAGAATACGAGAAAAACAAGAACAAAAGAAATGAAACTAAAAGCAAAATAAAATGGTTAGAGTACTAAGACTCGCCCGAACTCTCGAAGTTGCCAGTGCCCGGCAACGGCGCCAAAAACTTGGTACGCCCCTTGCGTATCCGCAAGTGCACGTGTACCCGTAGAGTCAGATAGTCGAATCCACAGGGACTGGTGTAGCTTCCAATACTAACGTTCTGCTTAATATCTAACCAATAGGAAAAAATGGAATTGACTTTGGGTTGAATTTAAAGAGATTAAGGAAGGAAAATTTCACTAAGGGAAAGTTGAGGATTGACTCGATGGAGGAGATGGGGCCCCGGGGTTGGATTTCTGACGTTCACTAACTCGGTCTTTCTCGCATTTATCGGAGATGTCTTCAGCTATAAACCAAGTTATGCTATAATAATGTTGCTTCTAGCGCCGCCGAGCCCTAAGTTGAACTCTCACCGCTTGCAACGATTAATAACGATTCACAAGCCTAGAAAAGAGAACCAAACTACCAAACAATCAAGCACTAAACAACACACAAGATAGCCAATAACTTTGATTTAATAAAATGAACAAGACACTCATAAAAACTGCAAGGAAAGAAAATGAGTTCAAGCTACAACGCCATACAAACCACCCCCGGGGCTCCCTTAAGAGTTTAGCCCCTCATGACAACAAACAACAAGTACAATGCCAAAGAAATTGAAAGACAAGAAGTTGAAAACTCCCTAATTTCTTGCATCCTTATGGTTGTCCGAGGATCTACAATGTTGAAAAGTCGCCTCCCGATCGGCCTACCATAAGCTTGACATTCCCTTGATGAAGAGGAGGATGAATGGTCGTGTGCGTAACACACGGACTCCGCAAGTGCACGGGTCGCCAAGTAATACCCCCGTGCGTGACACAGGGGGTCGTATTCCCAAAGGGGCCCGAAGAGCTACCTTTACTCACTCTTTGCTTGTTGTTTAACTAATCATGTTAAGTTTAAGCAAGCAATTTAATGCAAAGCAATTTAAAACTCTAAATAAGAAAATAGCAAGAAACTCACAAAGGGATCGGATCAAGGTAGAAAGATGGTCACGGATGTGGCTCACCAAGGGGGCTACTAAAGTACAAAGGAGGCTAAGGTTATCTTGCTTTTGGCAATTTGGACCGATAGAAAACCCTAAGCTAGGGCAACCCGATGGTCACGGTGTTGACCCCAAATCCAATAGAAGTAGTGGATGAAGAACTCCTTCCACCCCACATCCTTCCATGATTGCAAAGAGAGTAGTGGCTTTCACAAATTAGGGTTAAAACTCCACAAAGAAGCCAACCCTAAAACGGAGGGGTACAAGTACCCGATGATCACGGTATACTTATACGACTTCCCTTCCAAGCTTGAATGTGTCTACAACTAGGGCAATGTTCATGCAATCCTAGTAGAAACAAGGAAATGATAAACAAGATTCTCATGCATATCAAGGCAATAATTCTCATCAAGCAAGGATTCACAAACCAACCAAAAGCATAAATAAATCAAAGCATCTAAAAATACACAAGTTTACCCCCAAGGTTCACCCACATCCGGTGACCTTGGGGGTTTAAGTGTTCATCTCAAGTCTACAAACAAGGTTCATCTTGAAAACAACCAACAAAGACATAGAAAAACTCCCTCAAAACCCGGAGGCCGAATGACGTTTGGAATTCCTCAAGAAGTGGCTTCCGAAGACGCCACTCAAGGTCAGGCTTCCCTTGTCTTCTACCTCCTCAATCGATGAAATTCGGAGTAGATCTTGCCCAAATCTTGTTCTCCTCGTCGTTTTCCACCTTAGAATCGCTCCCCTCGTCGTCCCTAAGGTCTGATCAAAAGTTGGAAGAAGAAGCTCTCCAAAACCCTAGGTTTCTCTCCCCCAAAAAACTCTTTCTTGTTTCTCTTTTTAAAAGCCCCAGTTGGGGGGTTATGCGGCCAGGTATGCGGGCCGTATACATGCCCGTATAGAACCATTGAAAGGTTGCCGATTTTTTCCGTAAGTTCTACAGTGATTGCTACAAAGCACTCGCTACAATAACCGCTATAGTCTCGCTACGGTGCTCAATGCCCTCAAACGCCTTTTTCCATGCCGATTTCTTCTCAAATCGCGTTGTCGAGCTCCCCTAAACTTCTTTGTGCCTGAGACAAGAAAAATCCCCGATTAAACCATCAAAGGGCATCGATTCATTAACAAAACACATCAATAAAACACAATACATACGTATAAAATACGTACATTTAGACATTTATCAAACATCCCCACACCTAAGCATTTGCTTGTCCCCAAGTAAACACACATGAGAAACAGGGGCAAGAAGATAAACGGCTAAATGCACGACCTCAAGCTCAACAGTAAAGAACTCCACAAGCACAGATGGACAGAAATCAAGAAGTGAGTTGTTCAATGAATAGTCAAGTAATGATAGCTCTGTTTCATCCAAAGTGCTCATGTGAGTGTGTGCTAGCCCTACCTTGACCTCCACATCCCAGATTACCCCAGGACAACCATTCACCCCACACAAGTTAAAAATAGTGTTAGACAGCTAAAAACCCTTTCAATGGTCAAGTAAAAATCTTTTGGTCTCTACAGAAAACTTTAACCTTGAGTGAAAGTAAACAGACAGGTTCCAGGCGATCAATAGGTTATTCAAGCACACATTTTTTTTTTTTTCGAGTCCGCCTAACATAGCCCGTACACAAAACTTTTTCTTTCTAATCTTTTTTTTTTTCAAACTTTCGGATGGATGCACATGCCGGATGTGCACAAGAGCCACCCAACTTACTTGATTACAAGGCTACATATACGCATTCATGCTATTACCAAACAGAGGAATACCGACATAGAGTCATTTTTCATCATTTACTCTCTCTTTTTTTTTCACAAAAAATAAATAAACATCCTATCTCATGTCGCCCGATAAACTCCCCCGCTAAAAACTTCACTTAGGGTTAAAGCAAAAACAAGAGACACAAAAGTTCTTAAACAACCATTGAAAGTAGAGTTTAACAATCTAACACTAAAATCAACAAGATGGGTTGCTTAGAGTGTCAAAGGTAGAAGTACAAAGTGATCATGCATAAGTGTGCACTACAGATGAAATAGAACTACATTCAAGCACGGTAAAAGTACAACTCACAACTATCAGCCCACAGTGGCTAGGAAGTTCTTAACAGTGAAATCATAGCTATCATAGGTTGATCAAGCATGCAATGAAATAGGGTCTCCATCCCCACACCTAAAGTTGTACATTGTCCCCAATGTACATAAATCAAGCAGACAGAGGATGGGAAATAAATATAACAAGAATTAAAAGATGGAGTGAAGAAAACTTCCCCATTTTCGGTTCGGAGTGGACAATACATGCACGAATACGGGGTAAGTTCAATCATCGAAGGGTGGTGAGAGTGAAGCTCCTTTTATGATAATCCTACAAAGATCGAGAAGCAAATCTCATCTCACCAATTCAAAAGTAGGAAGCAAAAACAAAAATAAAAATAAACTAAGTCGAACAGAAACAACAAAGTATGACTCCATGCAAGTTCTCTTCTCAATCTATAAGTGAACAAATAAATTCAAGGAAAATTTCATTGAAAAGTTACTGTAGCACGAGCAGAAATTTTGCAAGAGTATCCCCTTGTTTTTGAAGCCCAAAAATTTACAAATAATGCCTTAAAATGCAATTAAATCAAAGATTAAACATTCACATAACATCTCCCAAAGTTTGAAGCAAGATAAGCATGAAAAAACAAGAAGAAACATCAAGTTTGCTTCAACACACAAGTTAGGGCTTCAAAGCTTGAATCGAAAACGATCGGTGAAGAAGATGATGAAACCTTGAATAAACCACTGGATCCTCATTGCAAAGGTTAGGAGAGGAGTGTAGGGGACGAAAAATGAAGAAAAACGGTGAAAGAATGAGGGAAAACGGATGAGAAATGAGAGAGATATGAGTAAAATGGTGAAGAGGTAGATTTAAGAGATGGGCAGCCGAGCTCCTTGCGGCCTAGCATGCGCCCGCATGCTAGCCCGCATAGCCCTCTCGGTTGCCTATACGGGGTAGCATGTGGGCGCATGCTAGCGCGTATAGGTGCCCGTAACCTCCCAAACTTAATTTTTTCAAGTTTTTTGAAGAGATCAAGCTATACACATGACAGCTTTCCTCCAAACAATCATAAAAACACTCGAAACAAAGCCGAAAACTCACATAAATTGATAAAACCTTCAACTAAAAAGCACCAAAACTAAAAAGAACAATAAAGAACACAACAACCAAGCATTAGCAAATGATACAAAAACTAAGAAATACGAAAAACAACACAACTAACACAACACACCAAATAATAAAACTAAACCACACACTCAAAGAAAATACGAAAACAAACTTGCAATGAATTTAAAAACTTGGGTTGCCTCCCAAGAAGCACTTGTTTTATGTCATTAGCTTGACATTGGTTACCTCGAATTCATGGTGGAGCAAATGGTGGAGGCTTACCCCCATTATTTGACAAGGAGTTGTTACCCGGGAAGTAGTGCTTTAGACGATGACCATTGACTTTGAATGTCCCATTTTTAGGGTTGTTTATCTCTACTGTGCCATGGGGAAAGACTTGTGTGACAAGTATACGGCCCATGCCATCTCGATTTCAGCTTCCCCGGGAAAAGTTTTAGCCTCGGCATTGAATAACAACACTTGATCTCCGTTTTGGAAGCACTTAGCCCCGCTTGATATGTCGGTCATGATACTCCTTGGTTTTCTCTTTGTAATGCACTGAAGTTTCATAGGCTAAGGTTCTCCATTCATCTAATTCATTTAATTGAAACTTCCTCTTGTGACCACAAAGGTGATGATCAAAGTTGAGATGCTTAATGGCCCAATATGCCTTGTGCTCCAGTTCAACAGTGCAGATGACAAGCTTTTCCAAAGACCAATCTATATGGTGTGGTGCCGATAGGTGTTTTGTACGCTGTCCTATAAGCCCAGAGCGCATCGTCAAGTTGATCTAACCAATCTTTCCCGTAATGACTAACGGTTTTCTCCAAAATTCGTTTCAACTCCCCCGTTAGACACTTCCACTTGGCCATTAGTTTGAGGGTGGTAGGCGGTTGAAATTCTATGTGACACACCATAGCGTTTCAAAGTTTTTTCAAATTGTGAATTGCAAAAATGAGTGCCTCGGTCATTGATGATCGCCCTTGAAGTGCCGAATCTAGTGAACAATTTTCTAAGGAATTTTACCACCACTCTTGCATCACAAAGTTGGGAATGCTTGCGCTTCTACCCACTTGGAGACATAGTCTACGACCACGAGAATATACTTATTGCCATGAGAACTAGGAAATGGTCCCATGAAGTCGATCCCCCGAACATCAAAAATTTCACAAGCTTGATTCCAAGTTTGCGGCATCTCGTCTCTTTTTGATATGTTACCCACGCGTTGACACCTATCACAAAGTGCCGCATAAGCGCCTCCGAGCGTCATGGAATATCATGGGCCAATAAAATCCCGCATCAAGGACCTTCCTCGCCGTCCCGTTTCCACCGTAGTGCCCCCCGCCGGGCTCGCGTGGCAATGCAACAGATGTCATGTCCTTCTCTTGTTGAGACACATCTCCCGACAATTTGATCGGAACAAGTCTTGAACAGGTATGGATCCTCCCAAGTATAATGCTTCAGTCAAGCAAAGAACTTCTTTCTTTGTTGATGGGTAAGCCACTTTGGGAAAACCCCGCCGCCAAGTAATTTGCGATATCAGCAAACCATGGTGTCTCATCCTCTTCCACTACTTGAATGCCGCATAACCGCTCCCCAGAAATGTGTCATCAATTTCTTTTCTTCCCAAGGTGTTATCATCGGGGCCCTCTAGGCGAGAAAGGTGATCTCGCAGCCAAATTTCCTCTCGCTCCCTTTTTGTCCTTTATCTCTAAACCAAATTCTTGTAGCAGAGCACCCAGCGAATCAATCGAGGCTTGGCATCCGATTTGTTCAGCAAGTACTTGAGTGCAGAGTGATCAGTGTACACAATTACCTTGGACAAAGACTAGATATGATCGAAATTTATCGAATGCAAAGACCACCGCAAGTAATTCTTTCTCGTAGTAGTATAATTCTCCTGAGCATTGTTCAAAGTTTTGCTTGCATAGTAAATGGGATGGAAGTGCTTATCCCGTCTCTGCCCCAACAGAACTACCTTCAAGACACCCATTGGGAGTAGTCCCTATCGTCTTGTGTACGGCAAGGCTTGTCACATACCCGTGGAGCTCGAACATAAAGCATATTGGGCAACCAAAGTCCTAAATTTCGATTCCCAGACGGTAGGAGAAAAAAGGAGATTGCAACTAAATGAACTCGATGAATGGAGAACCCTTGCTTATGAGAACTCACGTGTATACAAGGAAAGAGCAAAACTTTATCACGATTAGAGGATTAAGCAAGACAAGCAATTTACGGAAGGGGATCAGTCCATCTATACAATTCCCGTATCCGTTTATTTCCCGGGAAGCTGAAGTCCCGATGGTCGAGACCATACACGATCACCCGTGTATCACCACAAGGAGTAATTGAAATCCATCATCCCGAAAAGGGTCGGCTCAAGGTCAATGGCCACCGCCTTAAGCCATATTTTGGTCATTCTAGCTCATCTTCCTCCTTCTTCGCGGAGCAAGGTAAAAGTTTCCCCTTTGAAACACCGTAAGATTGTGCATAGGGATGTCGGGCTCGTGACTCTAATCAAGCTCTCTTGGGAGGCAACCCAAGTTTATTTTCCTCGTTTTTTCTTTTAGTCCGCCCGGGTTTGCTTTTTAGTGTTTCGTTGGTTATGTTTGGCTTTCCCTTTCTTTGTGCGTGTTTTATTTTCCGTTTGTGTTTAGTTGACTTGAGTTTTGTTTTCATTTGTCGATGTTTTGTCGGTTGGTGTCGCGTGATTTTCATGTTTGTCGGCAAAGTTTACGTGCCTTAAAAGAATATAAATTGATAGGTGTTCTCAATTTTGGCAGGAAACTAAGAGAAAATTTTGATTTCGGCACTTCTGGAGGCTGTGCGGGCAGGCTACAACCCGCACAGGCTTGCCAGAAGGCTGTGTGGCTTGGTGTGCGGCCGCACACGAGGCCGCTGATATGCCCCTTGTGTAACCGCAAGTGCACGGGTCGTACAAGTAGTAAAATATACCCTTAGCGTTGGGTAGTCGTATCCACTGTGACTGGTGTAGCTCCTAATACTATCGTTCTGCTTAATATCTAATCAAGTAAAGAAGATGGGTTTGACTCTAGCTTCGATTAAAGGAAATTGAGGAAAGGAGATGCACGAAGGTAAATGTAAGGATTCGCTCGATGGAGGAGATGGGGCCCCGGGGTTGGATTCCCGACGTTCACTAACTTAGACTTTCTCGAATTTACTAGAGATGTCTTCGGCTCTAAATCCAGCTATGCTATATGAATGAGGCTTCCAAAGGTCTGCCGAACCCTAAGTTGTGATCTTACCGCTTGCAACTATCAAACAATGATTCACAAGCTAAGATAAGAAAACCAAACTTCCAAGCATTCAACCACTAAACAACATTCAAGATAGCCAATAACAGAGATTTTTTGCAAAGAACAAGACATTCATAAATGCCGCTAGAAAAGTACTCAAGTTCAAGCTACAATGTCGACAAGGCCACCCGGGGATCCCTTAAGAGTTTAGCCCTTCATGACATTAAACAACAAGGAAATATCTAAAAAAATTAAAACTCCCTAATTTCTTGCATCCTTGCGGCCGTCGAGGCTCAATGATGTCGTGGAATCTCCTCCCGATCGGTCTACCATATGCGCCACATTTCCTCGGTGAAGATGAGGACGGTGCCCCAAAGCTCTCCCTTTCTTCCTTCTTTAGTTCGCTCTCCAAAAGTCGCCCAAAAACCTAAGTTTTTGAGGTTTTAAAGTGTTTCCTGATGTCAGCACGGCCGTGTTGAAGCCGTGCAGATTACGGCCGAACAAAACTCTTGAAACTCCAATTCCCGTAATCCGCACGGGTACAACACGCCCGTGTTGCGGCCGTGCTTAGCGAATAATTTGTGTGTTGCTCTCGGCTGAAATCTCCTCGTGAATTTCACGGCTTGAAGCACGGGCGTGCCGCGCCGTGTTGAGCTTGATGAAGTTTCTCCTAAGTCCTTTAGCTCCTTAAAATGCTCCAAATCGCTTCTTCTTGCCTTAGGACCTTGATATCTGCATGAAAAACTAAGAATACCTCAAATAGCACTAAATAAGGAGAATTTATGCCGATAAATTGAAGGATCATGGGAGTAAAGTATGAAATAAATATATATGAAATGCACTCATCAAATAACCCCAAACTTGAATTGTTGCTTGTCCTCAAGCAACCTTAATTCCCTAATAAAATGATGAGTGCATGACCTCTCGATCTCAACAAATTTAGAGAGTTACCGAAACTTAAGGAGCCTCTAAGAACTAGTGTCTTAGTCAATTGAAAGCTTATGAAAAATTTTACTCTTACTCCGCACCGCCGTTTGTGTGTGCCGCCTCATGAAGTATGTCAAAAACCTCGTCTTTGAGGGGATCTAGTGCAAGCTATCACTTTTCATTTTTTCAACGTTGACTCCTAAACCGGGTAGTAGCTTCATACACCCTAGAGGCAGCCATTTCACTTGGTAGGTCATCAAAAATGACATTTGTGATGCCTAAGATCCGACTACTCAAGTGTGGCTTTCGCTTTTCTAAAGTGATAGCTATTTCTACCATCTTTCTCACAAAATTTGACAGGGCATTCAAAAATGAATCCGACTTGTCACAAATCTTTTCTTTTTCTCATTTTTTAAATTTCTTCTAGTATTCTAGCTTTATTATTTGAGTTTGGAGTCAACAACTAATTGTATCACAAGCTTTACAACTAATCCTTCCTCTAACAGAGTGACGATACAACAAAGGCTAAGTGTTCGGATTAGGGTTTCCAAAGTAAGAGAAAAATAAAACTTTAAGTTCATCAAAAGTGCACTAGTATACTCAAAAACTCCTAGTTTAGCATTTATCAACTAAAAATTTCATAGATCATCCTAAGTCATGCACCACATCTTAATATATTGATACACAAGTACATAACCCTCCCCCACACTTGAATGAAACATTGTCCTCAATGTTTAAAAATATAACATGCAGGGCAAAGAAAAATATTTCAAGTAAAAGTGAAGTGAGCCATCGAACTTAGGCCATGTCATGGCCGAATTATTCACTCGCCCCGCACAAAGACCCACCGATAGCGTAGATCTTTCTTGGACCATTCGTCACTCACTTAGCACGTGGAGCAAATGCCCTTGACCATGCGTCGGGGGCATTCTTCCACTCGGGCTACGTACGCCGAACTCTATTGGCATCGTGAAGCGCCGGGGCGGAGATTTTCTTCTTACCAACGAAGTAGATAGTGGTGAGGACGACGACGAGGAGATGGCTACACCCACTACCCCTCAGCCGGCCGCGCTACATCGCAGCATCGCTTACACTAGTGATTTAGCCGGGCATGCATCGCCAACTACAAGAACTTGGACTAGTGCAAAGCAATGTCGAGTGCGGATATTGCCGCCCTCCTCCAAGGGCAGCAGGCACTCCTACGGGGATAGCGGCAGATTCTGGAGCTCTTACAGCTAGCCACCTCCACATCCACCCACCTCAGCACCACCGGCATCGACCGACTCCCCGGGACACTTGGTTTTAAGTCTTGTTTTCTCGTCGTAGTCTTTTTTCCGAGTTTCCTTGCACGTGTGTATCCGTAGTCTCTTGGAAAGAGCTTACCTCTTCCAAGCCCCTATCTTACTTTTCGTTGTCCTTTTGTAGTTTTATGTAATAAACTTTGTGTGCTGATAACAGATGCCTTGATCTAATGTCCTATTCTACTCCACAGGGATAGACATGGCCATCATCTCATTTTCTCTCCACCATCATAGGGAGCACCGCGACCACTCAGCATACCTTAACACGCGATGCCTCTATGCTTCAGGGAAGTTCCCCCCAACCCCCTATCTATGCTTTATATAGTTTATCATAGTCTTTGAGCCGCTGATTTTGTACATTGGAGGCAATGTACGCCTTTAAGTGGGGGTGGCATGCACACACTTTTGTTCTTTAGAGTTAAAATATTTGCTATTTGCTGTGCATGCCTGTTTTGGGGATGAAATTTAATGACATTAATGAATGATTGGGACCATTGATCGTAATGAGACGTGAGTATACAGTAGAGTAGGATAATGATGGATGCTAAGCTTTGCACACAACCCTGCACTCAATGAATTTCGATCATTCACGGCATACCGTCATATACCTTTTTAGCCCTGACCTTGGACACCTAGGTTGGATTAAATGATAACCTTCGTGACCCTCTTAGTAACTAACCCATCTTGTGCGATACGTACCTTGATGTGTTAGGCTTCTTTCTAATGAGTTGTCCGAGGGCTTCTGTTTCTCTTGAAAATTGGCAGCATAGAGAATATTTTGCAGTAAGTAAAAAGAGTTATTTATAACAATAAGAATGACAATGCTCCTATACTGGAATAGCAAATTAACTTAGGGTTCAGGCTCCTAAAAAGAGTGTTCCCTAAGCCAAAAGCTAGGAAAGCACGAGCATGTTCATGTGAGCATGTAATCTTCTGAGTAAGTTGGGTTTTTTTTGTGCCTTATCAACACAGTTACCCTTCTAAAAAGTTGATTACAGATCATGTTAGTCAAAAAAAAAAAAAAAAACCAATTTTGCACAGAGGAGAAACAGAATTACCTTGGGAATTCATTAGGGGGTTCCCTACCATTTCAAGGTCCGTTACCGCTATAAGTGGTGTGATGTGCTTTAAGAAGTGGTCCTCAGGGTATAGTTTTTTCCTATCTATGTTACAAGGATCCAGGTGAAAAAGGTTGCACACACACACAGTATCATCTTGCCGAACGAATGCTTCAAAATTTTGTTGTTGGTTGTAGCTTAGCATCTAGAGTCCTACATGTGCTATTGTGGGATTACACTTGAGCCGGAGGTTGTGCATTTAGCCACTTATCAATTCCTCCGGTTTTCGATGTTAGTTTATTGGGCACAAGCAAACCCTTAAGTGGGGGGTGATTTGATAAGTGTCTAAATACACCATTTTATAACGGTGAACTACTTATACTTTCATGCATTAATTGAATAAAACAGGTGCCCTTTGATGTATTTCCTTGTTTTTCTATTTCAGGGCATCTTCGTACCATTCATGTTTAGAGGAACATTTATAACTGGAAAATCGAGGCCAAGGAGTGAATAAACAAAGGATGAACGAGCTCTAGAGGGCACCCAAGCGTTCCTACACAACCTAGGCCCTTTTAGGGCCTCGTGTGCGGGCTGTGCACCGGACGCACACCCATGGCGAGAGGGTGTGCGGCCTGGTGTGCGGCCCGCACACTCGCCGCACACCCGCAGGGTATTTAAGCCGATTAGGGCCTTTTCTTGGGGGACTTTTTTGCCACCGACACCTCCGAACACCCCGACCCTCAAAGTTTCATCAAAAGATGTCGTTTTGGAGAGAAATCGAGGGGGAGAAGACGGGAGAACTTGAGGGTCTTCATCCTAGAGCTTGCCGACGCGGATTCGGCAAGTTTCTTCATCAAACCTAGTCGACACGCTCAAGAGGGAGTTCTTGGTGTTTTTGTTGATGTACTCTTTATTGTGTGAACTTTCCTTCTTTATCATGTTGAACTAAACCTCCCAAGGCCGCCGGGTAACCTCGTGGACCTTGGGAGGAATACTTGTATTAGATGTTGTACTCTTAATTCAATGAATGCATGGTTTGTCATTTGGTTTCATGCTTTATGTAGTTAATTGTAGTGAATTGCATGAGAACTTTGCATTTCATCTTATCGATTGTGCTTGGTTGCGCGAAGTGCGCTCTCGCATTAGATCCACATAGCATGAAGGGGGATCCATTGTACTCCGTACAACGGAGGTTCCGGGTGCCGGTAGCCTCCCGTAGGTTGTAGAGCTCATCTTAGGATAATTGCTTATAGATAACTCTAGCCAAGGCTCCTTAGGCCCAATGACATCGTGTGAGTATCCTTAGGATAAAGGAACTTGTATTGGATTAGGGCTATACTACGGAGGTTCCGGGGTAGTCGACTTCCGAGCCTAGACGGACCAAAGTATTACAATCCATGCATGCGACACTGTTATCACAACATCCTTACTTGTATTTTTCCCGGGGAATCCTCGCCCAGGGCCTTATCTTCTCCACTTGATTTCGTCTCGGTGTGTGCAACCCGTCGTAGTTAAAGCTTTTCTTGTTGGTTTTAATTTCATCTCTTTGCAACAACCTCTCTTTCGTTTCGACTAAACAACCTGCTCGAAGAGGAAGTAATAGTGGATCTCGGGACCCTAGGGAATACGACCCTCTTGTGCCCGCACAAGAGGTATTACTTGACGACCCTTGCACTTGCGGCCGAGGAGCCATGTGCCTCGCTTTAGCGACACGCGCGGTGACCATCAATTAGCGTGAGTTCAATTGCTTCAAATTATCATGTGCTAGTGTAGTTGCTTTTTTCAATTTTTGCTCTATTCATTGATCAACTCCTTTAAATGCACAACTCATCTGTTTAACTCGCTTGAATGCATGTTTTTGCACGCACCTATGTTTCTTATTGTTAAAATCCAAACACGAAACATTTTGTGAAGCAAAAGTATGTGTTGATTTTGATTGCTTAGAGGTGGAAAAAGCTACCACTTTTGTTGTGTGCAGCTACTCTTTACAAGTCGATACCGTGTATGCCCTAGTGAGAGAAAGAGCTACTACCGGAGGTGAGTGAAAGCTACCACTCTCTTTAAAATGTGACAATGGAAAGAGCTACCATCCCTAAGTGTGAAAACCACTCTTCGAGATCCGAGAGATAAAGGGTTGCCTTAGGAGATGTGTGAAGCAACCATCCTATATTCTTAAATAGAATTTTCGGTAATCTTGTGCATCAAATATCATGCTTATACATAGTGAAACAGATTGAGTCCTCACACACATTGATTTTGATTAGAGTTTTCTTTCTCGATTTTTAGTATCTAAAATTTTTGCTGCCCTAGTCTACTTAATTGATGCTTTTGAACTTACCATCTCATGTTTGCTTGAAGTCATTAACTCCCTGCTTCGTTTTCATTATAACTTTTCCTTTTGCTTGAGGACAAGCAAGACTTTAAGTGTGGGGGAGTTTGATAAGTATACAATTATACGATATTTTATATATAAATTTGTATACTTATCGAGTTAGTATTGGAGTAATGTAGTAGAATACGAGGCTAAATCAGAGTAAATTGTCTTCGCAGGCACCAAGGGGAGGTTTAAAGCTAAAGGAGTGCCAAAGGAAGTGATTTGGGATAAAAAGGTCGAAGATGGCACACTCCCCGACTTAGCAACTTGGAGACCAAAGACTACTTACGGGCACCTTACGGCTAGACTTACGGCCGTAAGCCACATTCAAAAGGCTTTGCGGGCATCCTTATGCCCGTAAGAGATGAAGCCCCGCAATACGGGGAACCTTACAGCTTGGGACTTACGACCATAAGTGAGACCGTAAGTAGAAGACAAAGGAGTTGACGGGAGCCATCTACGCCCGTAAGGTTGGAGGGTAATATTTATCGATGAAGTTTACGGTCCTAGGCTTACACCGTAAGTAGGACCGTAACCCAAAGATAGAGAACCTTAGAGGAGAGGCTTATGGCCGTAAGCGGAGGCATAAGGCATGAGGGAAGTAGAAACCCCGAGGCTTAGGGCCTAGCTTACGCCGCAAGCTGCCCGTAAACTTACTCCTATATAACATTTTACCGAAGTTGAGAAGAGAGAAGGCTAGGGTTTTTATTCTACTTTTGGGCGAGAGAGAGAGAGGCCGGAGAAGGGAAGAACATCAACTGCGAAATCAAGGATGAATTCCTCCACTCCAAGTCCACGAAGCTACGTGGTTTCTCATGAACATCATCTTCATCATTTATTAGGGCACTATCGTGGCCAAGGATCATGACTCCTACATCATCGAGGGGAACTTCAAGCCAATCCTTATTTTCTTGGTTTTGAGGGAGTTTTCTATTTAATTGCACATTATGATTATGAGCATTTGTGAACCTTTGATTTCATATTATTGCAATATGAGCTAATCCCTTTTTTGGGAAGCTTGGGCTTGAAACCTTGGGGGAATTGTTGAACTCTATTTGTAATCCTTTAATCTCAATAACTTGTGAAGTTAATCTTAGGAATGCATGTCTGATTGGATATATGTCTTGTTGCATGTTGCGTGGTTGTTGATGTGCGGTGAAAAACCCGTTAATCGTCCGATTTAGTGTGCGGCGAAAACCCGTTGGTTCTCGAGAACTAGTGTGTGCTGAAAACCCGCTAGATTCTATGAATTAGCGTGCGGTGAAAACCCATCTTGATATCATATTTCTATTAAACTTCTCTTTTAATTAATTAAGGAGTATTTGTAGAAGTTGATACTTCATTGTCTAATCCCTAAGGGAGTACTGTCCAAGTGTCACAATTATTCCTGATAATCGGTACCCCTTGCTTGATTGTTGCTTAGTTGTATTTGTTAGATTTGACATTCTTCTCAATTATCAAGCTAGATTTCTTATACTGAAGTTAGTACTAGTACGGTTGCTCCTAAGGTTAGACAACCCGATTCCTTTAAGGGATCCACTTTATTACTTGACGATCCATTCACTTACAAAGTGACGCAAAGGGCGTGTCAAGAATCATTGTAAGATTTTTTTTCCTTCTTAGTTGTATTCAACTATGGTTGCATTTGAGTGAATCATTGATTCATAGATGAAAACTTAATTAAACTGGAGTTTTGAAACATTGAAGGTTTGATTTTTAATTAAATGAAACATTTAAGTTGGAGTTTCACAATAGTGCAAACATAAGTAAGAGTGAATTAATCTTAAATTTATGTTGAATACGAATGCATTGACATAATTAAACTTACATGAATATGCAAATTTAGAGAAAATTGCAACCGTAGCTTTAGTAAAGATTTACATTCAAGCAATCTTTTGAATATGAGACTTTACATGATACTATTTCCAAGCACAATTGAAAGTATTATTATGTTCCAGAAATGCAATGTCAAAAAACAAATAAGAAACAAAAATAAGAGTGTTTTACAAATTAATCAATGATAACATTAAAATTGCAGATTTACTAAAGTTGCAGTTTTCAACAAAATAAAAATCCAAACATCTTTGTGTGTATCTCAAGGAGCTTTCTTATTAGGATCACCCGCACATGTAGGGGCTCCTACTCTTGGTGGCACCAATACTTTTCTCCTCTTGTCGCATGCCCCCGCTTTGTTGCATTCTTTGTCATCCTTGGGTTTTATGAGATGTTGATACATGAACACCCGAAGCAAAAGCCAATGATTTGCTCGGTAGGATTTCTTCCATACCGAGGCATTTCTACTATAGCCTTTAACTCATTTGTCTTTGGCCTTGTTTATTTCCCCTTTTCCTCTCTCGTTTGATTCTTGCATCCTAAAATAGGTGTTTCTTGAAGGTGTTTCTCTCGTGTGGAGTGTTTGTACAATAATTGGTTTTGTAACCACCTACACATGGAGAAAAGTGACCATCATGTCAAACATTTCCCTTTTCCTTTGTTATAATAGAGGACTAGGATTGCATGGCCAAACAAAGTGACCATCATGTCACTTTTTTGATCAACTATGTCCTAATCAACTACAAATTGACCATCAAGTCCAACAACTTGGTGTTTACCACTCCGCACCATGCTATGTTGTAGAACCAGCTCAATTGTTTGGATTTTTTATAAGTGCTTGTTTATATATATTTTATAACATCAGTTTACATGCATTGAGCATCACTTTTATCAGTTTTATCATTGATGTGGTGTGTTTTGTGTTCTTTTATGCAAACAGGGCTTTGGAGACGTGAAGTACAAGAAGAAGCAAAGATAGGGTGTGATGACACATTTCAAGGCCACAAGTAGAAGCCGTGTTCATATGCATGGGGGTGTTGCCAACTTTCGGCAGAGTCCAAGTCATTATATAAACCGAAAGAGCACAAAGGCAAGAATACGTCCATGTCCCAGCCTTCCGTACCCAAGTAGAAGAAGGTTCTTGAAGATTTCAAAGGAAAGGAAGCCACGCACCCTACCACACGAGCGTGTTCCCGACCGTGTGGACTCAAAAGACGAATCGGGGGGAGGGTGGCGGATCACCGTAGCAAGATCGTAGCAAAATCACCGCTCACGCCCGTGTGGAAATTCCACACGGGTGTGTGAGTGCCCGTGTGAAGCCCCGATTTCAAATTATAAAAGCCGCCTTGTGATAATTTTTAGGGATCTTTTCGGCTATTTTCAAGAGGCAAGGCGGCTAGGGCTTGGAGGGAGTTCTTTGCGGCTTTGGGAAGCTTTTCTCGCCAACTTGGATCGATTCCTCCTCCGTCATAGCATCAAGGAAGCCATTGGCGACCTAGTTCGGAGTGGATTCAATCCAGACGTGGAAACTACCCATCAAGACCATCATCACGGATTTAGGGGGGTTATTCTTTATGTCTTTGGAACTTTATTCTCAATTCATTATTTGTTTTGTGACATGTAAACCCTAGGATTCTTATTTTCATTAGATTTACATTGTGTTTCTATTCGAATTTATCAGTTTGAGTTTTACTCTTGAGTTCTTAATGCTTGCTTGTGCTTTTGATTTCATTATTAATTGCCTTGCATGTTTTATTCAATCTAGTGAAGAGAGAGATCACCGCTAGGTTTAGAATTACCAAGAGTAAAGAGGGTTGAGAGGGTGAGCCGTGAGATAGTGGAGTGTCCCCTTTCCCTTCCGATAGATATTTTCTATCTCCATATTCCCTAAGTGTCAAGCAACCATATGTGGTGTGCGGCGTCGAGAGAATTCTCCGCCGGGACCTCATAGGGTGTTAGGGATCTTTCACCCGGGAGGCAGGGGTTAGATCTACTTTTAGGAATTGGTTATATCTTTGGGATCCCTAGAGTTTTAAGCGAGCCATATGTGGTGTGGGGCGTCGAGGGAATTCCTCCTCCGGGACCTCGTAGGGGACTAGTTATCGGCGACCTGGAGGCAGGGGCCGTTATAATTTAGGATACCCACGACTCATTGTTTTCGTTTAGAAACACTTGTAATCTACATCCAACACCCGAATCCTAGGGGGAGTATTGTCCGGATACCTCACTTTTATTGATTGAGAACTCTTTTCCTTTTTATTCCTTGCGCACTTGTAGTGACACTTTTAGTTTTGGCCATTAGATCATCACACACTACACTCATTAGGCTAGATAACAAAAAGAGGGCTATTACTAGTACTTCGTTCTCCGTGGTTCGACAACCCGACCCTTTGGGTCCACTTTTATTACTTGATGACCCGTGCACTTGCGGTAACGCAAGGGGTTGACATACATCACCCCATTGTGTTGTTGCGGAGACGCATCAATTTTTCAAGCTTTTTAGCTATTCTAGGGCAAGTGCATTGATGTTACTTTCTTCATAGCATCCCTCCTTTTTTGAATTCTTTTCATCAACTATGTCCTAATCATCTCATTCATTGTAATTGCCACCTTGATCATGCCTTTTAAGATATAACTATTGAAGCACTCACATAGATTGTTTAAAAGTATATCACATTTAAACTAAGTTTCAAAATGTGACATACTCCAATGTTTGGGTTCATTTTTTTCATGTAATCATATGCTCCCACGGACAACCCTTTTAGAATTTCCATTTCTTTATCAAATGTGGAGATATTATTGGCTTGAGCACAAGCCCACAATCAATCCTTGAGTGGTTTGCCTCCAAAGCTTTTCCTAAAGTTATTGTGAATATGTCCGACACAAGCACCTATGCGATGTATGGGGGATCAACTCTACAATTGTAGGCATTAATGCCTATATTATTTTATTTAAATGTTCACGCACATCACCACACATGACCAAAGCAAGCAAGAAGGGAGGAAAAATGTTTAAGCAAAAATCAATGCAGACATGATATAATGAATTGAAGTAATTAATCACCGTAAGAATTCACTCACCTTTTGCTTGTCTATCATGAAAGCCCATTGTTCGCTATCGAAATATTGAGATCCTTAGCCATAACATATAGAATTGTAGAAAATTTTATTATTTTTACAAATATTAGTAGGTTGCATATCAAAATAGGTAAACCCTAAGCCGAACTTACAAGAGCCTCTTTCACTCTTTTTGTTTTCCTTGCTCATCATTGCCCACGAAATGAGATAGATGTAGCCATTCGCATCTATCCCAACAACACACAATAGCTAGCTCCATACAAGTCCTTTCAAGAAGCACCCATCTAAGAAAAAGTAATTTCCCGCAACCTACTAGGAACCCCGATCTTAGTGGAGACAAGTATACATATAGCTAATCAAAGGCACCTTCATCATCACATCCCACAATTCTGGTCGAGGTAGGGTAGGTCTTCATCAACTCCATTCTATAGTCAAATAACTTTAGCATCTGGGACTCTTCATCACCATATATGATCCTTTGACCACAAAGAATTACACAAGGAAAGGAAAAAAAAAAAAAGAAAAAATAATAAGTTGCCATATATAATACCGTGGAATCATAATGGAAGAACAAACAACCAAACTAAAAGAATTGAATAAAAATAAGTTACTTTTCTGCAATACATTTGGTTCTATATGCTTTGAACCTACTAATGTCAATTTGTCAGGTTGCTCTTCACAACTTATATGATGCCGGTAATTTTTAAGGCAAAGATTCGCTCTAACCTACTCTAGATCCGTCGTTGCTATCCACTCGCATTCACATATCTCGTTGACATGATCTCTTGCACACTCGTGTTCTAAAACCCCACCCTAGTCTAAATTGTGCTCCTATCCTTGACTATAGGTGAAGCCCATAAGTAAAAAAAGCAGCCTTTCTTAAAAAGAGTTTTGCATTTCTTTTTGTTATTGGCCTTGAAGATTATTACATATTTATTATTAATCTCATAGGTCTTCATGGCCTCTCTAAATTCTTTGAAACTCCTAAATTTCATGCTAATCTTAAATTGGGGATGTTTCATATCAGCTTAACTAGGCCCAATAGGAATTAATGGCTCCTCATCTGTTGAAGAATAGGACTACAACTCTTCAGACCTTGCATAATCAGACTCTACATCAGTATTAGTCTTTACTTCCCCTAGTTCTCCTTCCATTTCTATAGCAACTATAGCATTTGCATAATTGTCCACATTCTCCTCATTTGACTCTTCATTAAGACTATAATCAGAATCATGAAACTCACTTTCATCATGAACCGTTGTCCTACCACCTCTTTTCCTAAGTAAAATTCTTTTTAAATAACCATCCTCTACACCTTCTTCATCTTCCATCCCCGCATCCTCGTCATTGCAAACCTAGGGCCAGCTCCATGAGCATTGGCATCATTTGCAAGTTTAACATAAACATAAACCTTCTTACTAGATCCCACAAACATTGCCATGGTAGGGCATTTAGATCAGCTTTTATTTCTTTTAGCCTTCTTACTTCATTAGCTACATCTAACCAACAAATAGTACATCCTTCCAAATCTAATCCAAACTTTGTAGCCATAGATATAAGATCTAACCTTGACATTTGATCTCGCACAACAATAATCTATATACCTTATCATTCCTTCAACTTCATCCAAAGATGTAATGCAGCCTTATTTTGAGTAAATTCTAAATTAGATACCATAAATAAATGCATCATAGTAAGTCAGAATAAGCTGGATGGTGGAATAATAATGTTTCTAAGCAACTAGCATAATGCTTATAATCAAAATCCTAGTTAAAGACACTTGTCAAGTTTTGTATTTCAATATGCCCCTCCAAAAGTAAAAGAATCATCTTAATAATTTTAAACCATTAATCACAAGTAAATGAAAGCCCATTGTAGTAAATTAATTCACACCATAATATATGTGTTGTACGACCGTAGTGGGATGCACTATCTCACCCTATGTGTGGTTGAGTAATAATAGCAATGAGATAGTGTGGGCAAATGGATGAATCCAAATCAAATATGTTCTACCTCTATATCATAATGATCTTCTTATCCATACTTGTTCATTGCATGAAACAAATTTACACCATAATACAAGGAAGAAATTTAAACCAATAAGCAAGACACAAATTTACACCACATGTGCATGTACATCCCATCCTTCTTTCATAAATGTAAAAATAATCTTATGTCAATCAATTGCTTAATATAATGTTAGGGTTTGTGAATGTTGCCTTCAAATGTTCAATATTAAAAGGAGATGGAGCTTCATGTTGATCATGCCATTATTCTAGTTGTGAAATCAACTTTTTAATGATCAAAGAAACTTGTTAAATACTAAGGATGATCATGTGAATATTTATGTACTATGTATGATAACAGGTGTATATATTACAGCATAGGATCAATCATTGGTCTGCTTTCATTCTTTTGTTTTCATTCTTTGAAGATGGTTCCTAAGGTGGTCCCTTGTGTGAGCTTCCAATATAAAACAAGTACAAATTTTTAAAGCATGTTAAACAGAGACAAAACAAAGAAAATAACACTACAACATAGTTTAAACAAAGACAAAATAGCTCTACAGTGGTCCACCCATAATGCTTGAGTGTTTCATGCTGGTGAAGCAAAATTGGACATTAAAATGAACAAATGCTAACTTGACTTGAATTTCCATTTCAAATTTCAAGAAGATTGTAGGATGAAGGTTTTGGGTTTTGGAAGAAAAACCCTTACTATAGGGCGGGGGCTTCTTCCACTTCTCGTCGTATCTCCTAGTTGACGGCGATCCTCACCAAGGTGAGCTCTCTTTTTCGTCGGTCGGTGATCGTAGCCTTACCCTTCCCCGTTGGATTATGAAGCCATGCACTCTCAATCTCTCTCGATCCCGAGAATGAAGAATGTTTTGAAGGGCAATCTTCTTAAGAGAAAGAAAAGGCATCAGTGACATGTGTTGAAGGTTTCTCTTATCAATGGTGAAAAGGGAAACGCTACCGGTGGGGAAAAGGGAGAAGCTTTTGGTGTTGATGTGTATGTTAATGTGGCAAATGAGGGCTAACGTGGGTCACAATGGTGATGTGAACACACTAGCATGGAAAACACCCTGTCATGTGCATGCCGCATAAAAACTCCGGTCTCCACATCAGCATGTATGAATCGGAATCCATTAGGTGGCCTACCAAAGGCAAAAAGAATCAAAGTTGGGTAACCATTATGATTCAAATTGAAGTTAGACATCAAAATGAAAACATACCAAAGTTTGGGACCTATCAAAACATTTACCATAATATTTTCTAAATGTACTTGAGGTTTGTGGTCACCTAAGGTGAAATTACCTAACATATTTTAAATATATTTTTTTTAATATTTAACCAAACTTTAACAATATTTTTAAAAATCATCAATTGAATATTAATAAAATTTAATTAGAAAAAATTATTTAAATAGTTACATAACTATTGAGACACTCCCATTTGAGTCATCTAATTATAAACATTTCAATTTGGTAGCCAACTTTGGATCCACGTTTAATCAAGTCACTAATTCTCACATTGTTAATGAAATGCTAACGTTGTGTAACACATCAAGCAACTTATGTCACATCATCAATTACACATCATGTTTTCTCTTTTTCTAAGTGTGATATTTCAATTTGTGTTGAAACTTGAGCGTCACTTAATTATATTACCAAATCCTTAATTATATCATCAAATTGAAATCTCATAATATTATTATATTATGCCACATGACATATTGGTGTGATTTAACTTGTGTGATGTGCTATCCCACATCAACCGCAGGTCAACGCGTGGAGCACAAATGACTCAATTGAACATAAATCTAAATTGAGGCATTTAACTGAAATTTTTATACTCAAATTGGAGTATTTGAATAGTTTGGTCACTATTTACAAAATTTATGAAATTATCAAATTAATTATTAATTGAGTTATTTTAATTATTTTTAATTATTATTAAAATATAATATAAAGTAGCACATTCAACAAGATAAAAGACGATCATAGTTAAATATCAATTAAGGAAATTAACATGCAATCCATAAATATGAGTTATTTAAACTGAATACCATAATTATTCCTTTATTACCTCCTATCAATCTCTCATTAATCTCACATCAGCTCACATTAATTTTTTAATTATTTCTTAATTCCTTCCCATTAATCTCTCCCTTAATTGAAAATCCTTTTATTTTGGTTCCCGTGCAGCTTAAAAATAATCGATGGAAGGAAGATTAAAATTGATGAATTATCAAGATGCTCTCTCTTGTCCACCGGGACCAAAGAGTGATTGTGGAGGCGAGGCCTCTAGTACGTCAAGAAAGATGAGGCTCTGGTTGCTCACCACCCGTCGTCGTTGTTGTAGTTTTCATCTTCGACGAAGATGGCGTCGACAAAGAAGGGCTAAGGGATTGAGGGTGAGGCACAGGAACTCAGATAAGATTTCCAGCCAAGCATGTGAATCCAGTGTGTAGATCACATGAAATATTCATGAACCAAGGATTTTGGGGTTTTACACACATTTTGGTCGTAAGACTGAACTTTTTATCTAAACATTTACCAAGGATTTGGGCTTTGACTTATTTGGAGTTCAAACAAACACCATCTTGAAAAATGCATGTTGCTTTACATATATACCAAATTGTTTTAAAATTTATTTGATCCCACTTAGGAAGGTTAATGGTTACTTGCTACGGTACTGGAGATCGCATTTTTACCGAATAGTTTCACATCAAGACAGTTGACCTAAGAGAAAAAAAAAACAAGAATACTCAAAAAGGCCTTTAGTTTGTAATAAGGGGCAAGGTTCGATAGATTATTATCTTTTCGAATGTAATAATTTTGGAAATATTATTGTTTATTGTAAGCACTTGACTTGATTCTAATTATGCTTGCGAGCATATGCATGAAATAGTGAGACGCCTTCGGCCTGTACAATGTCAGGAACAATTGAGCCTGAAGAGATTGATGCAATGAAGAAAAGACCGACTTAGATGAAATGAAATCGGTGATCTTCCTTTATTGCCAATTAAATTTTTAATATATGTCTATAAACTATATTAAGATATAATATTTTTATATAATACAACATATTTTATATTAAATATCAAAAATATAATAATAAACAACACAAATTTCATTTATGGCACTACCCAAATACCCAAAATTATGAGAGACATGAAGACAGAGAAACAGAAATACAGAAGAAAGACTGAAGCTATCGCTGTTAAAGCTTTTTTTAGAAAAGCAGAAAATTGGCCCGGACAGAGGCGGTGCGCGCAAATCTAAAACTTGGGGTATACGCATGTGTATGCAATTTCCGGGGCATATCAACGATTTCATTTTTCATGGCACTTATATTATTCATCAATACAGGAACAAGAGGAATGGTTTCGATATAACAAAATCAGACAGTTTCAATAGAGTAACTAATGAGCACAGATCCAACAACCAAAGAGTTCTTGCTACACTTGATGTTCACAACCAACCATCCAACCCCCAGTTTTATAATCATATCAGCACTTTCGTGACTTCCATTTTAAAACATAACTTCATTTAAATAAGAAACCTTATATAATCAAATTAGCACATCCACCAAGTTCAATTAAAAAAACACGAAATTAGTCTAAAGATTCTCAATAATTTGTGAAAAGAAACAGAATGGAAAGCGGAACGTAATGCCACAAAGCTGTGATACAGGAGCATGAAAGCTGCAGCATATATCAACACATTTCAATTAAGAACCAGGTTCATAAGTTTCAAAGTTTTGACATGTACAATAACAGTGAGACAACTAGCATAATTCTCAACCCTTATAAAACCATTGAAGCGCAGATCTTTCAAAACAGGCACATTTTACCATTTCGGTTCATGCAAAACAACTTGCTAACACAATCGCAGCAAGAAGCAGTCGCCACTTTGTGGAAAGATATTCATCCCCTTCATTCATCCCGAACATCCAAGTCCCCTAATGTAGATGGCACAAAATAGTAAAGCATCGTAACAAAAACATTTTGACTAATTAATAGAAGATCAATTAATAGAAGATCGTCACAGTTGACTAAATTAAAATATCAAGTTGAACAACCAAAGCTATAGGCAGATTAAAAGCTAATAATCAATCCCCTAATAAATAAAACAAACAAAAACATGGAAGAACAGCATCAGATGAAAAAATATATGTGATAACTTAGAAACCAACTTCACTCACAAAAGTAAGCAGAGAACAAACACACCCAATGCAATTAGAGAGTGGGGCTCTTTGCGAAATAGAAAAAAGAACTGCACTCCGCACAGCAGACTTTATTGGTATGCCATTGTTTTAAGACTACCAAGAAAACAAGATAAAACTTTTGTTCAAAGATATATTAAATTGTGCAAAGATGACTATGGTTTGTGTTATAAATAATTGACTTTACTAAAACAATCCCAAATATTTTCCCATTTAATAAAAAGAAAAACCCAGTACCAGGAAAAGAACAAAACTTGAGTGATTAAAGAAGTACGTAAATGCCAACAACCTAATTCACAAATAACCAAGATATTCTAACTTTCTGGACAACTTCAGAATGGAACTTCTATTCAATACCCAAAGCAACAAAGTATTAAATGACAATCAGGACTAAATTACACATCAAGATATATTGGATTATCACTCAAAAACACCAAAAAAAAAAAAAAAAAAAAGGCACTATGCTAATGGTTTCAGTTTCTCATCCGATTACACAAAGAGACCAGTAACCAACTACAGATTTTTTTTTTTTTTTAATGGTCCACACCTTACTTCGACGTGTGGATATCCTACAAGCAGCACAAACTCTTAAAGCAGTTAGTTATGCTGATCAGTTTGCAATTCCTGTATACATCCCCTATCAAAATCCTTCAAGTGAATTGACAATTTTGATCCAAACCTTCTAATACACTCAAAATGCTTGGACCAATAACTTGTTGAAAGAGATTTGAAAAGTAACCAATTAAAATATTACAAGCAACGATGCAGCTAAGGAAAGAAAAAAGGAATGCTAATTGATAAATGAAGTCTATTTACAATATTGAACTCACTAATTACCTGTTGCAATAGCAAGAGCAGTTGTCAAAGATCAGAACGAGTTCATCTCAAGACAATAAGTCCTCCTCTTGACAAGTAGCCTTGCCGCACTTCTGTAAGGCTCCTCAAACACACCGGAAACCCAAGAGAAGCCGTCCGATGCCCCACCAATATCCCTTGGCTGCTGATCGACTCCACTAGGCCTGATCGCAACAAGTGTGGCGCCCTTAAGAACAAGTCCACCAGGTAGATCCAAATGGGGGGCATACCACAATCTCATATTAAGAGCTGGCACCAGCGTTCTCTGAGAAGACCCAGAGGCGGACACTGGCCGCACCCGCAGCTCTTGCAGCTGTGCTCTGTCCATCGTCAGTGTCCCCTGTCCATCTGCATCTGTGAGATCAAGAGTCTCCAGTGTCTCATGATCCCCAATGATCGGTTGCAGGAGGTAGTGCCTAGCAGACGCCGCGATCAAAGAGCTGATCGTCCAGACAACCCGGAGCTTGAGGCTACCGTTGGTGTAGAAGGACTCAGGTATGCTGCCGGAGTCATCCGAAGATCCTACACAGAGGCTATCGGGGTAAGAATTAGAGTTAGGGTTAGGGTTAGGGTTAGGGTTTGTGGGGGAGACGGAGGAGGCCCCGAGGATGACGCAGGTGTCGAGAGTGGAGCCAAAGGCAGCCTTCCACTTGAGAAGGACGCCATCCTCAACGCCGAGCTCTCCAGCGGGTAGCTCGATACGTAGGCGTCGGATCTCTTTGAAATTTCTCAAGACTTCGGCCGGGGAATGGTGGGAGACCTCCGGGGAGGAAGACGACGGTTCGGATGACCGACGAGGGGAAGAGGAGGGCGACGAGGAAGGAGGGCCAAGGATGTGGCCGAGAGCTTGCCAAGGCTTGACGAGGCCGGAGAGTACTAAACGGGCAAGGTGAGAGAGCACGCCGCGCGGCTTGTCGGAGGTGGACGATGGAGAAGGTTCGTCGGAGATGACGCAGTCAACGCGGACAACGACGGAGTCGACGAGGGGGACGAGGGCGTGGAAGCGGCGGGACACGATGCAGCAGCGGCCAAGAGACTTCACTTCGCCGATCCGATTGAGAATGACGAGCAGCAAGGCGTCCGGCAGCCGATCGAACTGGTCCTCCCTTTCCGGCGATCGAGATCCGGCGTCGCCCATCGGAACCCCCAAGCTTGTCTCCAAGATCTCTAGGTGATTCCAGAGAACCCTAAACCTAACCCTAGCCCTAGGTCTGGCCTGGGCTCTGCCTGGAAGGTGATGTGAATGTGACCCTGCGATTTCGATCAAAAATTGAGTATTTTTATTTTGTGGAAAAATAGTTAAAAAAAAATAGGAAAGAAAAGAGGAAACACTCCCACATAAGAAATGGGATGAAAAGGTTGCCCCCTTTCTTCTTTCTCCGTTGTGTATGAATTGTTATTTTACTGCCCTTTTGTTTTTGTTTATATTTGATTATTATTCTATCGTTTTTCTCTTGGACTTCAGGGTAGATGTACACCTTCCATCTCAACCCTAATTTATTAATTTTTTTAATTTCTATTTTAACGTTTTCTTGCTATTTAATGAGAATATGTTTTGTACGTTGAAAATGGCACTGCGCCGGATGACAACTCATTAAACGTCGCTGGAGCCCACAAATTTAAGTTGGAAACACCGCCTTATTATTATCTCTGCTAAAGCTCATGGAAATATGATTTCGTTAGCTTCCTTTTTTTTATTTAATTTAATTTTATTTTTACTGAAAATCATCGATAAAAAAAATCTTTAAATTTGCAAAATAACCAAAAAGATGTCTTTAATTTTGAAATCATTAAAACTCCTTTTTTTTTTTTAACACTATTTTTTTAAACCCCAAAAAATTTAACAATTATTAAAAGAGTTATTTTTTAATATTATGAACGAAATTGCACTTACTTGCATGGGAAATTATGGCACTTGAAATTTTTGAAAAGTGAGGCATTTTTTTTAGCAATCCCAAGAGACATCTTTCATTGAAGCCGTATATGTTTTTTTCCTGAGATTGCGCCTCTTCGACATTTCTCTTTCCAAAGTTGTCTCCGCGTGGACATCCTCTCGTAATTTTAGATTTTCCCTTTCATTGAGCTTTTGAATCACTCGTGCGCAAGTATCCAACATTTTATCAGTTTACGGTCTAAGGTATTGAAGAAGTTGTGATTTGGTTTTATTTGAATTACTCGTTACGGAGATATTTGTTGGTTTTGTTTTGTGGTTACTTTTCTATTGAAAGATGCGAAGTCTGCGGGGTTTCTCGATTGGGGTTTTGTTAGTCTGAGGGAAATCTTTCGGTTAGTGTTTTGTTTTAGTTTACATTTTCGTCTATGTACACGATCGAAATAGTTTTCGATTGTTATGATTTATGTATTGTTTATAATGTGCGTTTTCCCTTTCATTTGATATGGTTTGCGTTTGTAAAATGAAGTTTCCGTGTAAAAAATGGTTTTTGTTTAAAAACATTTGTCTAAGTTTAAATATTGTGGTTTGTTTAAGAAGCTAATTTTTCGTTTAACAATTATCGTCTCGTTTTAGGAGTTGAGCTTTCCTTGCTTAAAAACATATATCTCTATTTAAGAAACTAGGTCGTTGTTTAACAAGTGGTGTTATTGTCGCATGCTTGTGATTATGGCGGTAAACCTAGTCGATGGGAGATGCTACTTGACACGGGTAGTGGAGCCTTGGTCAATTGAAAGTCCACATGACCTACGACCTTGAGGAGATCATTCGGAAGACACCTTTTGCACCATTCACTGAGGTGGAAGTTAGTGCATTCCAAGAGAGGGCCCTTCTTGATTCTCTTTTGCGAGAGGTACAATGCCGCACCAATAAGTCGGGATCGGGGAAAGCCTCGTTGAGTTTCGGAGCCCTAAAGATGTGGCTCTTAATTCGGGCTGCGTTGCGATGAAGGCGCGAGTCGTGTTTAAGAAGAAGAAAACACGGTCCAACTTTCGAAAAGAGATATTTATCCAAAAATCTACGAGAGACAGAGACTCCATCAAGACCACTTTTCAGTAGCTTGTTGGACGGAGGGGAGAGGAGGGAAAATTTTGTGAAACTCTTAATGGTGTACCTCATGGGGACAATCCTCTTCCCAAATACCTCATGCTCGGTTTCCCAATTGGATCATTGATTATGTCGACGATCTACTTTGCCATGGGGGGTACGCATAGACGGGCGGTGCACAAATGGCTTATGGAGGATGTTCCACAAGCTGTCGCTCGAGTGAAAGCTAATTACACGGGGAGAAGACAAACAAGGGGTATATTAAGGGTTGCTCGGTCAGTGATGAATATCTCTGGTTTTAGCAAGCAGATGGAACCGTAAGAAAGTCCATTTCAACAAGACCCCAAGGATGTTGCGCTATCGTGAGAATACTTACCAGAAGCTAGCGACAATAGAAACCAGTTGGTCATCTCTAAGGAAAAGAGGTAATAAATCATCATAATGCGTTTAAAAGTTAATGTTTAAATTAGTCTTTAGATTTTAAGAATTGTAGTTTGTGTTTAACATTTGTCTTTATTGTTTAAAGTTTCATTCTCTTTTAAATATGTGTGATACCGTTTAAGTATATATGTGAAATGTTTAAATACATTTCTTATTTGTTTAAATTGAATGATTTAGTGAGATTGTTTTCTTTTACATATGTTAGTTTCACGAGTTGGTCCGAGCGAATATTTGATGAAAACATATTTGTTTGGGCCAACGGTGAGATGCTATTGCCCCGGAACCACTTTCTCGAAGGCAAAATGAGAGGCCAACCTTTTCTACACGCGCTCGACAGTGAACACCCCCCATCAATACGCTAGACAAGATGACTTTGTTCAGGAAGAAACAATACGCTAGACAATCGCACCTCAATATATTCGAGCAGGAGTTGATCAAGGGATCTTCCTCAACTGCTCTACGAATATGTAAGTATGAAATTTTATGGAATTGTTTTCATATATATATTTCCCGTTTAAGTTATGTAGTTTCCGTTTAAAATATGAGAGTTATCATGTAAGATAATGTCTTTACCGATGTTAACGTTATCAATTCTTGGTTAACAAGTCACATTATCATTTAAAGATATACATTTTCCACTTAAGATTTTGCTTTTTATTGTTTAATTATACCTGTTGCCGTTTAACCGTAGGTCCTATCATGTGGAGGAATGTTGCTTTGACACCCACGGCGGGCTAACCTATTCCATCACCTTGAAGGGAAAAAAGATGATGACAAATGATGAGATGGATCGACCACCTTGTGCATAATATAGAAGTCGCTGAAAAAGAGTACTATATCCTTATAAGAAGCGCGCCTCTAGCCATACAACCTTGGCACCATTTATGCCAAGCGGGAAGAGACGCACATAACTGGCACAAAAGCTATGATCAAACGTGCCGAGTGTGGTGTATGATGTGCCAAAGCAGCTGTATCCTCCCCATAATTATGAATGACCACTTTTCATGTCATCGTCCTCGATAATAACAAACAAGAATACAGCCCTTAGTATATTTAATTGCTAAAGTGAATAATACGATAAAGAAGCAATTTGAAATGGTAGTTATTTTGAGAAATAGATTTCGATTTATAGAGTTTCATTTCGTACACCATATTAATCTCAGATTGTGCCTCTCTCCTGACAGGAGATCTGTTTTGTCTCAAAATGGAGTTGACGAGACCCAGACCAAAATGTCTGATTGTTCACGACAATGAAACCCTGCAAAAAGTCTACAGGCTATTACCGTCTACGCCATGAGTATATGTCGAGCAGTGCCTCCCAACGGTGAGCTACGGATACACTTCCAACCGGACGTCCCTTATACGAGATTAAAGTATGCTTCCCGCATACT